>OY744477.1:55134092-55647540 GCA_963556175.1 Tipula confusa | reverse complement strand
GCTATCATTGATTAACAGTATAAGAATTAAGAAATTATATTTAGTTATGCATTAAATTTGCAAATAAATAATTCTAAAAATTTTATGTATATATATTGATAGTGGCGTTAAGACGTGTTTTGTATGTTTAGCACGACAGCAGTGTTGACAACATAAAAATAATTTAAAAGATGAAAAAACTAAATTTTTACTTTTTTAACAAGCTTTTAATATGACCAATAGCAAAAATAAAGTAACATTATTTTGTATAAAAAGTTTTATTTGAATAAATGCATTTTTAAATTTAAAAAAACACAGCCATAATATTAAAAAAATGTACAATCCATATAAAAAGGCAATGACAAAATATGAGCGAATGCGTTTCGCTTGCATTTTCGCGTGTGGAAATTCCGTACGTCTGTGTGTAGCATAATTCATATAAATTTAATTTTTTTTTCTAGTTTTGCCTGTTTACCGGTTATTTCATTTAGTTTTCGTGCTAAATAATTTGTTTATATCTGTAATTTATATAGATTTTACAATTTAGATGACAGTTATGAAGTTTGGAGTCCGTAATTAAAGCTAGAAGTCTTTCAAGTGTATCTAATTGATTTGTTGAAGATTTTCGTTAAATAAAAAAACTGTTTTGAGTGTGATACCATTGAAGTATTAGAAATAAATTGCAAAAATATGCATTAACATATTTGACCAAGAAGTTTGTTTTAGATTTCGGGGTCACTTACATTGTCCTTTTAAACAAGTTTTGCAATATAAATGGTAAATAAGTGATGAAGTGATGTTCTCTTTAGGTAAAAATATTTTTATTTAATGAACAACATTTATTTTAAAAAAGAAAACACAACAATATTTCATAAGAATATTAAACCTTTATTCAATTTATGTCGATTTCGATTGAAGAATAAAACTTGCACTGAGTGCAAAAAGGGTACTCGATTTACCCTGATTATGTTCGATTGATGAAAAAAAAACTGCTCTGACAGCTAATTTGACAGCTCTAGTGCAAGTTTTGCTACTCGAGGTTTTTTGGTCGAGTAACCCCTACTTTACACACACTAACAAATATTCTGTTTATTTGTCAATAAATAATTTGTCAGTGACGGTTAATTTGTTTAGCGGAAAATTTGAAATATAATTTAATTTGAAATAAAAAAATCATAAATTTGAAATGTAATTTTGCATTATAGTTTGTGTGTAATTTTTATGCAATTGTGTTTAAAGTTTCTGTTAATTTTTCTGTAAATTATTATTAATTTTTTATTAGAATTTTTGGTAGTCAATAGATTGTGGCAAAATACATATTTTGGCAGAACACATAAACACATGCATAAAGCTGTCAGAGTAATTTTTATGTTCGTTTGATTGAAAAAATCAGTGTACTCGACCAGAGTGGGGTAAAAATCAATCGAAATCGACATAAGTAACCAGGGTTTCTTATGCTTCTTTAGAAAATTAATTTAAATATTGTTTCAACCGTTGCGAAAACGAATTTTAATATTCGAACTTTGAATGCGAACTAGTATACATCGAAAAAAAAATCAACAATTTTTGTGAAAATTGTAATATGTTTTTTTCTCCTTTTGAAATAATTTTAAATTTAAATTTATTTTCATCTCTATCATAAAGTGAACAATTAAAAATACGATTGTGTATTAGTGTTTTTTTTTTATTTAGCAAGCCTAGCGCTTAACGCAATTTTATGTAAATGCAGGCATCCCGTACGTTATTATAAACAATAACAATGGGGAATCGCTAAGATAAAAACATAGATAAAGACGAAACTCCAAAAAACGTCATTTAACCAAACCAAATTTAATCACAAAAGAAATTCGTGACAAAAATACAATTAAACGATTAAAATCGCAAAACGATGAATTACAAAAAAGGCTAGAGTTTATCGAAAGTCAAATCGCAAGAACTGACAATTCATACCAAATTCGAAATTTTATCAATACAAACAGTTTTGAACATCTTCCTCAACTAGACCATGAATGTGACATCGAAAACAATGAAATGCCGACGTTATTAAACGCCGATTTTTAATCAAAACATATTAAACTACATCAAAACATAATTGTATCATCAACGAAGATTACCAACACACAAGAAAACATCAAAAGGTCAACGATACAGTTTAGCAAAATCGACAAAAAAAATGTAAGCCACCTCCAATACATATTCACAACCAATCATCGAAAAACACCATAGCGCTCGTCAAGGGATCACAAATCACAATTTCGAAATCAAAAGAATCAACAATGATAAACATTCAGTATATACCTCAAAAATATAGACGATTACCACAAAACCAAAAACATTTTTAACGAAGTAAGTACCAAATAATTCTCGTACACACCCAAAGAAGAGAAGCCAAAAACACTGGTTTCTAAATGGATTATCGGAAAGCGAAAATATCCCAGAACTCAAAACCAAATTAGAAACCATCGGCGATATCAAAATAACAAACATCACCCAGATCAAATTAAAACGTGCAGACCATATAAAAAAGAAACTGCCCATCTATATTATCCAATTTAACCCAGACACAGAATTAAATAAAATTTATAACATAAAAGCAGTAAATTATCAAAAAATTTCCTGGGAATAGCTAGAAAAAACTCGCGAACAAACGCAGAAATATACTGCATTAATTGCAAAAAAGTCGGACATCCTGCATCATACAGAGGTTGTTCAGTATACCAAAAAACATTAGGCAGCCCAATAATACTCCACGACAATTTAAATCGACACCAGTAAGTACCGAAAATGGAACCTTCGCAGGTATACTAAAAGGCAAAAATAAAATAAATGAAAATTCGATTGTGGAAACATTAGCACTAAAAGTAGAAATCATGGCCAAAACTATTCAACAGCAAAGTGAGCGAATATCATAATTGCTACAAATAATAAACAAATTATAAACAATTTAAAAGTCATCGCACTTAATGAAAATTCCATAGTAAGTACCGTCAGACGTTTAAATTTATTAAAATTTTTGGAAATACACCAAGCAGACGTATTAATGATCAGTGAAACTAAATTAAATTTTCGGTATCATTTGGAATTTAAAAATTACAACATCATTAGACAAGATTGTCGAATTTCAAAATATGGTGGTGATACCGCCATACTAATCCAACACAAAATCAAATATGAACATATCAAAATCAACAAATTTCAAAATTTTCAAGACATCGAAAATACTATTATCAAAATTAAATTAAAAAACAACAAGCAAATTTATATAATATCAATTTATTGTCCAAGCAATAAGGCGGTATCTAATTTTAAAATAGAATGGTCCAACTTATTCGATACATTAGAACTTGCCAATCAACAAAATTACTACATAATAGGGGGTTACTACAATGCCAAACATCCAAGTTGGGGTAACTTAAATAGCACGCAACAGAAATTTCCCTTAACAAATGGCAATCCGATTACGGTAGGTTCTATAAAGCCAAAATATTTAAATATCACAAAATTAATATTAGAAAATATCAACATGATTCAACCAAAAATTAGACGTAAAAACAACATGGAGTGGTACACAAACAAAATAATTGAAAAATTATACAAACATAAAAACTATTTGGTAACAAAAATCAAAAAAATAAAAAGACAAGGCCGTCTGGCAAATTCAAACCAAATTATCACATTTCGATCAGAAATCAAAAGGACAAACGACCTTATAAAACAAAATATTAAATTACAAGTAAATAAATATTGGCAAAATAAATTTGAAACCATAAAACTAGGCGCAAAAATGTTCTCTTCCATTAACCAGATCAGAAAATCAAGAACTAATAAGAATTTAGAACATTTGGAAATTGATGAAAATGAAGTCACAGCTATCACCAATCTAAATATTGATTGGAAACAAAAAAAAAAAACCAATGCTTAAACTATATCATTTCAAGCCACAACACACAAGAAAATTTGGAAATCATTGAACACTTTATTGAACATCAAACCAAACCAGCAAGAAATTCGGAAAAAACACATCATGAAACAATAGATGAACAACTCGCTAATGAAATCAACAAACTCATCACGCTGAAAAACAAAACAACACAACTAAATTCAATTTCGATCATCTCCATCGAGCAAATTCCATATCAAATTCAACATCAGACATTTTTTTCATCACAATATCTAAATTAAGATATATATTAGAAAGCTGTAACACAAAAAAATCTTATGGTATCGACAAAATTCCTAATATCGTGTTAAAATATCTATCAAACAAAATCTAAGTCTATTGAAGACTTATGCACAATCTTTAACAACCTTTTAAACAATAGATCTTTTCCGGCGTGTTGGAAAACTGCCAGGATTTTTCCAATCCTAAAAAAAAATAAAGATCAGAAAAAACCACAAAATTACAGACCAATCAGTCTGGTACCAAACTTAAGCAAAATTTACGAAATAATAATATGCAACAAAATCGAAGATCAAATTAAAAACATAACATCATGCCAAACAATCAGTTCGGTTTTAGACATGGCCACTCTACGATTCATGGAGTAACAAAATTAAGTTCGGAAATTTGTCGAAATCTCAATAAAAATTATTGCAATGAAGCGATGATGCTAGACATCGCAAAAGCGTTCGAATCAGTTTTGCTGGATGGCTTGATTATTAAATTAAAAAATTTAAATCTCGGCTTGGACATCATCCAAATTTGAATCGACTTGTTATTCGACAGAAATCACAACATCAGGGATAGAAACCTCCAAAATATTTTTTAAATTTACAATGGTTTACAACAAGTCACAATTCCCGAACCAATTATGTTCAACATTTACACTATAGAGATTTGCTGACACACAAAATTCTAAATTCAGAAAAACTTCAAACAATCGCATATGCCGGTGACTTAATTATCTACAGTTCAGATTCAATAATTAAAGAAATACAAAAAACTGTACAATGTTGGGTCAATTTTACAATAACCTACTTTAAAAAATGGCAAATTCAAATCAACGAAGCGAAATGCTATATGAATTACCTAGATCAATTATGCTATATGAACGACCACATCAACAATCAAATTAAAAAGGCAAAAAGAAGTCTTATGGCACACTCAAAAATATTTTAATCAAGATTTTTGGTTCCAAAAGTAAAAGGAATTTGTTACCAAACCATTATTCGACGAATCATCACGTACGGATGCCCAATTTGGTTCAATTTGAGCGCAAGCTACATGGAAAAAATTTGGAAGATGTTGCGCATACGACATTGTAACGGTCAATTCTAATGTCATTGTTTTTCTAGCTAATTTTTAAGCCATTATATTTTATATAATAAGCTAGAATTTTTCATAAACATGTAATCAAACATCAAAATGTATTATAATGTAAATAGTCTGAGAATGCTAAAGAATCAGCGACCAATTTTTAAACCAAAATTGTTCTTGAAATTTATATTAACATAAAAAAAAATGAATTTTATTATTCGATCTTTCAATTTTTTATCTTCTTATCTTTTTAGTTTTTGGCTTTCATTTTCGCTAATGAATTAAATTTTATACTTTAACTAATAGAACAAAACAAAACTATAAAATATAACAACGCGAATAATTATAATCTTTATATAAATAAGTATTATTTATATAAAGATTATTTTATTTATAAGATTCAACCTATGCGATTAAACTTAATTTAATTTTTTTGTTGATGATTTTTGTTTAGTCTCGTTATCGTTATTATTATATGCTTCGTGAACATAATATTACTCACACACATACACAAACATAATGATTTTTTTTTTGTGAAATAATGATTTATGTTTTATCATTCGTTAAACTTAATCGTGATGATAAGAAAATAGAAAATGGAATCGAAATGAAAGGAAAACAAACACAAAATAATACTTTGCAAAACTATCATATCCGGATACAAATTTATATTAAGCTTTGTGCTTGTATTGTTATTGTGTTTGATATTAATATAAATTTTCATTTTCATATATAGCTACCAATTTTCATTTAGAGACGACTAATAGGTTTTTGTGGCACACGCAGAATTTCATATTATTTATGCTATTTATTTATTTATTTATTATTATTATTATTGTTGCTTCAGCTACCCATTATATATGCTACGTACGAGTATAAACATCATTACTACACCACCATCGCTTTTTTTTTTTTTTACATGAAACACGCACAATATTTATTAATATTTGTAAACTTCCTAAACGTGTTATTATAAGTAAACAGCAATGTTTACACTTGGAATATGTGGGACACAAATTAAATGCTTTAAATGACAACTAATAAATATACTGAACAAAGTTGAGCTTTATGTCGTTAAATGGTAAATGTTAAAACCCATTATTTATATTTATATTATAAAACCTCATCGGCTTCTAATTATACAAAACTTACCCACCACTGATTTTAACCTTAAAAAACATAACGATAGAATTTGGAAAGAAAAAGCGTTATATAGTCGTCGTGGTGTACAATTTTCTTATATGTGATATTATATTCACATAATGACTAATGAGTCGACTGAGTTTTCCTTTTTATTATTAGTTAAAAAAAAAATTTTATTGGAAAAATTATAAACAATATATTCATAAATATTATTAAAATCATAAATGAATGAAAATAAAACATGTTAAATTAACAATATAAAACGCTGTTCTTTTGTTTTTATGATCACGCTATTCGATTATGAGGCAGAAACATTAGGCTGGTGGAAAACATTTTTTTTATTTTGTTTCGTATTAAATATGTGCCGATTTGCACATTGTGCAGATTGAAATACAAAATTTTCATGTAGATTATTTAAGGTAGCTGCTTTTAATTGCCTGACGTTCGATTTCGCTTCGTATAAGCTCAGGTATACAGGAAAAATACGAAAACATTTTTAAAACAACTTAACAAATTTTATTTTGTATTTGATTGTGTTGAACTTAATGAGGTTAGTATAAATTCTCAAACCCTTCAAAAGTTTTGAATTACCAAAGCACAAGATCACAATTGATTTCATTTCATAAATTATAAATACAAATACATAAATAGTACATATAAAACTTTTTTTTAAAGAAAGAAAAACATTATATCATAAAATACGTATATCGAGTTTTCCAATAAGGACTTGACAACTTTTTTTTTAAATAAAACGCAAACCATTTGAGATCAAAACATTTATGTATGGAATACAACATCGTTGGTATGTCCACCACGGGCTCGTTTGCAGGTTCAATATTGGCTTTGATCTTCGTTTACGACGTCGGCTTGTTGGCATAGACCAATGATTTAACGTAGTCCCATAAAAGATCGTGTTATATCACCCGATCTATAGAGGGCCAATCGAAAGGATTATTTCTGGATATAATACGATCATCGAATTTAGAATTCAATAAGTCGATAGTTAGACCCGCTCACAACCATTATAACCACACCATATAGTTTTTTTTTGTGGATGAAGTGGTGTTTCTTGAAGCACATAAGGGGTTTCATCTGATCAAATCTGTTTGTTGACGAAGCCGTTTAGCCAGAAATGCGCTTCATTAGTGAAGATTATTTTGCGATGAAATTGGTCATCTTCTACCAACATTTCCAAAGCCCAATCCGAGAACGTACGTCGCTATATATGATCGAGTTGCTTTTGTTCTTGTTGAATCGATTGTTTTGGTTCGTTTGCGAAGGACGATTGAACGTCAGCAATTTTCTCGGCACTTCGACCAACCTGTTATCTCACTGACACGAGAACTTCCATCTCCGAATATTTAGAATCAAATTTTTTCACTATACTATGAATTGCTTGTTTACTGGGACGATATAATTACGACCGCACATTGAAATTAACGCTCTTGAAGTTACAGTCACCGTCTCGGAATTTTTGTAGTAAATTTTAATTATTTGTAAACATTGTTCATTCGTGTACTTCACCATGATGAAAATGTTGTCTTTACTGAATGTTTTGACACTGGAACTTTGGTTATTTGTTTAAGAGTGCGTTCACAGTGAAAGTTCAATGTCAAGTCCCAAATGGAAAACCCTGTACCTACATAATTTTAAATTAGGTCTAAATGGTTTAATACCTTTAAGGTAGTAAATATTAAAATATGTCGCAGACCTACTCCATTCAATTTCCAATAAAATGTGAAATATGGTAGGAGGAAAATTATAATTGGGCAAATATTTAAATGAGGTTATATTGGGAAATGTTATAATTATTTTAATTTGAATGAAAACAAGTACACACAATGTTTAAATTGCGAGAAAATTATTAATTTTTAGGGTATTTGGTAACTCGGTTGTACACGTGTTCATACGAATGAAAGTACATTATATTTGCGTTAATTGGAAAATTGGAATGTGAAAAAGTAATTAAAATAAGCATGTGCGTTATACATAATGTAAATCTATATATATGTATATATATATATATATATATATATATATATATATATATATATATATATATATATATATATATATATATATATATATATAATATTATGGTGTGTGTGTGTTCGATTGGGAGGTTACGCAAAAATTAGCTCAAACTTAGTATTAGATATCTCATACCTTTTAAGGTTAAACTGGTTTAGTTTAAAGAGTTCGATCTTGTAAAGTACAGAAAAGGGTTAAATAAGTTAATCCGAACTTCAAAGTTTACAATAATTTATTAAATTAAATTAATTTTATTAAGCTTAAGGCGAACAAGTTCATACATTTTATTTAATTCAGTATACACCAATTGAACTTTTTATTGTTCACCTTATTCATCTCTTTAAAATTGAAATTTAAGGAAAGTTCATATCTTCTTGTACTACATTAAGTATATTAATATCTTTTAAAGAATTGCCTAGCACCAAGCATGCTTCTAACGAATTTAAAATAATTTCTCCAGTTTTTATAATGTTCAATTATTTCACAACTTATATTAGATTTTGTGCCAAGGGTTTTACACTGCATTATACAGACAAACGGGATCTTTAGTAACACTTGAGTGACGCTGATACAAGATAACCAAACAATCCCAAAGTTCTATTAAAGTGTTAACCAATATGACTCTAATATTGTAAGAACTGTCCTCTAAGGACATGGGACAGGAATAAATAGACAGTTTAACAGAAACTTACCGAGATAAGGCACTCGATACATTCATTAGGGGTCTTAAAGGATATATACCGAAACTTTTTAGTATAAGCGAGCCATCGGACCTATCTCAGGCTTTACAGTTTTACCTCAGGTCCTATAGTTATGCCTAAAATTACAGTACACAATTAAAACAACAGTGCTCAAAAAAACCAACATAGACTAAAAATTCATCCATTTGTTTTTATTCGAAATAACAATATTTCGGTGTCTAAATACCACAGATATTTTTTCCTAAAATTCTTATACAACCCATAAACTACCTTCGAGAGAAGAAACAACCTAATCGACTATCATTTGGGTATCAAACCCTACAATTCAAAGAGCACTCCAATAATTCTTTAGACAATAATGCGGACATCTAAGCTATATCCGAACAGTTTACAGAAGATCCAGTTTTACAATAATAACATGAAAAACTTTCGGAGTATGACTCACAATATGAACAGACCCTAAATTTTTAATAGATACAGGTTCCAATAAAAACTCCAATAAGAAAACCGTCCGAAATCTTATTTTAAACAAAAAACCATTTATGGCCAACTCAGTAGCGGGGACCATACAAATAACCCGCATTATGTCTTGATAGACTTATTCGGTCTTCATAGAAAACTGACATTTTTTCATTCTAGTTTGAAATCATGTGTAGGGATAGTTCACATAAATAGTGGACTTATGACCATTATCCCCAATATTATAGGATTCTAATTAAACATAATATGTCGGACTCTGTTAGCAACAAAAACCTAAGGGCATCTCACCTCAATACTATTTACAAAAAAAGAATGCTGGACAAGCTAACTAACGAAACTTATTTCCCGACGCAGAAGAAAGTGAGAAATTAGTACTCATAGCACTGAACCTGTATACCTTCAGCTAAAATATTCTAAATGTCTAATTGTTGAAAAACAAATCCTTCAGTTATCCTCAGATGAAGTAATTAGTTTTTAATTAGGTCTAATGGTTACTTAGTATGAGCTAATCGCGGAAAAATCTCCGATATAGGTATCCAATTCCAGCGATTTACAATATTTCGGTAAACCTCACTGATAATAAGCTGTTTACCACCGTAGATCTAAAGAGCAAATTTCATCAAATTCCTCTTAAAGAAACACGACAACTACCTACTTTTATTCAACTACGAGATCAGGAATATAATGAAAATACTTGATCTTGTTCATGAAATAAAATGACATGAAGTATGCTGGCTCGGTCACGTTCTGCATGCTGATCTTAAACGGATGATAAAGAGATCTGTAAGATAATAGCCACCATTGTACAGGCGCAGAGGTCGTTGTCGCCAACAATGGCTTCTCGGGATGTAGCCAGAATGTGATTCGGTATGGGTCACCAATGGCCTGTAAAACTCATTTATTATTATTATCAAACTGTTACTTTTATCTAAAATAAGCCTAAGATTCGGATATTGCCCAATATCTTTGAAAATATTTAACTGGAGCAAAAAGAAATTTTACCTTTAAAACACTAATTATCAGTGCGTGAGACAGCGGGTTCACTATAAAAATACTTTTTTAATCAGTTGAAAATCGCTTTAAAACGTGTTGAGCATCAATAGTTTAACCACAATAGACAAACGAACCTGCATTACATTGAATTACAAAACCAATTTAATTTTTATACGGCAATTTCAATAAAATGAAAAAAATTCAATTACTTGGAAGAAAATTTCAATTACTTATTTTTAATGTGTCCCCCTGAAAACCTTTAGAATCGCCAACAAAAATATCTTATAAGCAAAATATTATCGTAAAGTTGTGTAATATACGATATTACCTATATGTAGATCTAGGATCTAAATATAATTTCTACTGTACCCAAAAAAAAAATTAAATAAACGTTATCCCTTAACAAAACCAATCTATTTTTTTTCTTAACCATAAGAATTTTCTTTGGCTACGAAACCTAAGTAGAAATAGATCGAAAAATTAATAGACCAATATTTAATTTTTCATGTCTGCGTTTCCAAAAAAAATAAAAGTTTTAAGTAAAATCAAGTAAAGCGGGAAATTCCTATCGTATTATCTTAATTTTTTATTTTGTGTTTGGGTTTGTTTGATTTTCTTCATTTTGGTTTTCCGTATTTTCCATTTTTTAGTTTAGTCTACATTATTTTTCTTTACGAGCATAATAATTTTCAATATAAAAAAATACGGAAAAAAGATGAAAATGAAAATCTTTGATTTTAATTTTAGATAACAAGAAAATATTATTCTAATTTTAATTTTTTTTCTCGTTTCGTTTTGGTTTGGTTTGCCATTTTCGTTTTGTATTTTGTGCTTTGAAGCTGGAAATTGTTAAATATTCAATTTAGTATTTTGGCACTCGTACGTATCGTATAAAATTGCTTAAAAATAAATAAAATTATGAAAATATTTTTTTTTGTAATTTACAAAATATAAAATCGATTAGTTTTATTTTTTTTTTAAATTAAATATCGAGTGAAAATTTTAATATTTTTTTTACTGTAGGTTAGGCACTTCTGGTCAGACGTTTATATAAATTATCAGTATTTTTTTTTAAATTCATGATAATAGGTTTTTAGTGAATTTTTATTTTTTAATAAGTAAAAAAGCAATATAAAAAAAAGGAAGTATGTTAAAGTCTTTTGGAAAATAACCATGATAATAACAATTTTAATAAGAAATTATAAGAATGGGAAAAGGTTTTAAAAAGGAAAATTATGTTGAGCTTTTGATTTAAACCGGAGAAAATACAATAATCAACATAATTGTATTATGTTGTTTAATGGTGTTTTTGGTTTATAAACAAGATCAAATTGCACATTAATTCGCACGTTTTTTTTGTATGGGTGGTCCATGAAGGAATGCAAGATTATCTATAAATATACCCAAATTATTCGTAGGTTCAATGAATGTTTCGGTTAAAGAAGCTGTCTTGGTCTGTCAGCATGAAAAGGTTTGGAAATCAATGTTTATAATTTACGTCGCACGATCTCCCTTGCATCAAACAAAAACCGGCTTATTTGTTAAATGGTATTTTCGATTGACTTCAATTAAATTACAACCCATCAGATTGTATCAGTTCTATATAAATTACTTTTTACGACACAAACAGAAAACATGATATGGTATATAACAAACGCAAATATACGTACAAATTTAACAACATATACTGTCAAATTGTCTATCTTTATCAAGGTTTCAAAATATGTATACTTCCAACTACAACAACAAAAATGTGGGTCATCATAGACCGATCTAAAAAAACTGATATGACTAATGATGATGATGATGTTTTTTACTCTACTTCCTAAAATTTACATACACGAGAGGTTTGAAATAAGCTTTGTTGTCACTATTATGGTTAAAACTATGTATATCTAAAACTAAGTCTTTATACATACATATATGTATATATGCTACAAAAACATTTTAAGTGATTTCATTTTTTTTTTCTGTAACACAAAACTAAACGTAACTTTTTGATGGTGTTGTTGTTGTTACTTCAAAAGCTTCAAAAAGTTAAAATGTTTAACATCAAAAATGTATATCATATTATTATTAAATTCAATCAAAATATATCTATAGATTTCAATGATTCTGAGTAGATATTTGTATTATACATGTCAGATTCTACGAAACCATTAAAACAAAATACTTCCATTTATTTGCGAAGTTAAAGAGAAGTTGAGATGTGTTTATTTTTTGTACGAAAATATTAATTTTATACATTTTTCATGGTACTTTAACATTTCATGGTACGTTTAGATTCAACTTGACGATTGTTTGTTATGACTTTTCGAACATAATATATATTGGGTGCGGTTATTGTCAATCTTTACATAATATATAATATGGTATAAAAAGATGTCTCTCAGATGTTTCGAAATTAAATTTGACATCCTATTTCTAACTTGAACAAACGCAATTTAAAAATCAAAATTAGAATTTTTTAGTAATTTTTCAAAAATGTTATTTTCAATATTTAAAATTATCTTTAGTAATTTAACTTTCCAGTAATTAAAAACTGTATTACGGAACATGGACTAACAAAGATTAAATATTAATTTCAAAATGGTAAACGTTTTGAATAGTATTAACTTTATAGTAACTTATGATGGTTTAGCTAATCTTAAGAATGTTTTCAATTTCTAGAGAACTAACTTTAATAGCGGAGCACATTCACTTAGAACGTTCATAGCAGTTTTACTATAGGTAATCTGTAGTTTTCACTAGTTGGCATGCTTCTGCAAATTTATTATTTTATAATTTGATAATAGCAAAGTCATTTGCATTTATTAGAATTTAATTGGAAAACCACAAATTTGAAATGAAGTAACTATATTAACTTTCTTCTACTTTAAAAAAGAGGATAATTCATAATTCATTGAGAACCTAACCTTAAACCTTCTTTAACACAAGTCTGACAATAAATAGAAAAATTATAGACTTATCGAATGAAGTCGTACTTACTATTTTTGAACTTTTCTATAAATTAAATAGATTCAACCAAAGCCAATAATATCTTTTTTTTAGATGTAAAGATAAGTGCGCAAAAAATATCATTCATGATGAAAAACAAACCATTTTGTCCAAGTTTCCTGGGCTGAAAAGTATAGATGAACAGGATATCTATTTGAAAAGGCCTAATGGAAGCGAAACCTGTAGCAAGGCGACGAAAAGTGAAAATTGTGTAAAATCTGTGACATCCGCTTATAGTGTGTACAAACAAGGTGGTGGAATTCCTGTGTAAGAAGGTTTTTCTCAGCTTACATGTAATTTCAAATTCGCGACTATAAAGGATAAACTAATTTGCCAAGAAAGATAAGATTGCAATAGATTTATGAGGCAAACACAGAAACCGTTTTCATGTGTTACCTTATGTTGTCAAAATAAAAGAACATATATTTCCATGTAGATCTCACATTATATAGTAGTGGTAAAGAGGTTAAATATCTTGACGGCCAACTAAATGTTAAAAATATGTACGACTTGTTTTTCATAAAAAGTAGAGTTTTCAAAAGTAGAGTTTTTTCGTCTTTCTACTTCTATTTTAAATTCGGTTTTGATGATTGCGGCTTTGTCTATACAGGAGGCTTTGATTCAATTCAATGTGTTTAAATCATTAAATCACAGTTGGGCGTGTAAATTACAAAATGAAATTTACTGGGTTTTTTACATGTAAAATGTATGTAAAATGTAAACGATTATTTTATACATACTGTAAAATATAAATCAACTTTTTCATTACAATTATCGCCATCTGTTACCAAATCTCTAATTTAAAGAAAAATTGACTACAGTGTAGTGTATTTGTGTTTATTTATTGTGATATTTGTACATATGTATAAATGTAAAATAAAGTGCAACTTTCCTATGATAAGAAATATTTTGACAATGAAATCTTGACACCTGCTATCAATAAATGTAATTTGATGAACGCTTCGTTTTTCGTGAGAGGAGTTAGCATTTGGAATTCCTTGAATGGTAACTGCTGGGTTTCAAAAAGAATATTTTTCCCAAATTTAATTATTAATGTATTAATCAATTTATCTAGTATTAATTCTATGGTAAGGTTTGTATTATGGTATTGCTGCAAACTTAAATTATAAAAAATTATTAATTATTAAAAAAAAATTAAATTGAATTAATAAAATTCACTACAGTTCCACGCTTAAATTCGATAATCATATTCGCTACCTCTTTACTACACTGGACATCAAAGGTATAATGCATAGGCATTTTATCGAATGGATAGAATAGGGCTAGTAATTTCAGGCATACATTTATTTGATGAGGGTGAGACGGGTAGTGATAATTTGTTTGTCCTGTTTGAAATTAATAAAGATTTAAATTTAAAAGCCAGTCAAACGAGTATAGATTCACTTCATTCATTTCACTGCAGAGAATTATTTTATTAAACGTTAAGCTGCAATTTTTCCGCTACATATCGAAAGAAATATGCACTCTTAAAAATATTTTATTTTAGTTTATTCAAATGTAGCTAGATGGCACTATGTCACTAGTTGTTTATTTTGTCGAATATAAGAACTAGTTTAAGACGTAAACAGATGGCATTGTAGAAGGATAGGTGATTTTTATAGTCTCAATGTAGATAACTAAAAGTTGAAAATAATTATGATTAACCATTTAAATAAAATGTTTAATTGGATTTTCTAATGCAAGTTATTCTTATAAACAAATGTTTGTATCATTTATTCAATATTTTAAATTATTTCTGGACGGATTCTCGTTTTTTAAATTTAATTTACATATTTTTGTAAAATACACAATTTTTTTTGTAATTTACGTTATTTACATGTAAAATGGAGAAAATGTTTTTTACATGTAAAACGCCCAACCCTGCATTAAATGAATTATTAAATTTTATGTTTTTAATTTGCATAGAATTGTAATGCCATACAAATATGTGGTATATCAATTTGAATTTCTCGTAATTGTAGTGAGGTGTTTTGTCGGTTTAACGGTTATTTTTATAGTTTTTTGGGTTTATTATTGCTTGTGAAAACTAATTTATATAAATGTTAGCATTTTGTGTGTTTTGAAATGTGCCGTGCATCTAAATCGACTCAATCCTTTTTTTATTTTATAATTAATTTTGAATGAAAATGCAACCAAAATTGATGATTATGAAAAAAAAAATTGGAGGTATTTAAATTTAAATTACAACACAATATTTAAGTAAAACAACAATTTTAATGGTTAATAATTAGTATTACCTTCTTGCGTCTACAACGGGTCGTATGCGGTTCCCTATTGCACTTATTAAGGTTTTAGCAACGACTCGAAGGATCGTACCCCACTCTTTATCCAACGCAATATTCAGGTCACTGATGTTAGATGGTACTGGATTTTATCGTTTCGAGCCCAACTTCATCCATGAACTGCCGCGTGATCTGATCTGTGTGACACCGGGCAATGTTATGAAGCGATATGAAATCTTCCCTTATATATCCTGCGTAAGCAGCACTACATGGTCCAAAAAAATATCCTCAATATATAGTTGAGCGGTCCGAACTCCTCTACGGCTTCCATAATGTCCAAAAACAAGATGTTCTTCACTCAAACGATATGCCAGCCCACACCATGCACGAACCGTCGCCGTACGAGACTGTTTCAGGAAAACCGCATTCGAACCGCTCTTTGCGCTGGTGTGTTGTCAACTTTTGTTGTTCTTCTTGCAATAAAGCAACCACTTGTGCGAATACCGAGTGAGTGTCTCAGTGGTTAGCGCTGTGCCGCTTGGAGCGAAAGGTACCCAGTTCGAATCCAAACAGGGACAGGATGCAAAAGGGAATTTTTCTCATCAAATTAGGTTCGGTGATATTGATAAACACAACTATGACCCCCTATTGGTGTGCAGAACTCATGGGCCGATCGATCTTCTATGTCATCGTGGTTACAGGGTGATATGGAGCTATGCAATGCCCAGGTGGTAAAATGTACTTTAAAATTGGTGATATAAGCAGTATTGCTATTAAAATAAATTAAAAATTAAAAAAAAAAAAAAAAAACAACTTGTGCGATTTTTTTCGGAGTAGCATCTATGATTTTGAGGAAACGACAAATCAAAATGGTTAAGATTTGTTTAGGTCTACGGCTGATAAAAAACGGAGTAGCATCTATGATTTTGAGGAAACGACAAATCAAAATGGTTAATGTTTGTTTAGGTCTACGGCTGATAAAGAACTGATGGCAAAAATCAGTCTACGTGGTCTAATTGTCTAATTGTTAAACATCGCGTTTTGCTACTATTGTTTTAATTTGAAAAGTACTGTATGTTTTTAACAATCCATTAAAAGCCACTAAGTCATTGAAAAAAATTCCTTTTTGTATACGCGGAAGTTTGAGTCAATTTAGTTGCTTGGGAGTTTATAACAATTGGATTTTATTGTAATTATTATGAAATTTCTTTTTTTTCCGATTAACGGTTATTTCATTTAATTTTCGTATTAAATATTTTTTTGAACCTATATTTTTTGAACATGTACATTTTGGAGTTTTGTGTAAATTACTAGTTCTTCTGAACAATTATACAGAACTAGAACCGAAAGTGTTCCTAAAGTAATTAATTTTTCCCCCCGTAATAACACTAAAGAGATCGACATTTTCTCAATTTTAATATGACTAAAATATTTACCATATTAATCTACATCCAGATAATTTTTAGCATATTGCTTGTAATATTAAAATTGTAATCGTTTTCTGTTTTTTTTCCTTTATCTCCAATTTAAGAGCATATGGCGTCCATTATTCTGAACCATCTACTCTATTTGGGGCTATTGCTTTTATTTCCACCCATGATTTTCCCAGGTGTTTTGCCTCTGCTAGCATCGTTCTCTTCCATGTCATTACTGGCCTTCTTTCCTTTATTTTTCCTTGTGGATTCCAGTCTAATGACATCCTCGTTATATCACTTGATGCCTTCCTCAGTGTGTGGCCAATCCATCTCCATTCCCATTTCCATCGTTTTCTGTAACTACACGATATTTTTAAAAAGCACTGCGATTATCAATAAGCAAAATAGTAGCTACTCTACTAAACTACTATAAACGGCAAAAAACGAGGATGCGAATAAACAACTACGACAAAGCTAAGACACGACTGTGATTACTTAAAACAAATTATTAGCTTAGGTATATATTTTTTCAGACTATAGAACTATAGATCAGCGAACACTAAGATTATTTAAGCACACCCGCAAGATCCAATATTTAAGGAAACATAAGTTACAGTTTAACTGTTGATGTCCAAAATGTCGGTGAGAGTAGGAAATCCCATATCTATCAAACAAACACTTTTTTAGAAACGAGAAAAACGGCAGAAGATTATTTCATCGGGCTCGAAGGAACTCTAGTCCTTATATGATAAACGGTTTTAGAATCACAGATCCTATAGTTGATTTCGACTATATGTCATTTATTTAAAATTTCAGAGGAGCTTTACTGGTTGTCACAGGTTGAAATATTGGATTGTGTCAATGTAGCTTTAGCAAATTATATGGATGTGCATACAATATCTAAATAATTAATTGCGGCATGATATTCAGATTGCGCTTAGAATATTTTTTAACTTTACCGGTGTCAGTAATTAAAGGCGAAAGGACATTTAGTTTCTTAAAACAAAACCAAAATTATTTGCAATCCGCAGTGCGTAAGAGTCTAGATCGTTAGATGTTAAGTAACTGATAACCGAGTTTGGTGTATTAAAATCTCGTAAATTATGTCTCAAAAAAATTGCAATCTTAAAATAAAACATGGTTTAGAAAACTTTAATTTATATTAATTTTTTGTTTAATGTATATTTACATTAATAGAAACGATCTCTAATGTGGGCGGCATCTTCAATGCTCGGAGTATGCTTGTTCAGCACAGACTAGTGAGTATAGATATATACAAAACACTACTGACTTATTTTAGAAGCATAAATAGCACTACAATATTATAACACTGTCTTATATAGACATATAGTTTTATGTTATAAGTAACATAGAAATAGAAGTATAAACATAAAATTTTACAAGTTAGAAACTTGGTTCTTTACATTTTATTGTTTAATTTATATATGTATGTATAAAATACTGTTAATAGATTTTATCACCTAAGGTAATTTAACTTTTATGTTGTCTAATAATTTCGATTGATTTTTTTTTCGATTTTTAGGGGCGTACGAAATAAAATGGATTCTTTTTTATGTAAAGCATAAATAATCATAAAGAAGTCTTATAATTTTATGGTTTAACATGGAATCGAAATGATTGTCGTAATGAATATCTATAATTTTTTGATCGTTATAAAATTATATCAAAAAATCATTAATCGCCCATTAAAGGAAACCATTTTTGTACTGGAAAAACCAGCATATTCGACTTGTAAAAACAATTGATTTTTATTTTGAATTAAAAAAAATGATTTGTAATTTTTGAAAAATGCAAACCAAAAATTACTTACAGGTATAAAAGACAATTTAACATCAGCATATTTAAAACAGAAAAATATGTAATCATATCACTAAATAGTAATAGGAAAACTAGTTTTTCAGATAAGTTTTATTTATTATTATATGAAAATGTCATTTCCACACACGAAAAATAAAGTAAACATTAAAATTTGATTTTACTTTTAAATTTATGTATTCCAGTGGAAATTATAAATAAAATATGTATATTAACAAAACTGAAAAAGTTTTTGATGGATTTATTAAAACTAATACAATATATAATTATATAGTTTCGTAGGGGTTTAATGCTTTGTTAATTATAGCGTAGGTGGTCAAAAAGTATTTGAACATGAGTTTTCCAAAAAGCTGCTGCTACAAAAATTGTAATTCACAACTTTAAGCTTTTAATCATTTTATTGACATAAATAATAAAATCAAAAACTGAGGACTGCATGGGAAGTTCTATCATTGTGAAAATACATTACTTTAATAAAATAGTTTATGAAAAAGGGCAAAACTTTGTCATTATAAAAACCGTGGCCCCCCGTAAACTATTGGAACCGGTTATTTTCCATATTAAACGATGTTCCAGTTTTTGTAAAGCGTGCACTATAGATTAAAAAAACCTAAGGTTATATGTTGAGTATAATCTGACACTGTATTCATTTCTGACACAAATAACCAATATTTCATACTTATCTTAATTTTCGGAAAACTTTTGTAAAAGGAAAAAAAACATTTTACGTCTGGCTTTACGAGTGCTGACTATTAAAACCAAAAAATTAATAAATTCTTATTTAAAATATGCATAAACATTAATTTACATTTACATTCATGCGGTAAATAATAAATGTCAACTTAAAAGTGTTTCTTTCATCAAATCTACAAAACGGAATAAAACAAAGATTTATGTTCATTTTTATGTGCGTATAGTACATTCAAGCTTAGAATTTTTAAATTCCCGTGTATATTTTTCTCCGCTTTAGTGTTTTGAGTGTCATAACCTTTAAATTAAAAATGGATCTGTTAAATAAAGCTTTAGATAATCCTAGACATGATAAGAAAAATATTTATGTATCACAACATTTATGTATAAAAGAATGTTATGAATAAGTATGTCGTGCTTAAAGAATTTTATTCGAACGAAGCATGAGGGTAAATAAACTTTAGGATCCATTAATAAAATATATTCTTTAAGAATTAATTTTTACGCGAAAGCATAACCATAATTTGCATACAAAGCTTTTTAGTCATAAACTTTAAATGTCTTCAAAATTCAAAACCAAGTAGAAAAAGTTTAAGCAAATTGAAATTTATTTTTATCTTGGAAATTTATAATTATATAATATATCATATAATATTTATATTATATTATATATATATATATATATATATATATATATATATATATATATATATATATATATATATATATATATATATATATATAATTTATTTTTGGTAATTATGATAATTACTTTAAATATTTTTTTTCTGCGTTCGTTTATTCATTATTATGATATATATCTATTTCGTTCTGGGCACATTATTTCAGCTGGCACACACCGTGGTGAGTATAAAAAATAATTTGTTCGTGCTAAATTATAATTTATATGGCAAAGAAACGAAACTGTAATTAAGAATTTTGGTTTTTTAAGTAATTGAAAATCATAAAAATTATATTACTCGTGAAACATAATTTATAATATTGGATGGATATCATTTATGATGTTAGAATGTGTGTGTTTGTGTGTATAAATTCAAACATAACAATTCACCTTTAAAAATGATATGGATATATGCGGGTTTTTCCAATGAAAATTTAATTTAATGTATTTCTGAATTTTCGTAGTATTTTTTGTTTCATCTCTTCTGCATATCAAGTTAAATATACATTAATCATTATGTATATTATAAACATTTGAGCAAAATAACGGAATTACATAACCATATAACGTATAGTATATTATTTTATTTTTTCTGTTTATGTTGTGTATTTCATTGACCACTAATTAATCTTCTTTATTTTGTTATATATTTATGTATAAACACTATTTCTTTTGAGTCGAGCATATAAATACATAACCATATATGTAAATTTGGCTAAGGGTAAAAATTAAATATGACATGTTAATATTGATTAGTTTTCAAAAGATTACAAAATATATTTAATTTTTATTATTATGACAGTTTTTTATTATTATGGTTTTGATTGAAAGCTCGGTTTTATTCTAATCTAAAAACTGACACTTGTCAGTTTTGAGTTAGTTGAATTTTTATTTTGAATATAGAAAATAATAAAATAAACTCAAAACTTAAAATTAGAATAATAAAATTACATTAGGTTCTATCCTTGTGTCAAAATGTACAATTTGAAGGAAACAAATTTTCACAAATTACTTGTTGCAGATTTTATCTAAATAAAATCAATCAAATCTAATCGAATCAAGCCCAACAATCTTAACGAGATATTTAAAGAAGGAGAATAATTTTTCGTAGCTGGACTAGTAATGAACGCGTTTTACTAGGTGTTCGTCTCAATCCCAACAATTGTGCTTGTTAGAGGGTCCCAATGGTTTCTTTTGAATTGAGCAACTCATAATACACTCAAAAAATCATGTCGTTTTACATCGGGCAAATTATACCATAATTTACTGGTGGCGCCATCTTTTACCGAATGGTAGATACTTATTTATATACCCAATATTATTATTATACCAATTTAAGTTTTTACTATCCACTCACAATTTAATCTACGTTTTCATAATATTTAAATTTAAAATTTCCTAATATAATGTTCCTTTTTTTAACTTACTCCACCCCAGGGTTATTAACAAAAATATAGAAACCACATACCCAAATAGAAAATATAAAAATGTTGTAACTATAATCAAAACAATCTGCTAAATACTAATTATAAAATGAAAACACTTAGAATAATATTTAATCCATTTGTTTTAACGATATTAGGTACAATTTAATTTAAATTGGATTATTTACCCGTGTATACACAATATTGAATGGAACAAACTTAATTTCTTGGATATATATATATATATATATATATATATATATATATATATATATATATATATATATATTTATATATTTATATATATATATATATATATATATATATATATATATATATATATATATATATATATATATTTATGATTCCCGTATTGCTACATATCACAACAAATAACACTAAAACTATAAACTAAAATTAAAATTAAATCCTTTGCGGGAGTCCTAATCACAAAAATTAAACAAAATGAAACAAACTATCTATATATATATAAAAGAAAACCACCGGAAATTAAACCAACATTGCGTGACGCAATCTCATCTGCTGCCATACAAAAAAATCCTTCAATTTTTTGTTGGTTTTAATTCGAAATTTGTTTTTCCTTCTTTATGCTGGTTGGTGATTTTCCTAATATCCCATTTTTTTTATTTGTGCAAACTCATTCGACCTTATAATTTCTCTTTTTCTTATCATTTACAGTATATTACGGGTTTTGAATCAGAAATTTTCGTTCACAAAAAATGCTAAGAATATACTGAGTATGAGGTATGGTTTGGATAAATATAGTACTTAAGTTTAGTGTATACGGTAAAAGCCAACTGCTAATTCATCATGATTAAAATAGTTTTATCTCGTTTACCTAGGTTATCGTATACGATGACATTTATTTAATAGAATTTAAAATTAAATTATATAACAACATGTTGGAAAATAGGTGTGTTAAAAAATGTATCTGACATTTACACAAATTTTCACCTTTCATTTTATTATAGGTTTATACCTAAATAGCAGAGAGGTAAGTAAATTGATTATAAATATGTTTTCATTGCACAACATAGTTGGGTCTGATTATAATAATCCTAAATGGAAAAAGTGTTCGAATTCATATTTTAAGGAAAATTTTAACAAGACCTATATTCATAAATAATTGAGATAAATTGAATTTAATGTTATTTAGTACCACTTTGAGAATTAAACAAAAAAACATTTTATTTTTTTAGTATTCAATTTTTAATTTTGTTTTGTTGAAGCAAAGCCAGAAAAGAAAATTTAAAGTTTATTCTTTTTGTTTAAGGCAACAATATAAATTTTGTTTTCTTACTGGTTTCATGCTTCTCCAGCAATTTTGATAAATGGTTTATCTTCGAATTAGAGATAAACTTATTGTGTTCCTTCAACTTTAAAATTGAATTTAATAGAATATTTAATTCTATAAAAATATATTAAAAAGTTTTGTTTAGTTAAAAAAATTTTATACCGCTATCAAGTGGACTTGAAAAATTTTCTACTACTATACATATCAAAATTTTAATGTCCATCGCAAAATTATAATATTTTAAATTAAAATATTATAATTTTTTGTAAAAATATTATAATTTTGCGATGGACATTAAAATTTTGATAAAATTGGAATGCGTCTCGCACGTTTGGGTGCCCGATTATATATGTCTGCATCAGACATCGAAATTAAAAACTTTTTTTTAATTTTTGCATTAAGCAAACTTTAAGTTTTTCTAACCCTACAGTGCTTTAACTTATCACATACAGGGCCGTGCCTAGCGTGTTTCCAATTTTGTGCACAGCACTCAGTCGCCCGATTCAAAATGGCAGCCAACATTTAATTCTTGTTAAACTAATATTTTCCAATTAGCTGAAAATGGGCATTATGGTTGATAACCGAAAATAAACGTAATTTTCTAATGATTAAAGTGGAAATAATTGTAATGAAATTTTAAAGCAAGGAAATTTAGTAAAACAAAATTTCGATTCGGAAATATGTATAATGGCATTCAGTTATATGGCACATAAAAATAAATAATTTCAGTGCTCGAATTTTAATCGAAAAAAGACCAAACTAAGTTAAAAAATTTATTTTCCTGACGTCTGAATATGGAAGAGAATTTTAAAAATACTATCATTTTCGGCAAATGCCGAATGAAGAAGATGTACTCCGAAATTGGCTAAAATTCCGAAATTCCCAATAATACTGTTTATTGTTTTTGCTGCAAAATTTTTGGCAGTAAACATAAATTTGGGGAACTTACCCAATCAATCGGTTGATTGATCAACCAATCAATTGGCAGTATTCATTGTTAATCTTAACCAGATCTTAAAAAAGTATGGTTCAGAATGAAAATGTAAAATTTAGATTAGCACTGGTGTAATACAGCTCATAGTATATGTTAATTATACAGTTTTTATCTATAGACATTGAGTTATAGACACATAACAATAGTAATTTTTTCAATGCTGCAGAAATGGTCGCACATTATTCATGTGTTTCATAATAAAATATTTAGAATTATTGGTTCAAAAATAGAGATAGGCAATATACTGTATAATATTAGATTGGACATCAGACATAAGCCACACAGAACTTCAGCTAAAAGTTAATATTAAAATTAAAGGAGAAATTGAACGGCGTATGCTCAAAATTTTATTAACTTTATACGTGAGGCAGTTAAAGAAAATCCACACCAGAATTAGGAGAAAAACATGAACCAGAAATCCCCTTGAGATCCAAGAACAAGTAAAAGACGTAGATAATGGCAAATATGGCATAGAGAACAAGAAATATTATGGATAAACAAGATTTTAATTGGGTAAGTGACAAAGTTAATCGATCAATTAAATAACTTAAAGAAGCTTATTCTGAAAATTATCTATGGACAGGATTCTGAAACCGATAAAAAATATTTTCTTTGGCGGTTATTAGAACATTTTAGAGTCCATACATAATCCAAGTGCCATATACCTATAAGAAACATAAAAAGATAATGGGACTGGCTTGATGAAGAAAAAGCCGAACCGTTTGAAAAATTTCACCGAGTTTGTTTAGGGAGTTATCAAAGAGAATTATGTTAACATTTTTATTTTATGCTTGATTTCATCTAAAATGACTGGTGCCTGACTGGTTTAAGGTTGACATCATACAGACCGATCTTATTCTTACCTACTATCTCCAAGTTTTTTAAGAAACAATTAAATTCAATGATTATTATACCTGATTTCCAAAATGTTCAGTTTGGATTCAAGAATAAACATACCATCATCGATCAAGTTTATCGACTGCAAAAATAGAACAAGAGTATGGAGAGAATAAAATCTGGCGTTTGTTTTGATGGGTTTCGATGTATTGTGAGATGAGCGACTAAAATTAGTAAATTATTGTCATAAAATGACAACCAATTATTAAAATTAAATATTCCCAAATTAAATTTGAAAGTATCGCCATATGAGGAAGCATATTCTAACTTTAACCAATCACACCAGGAGTGAAACAGCATTTATAGGGAATTTTGCTGATGATTCTGCATTATTAATGTCAAGCAAATTATAAAACGAAGCAGTTACATACTTACAACAAATTATCGAGAAAATCAGCCAATGCGGACAATGGATTAGAAAATAAAGCTGGACGAGCTAAAATCATTCAATTTAACATATACGTTGTGGCATAGAAATAGCAACATACATTTCTCAATGGGGTACAACTTCATCAAGCTTTATCTACTAAATATTTCGGATTGCATCTTGACTCGAGATTAAACTGGAAACACGACATTAGGCAACAAGCAGAGAAAATTAAAATAAAACAACGTGGAACGTATACTGGCTTATTATCATTAGTGCTTTATCACTATAGTATTTAAAAAAAAAGTTATCCACGTTTTAAAAGTTATCAAGGGTTAAAGCACATCTGCAGATTTCACGCCGTAAAACGAGCAACTCTTATTTACAATGTTTGGTGAGAAAATATGATAGAATAAAATAAAGAGAAGATTTTCCATCACAACAATACTAGTATATATCTTTGGTGACGATTGAAAAATGTATGGTTCGTTTTTTTACATCCACTCTATAATGCCACATCAGACTACAATTTGTTTTATAAAATTATGTCAGCCCTGTTATATATCATAAAAATGGCAAAAAGTAGTTTTGATAATTTTTATTTTCAATAATATTGATTCTGACACATAGGACTACATGTGTAGTATATCGATCGCATTTTAGGGCAATTCCATGAATTATACATAAACGAATTCCAGTTAACCAATTAAACGATGATTTAGCAAAATAACAAATTTTCAAACCTTACGCGAATCAATTAACTTACTATTATTAATAATAATATGACAACATATTTTATTAGTTGAATTAGTTTACATTTTTTTAATTTTTTGACAACAAACATTACATAATAAAATATCCCTAATTTGTGTTTAAGTATTTTGCCTATTATCATTATCTCATTGTACATCATCTAATCAATATATGGATGTAAATTATAATATAATTATATTGAAATTTAGCATCAATTTAATTTGTTTATCATCTATGAAATATAGAAATACAGAATATAGAAATGTACATGTTTGCGCTGATAAAACATAAAAAAATTTACTTTAACATATTAAATAACAGTTCCATGTCATTTTAATTACACTCAACAATAACACTATGTAATACAAACATTTGAAAAATAATAACAGGAAAATTAAACGCGTTTATATAAAAAGGATATGTTGCACATTTATACATATAGTAAATACAAGTATGTTGTGTTTATATTACATCAATTAAAATGCAAAACCACTCAAAACGATATAAAATTTAAAATTATTAATTTGTTGGTATTTGGGAAAAAACATAAATAATTTATAACCATGTTATCTACGAATCATAACATTTAATTTAATTTTCATTTCATGCAATTAGAAAAATAATAAAATAAAATAAATTTAAATAGTTTTCACGTAACCGGACGTATAAAATAGCAAGTGTGATATTATATGTTTACACAGTAAAAAAAACATTGAATTTTACGTGCTTTGTGGTTAGTGAGATATTATTATATTATTATAGTACTATAGCTTATATTAGAGACTCAATAGAGATGCACTACATTCCCTTTTAGGTCCTATTGAAAAATTGCTTGAATATAAAGAATTCTCTTTGGAGACCTTCTGTGATATATACAAGAAGCCTTTATTAATGTCAAACCAGAGGCATCACACAGGCACTTTCAGATTTGATGCTGGATATGGCACTCGGATGCTGGCTTGATCAAATTCTCAAAGGCAAGGTCATTTTGGCTAATCTTGGTGAGGCATTCGTCCGGAAATTTGTGAGTAGCGGTACACCGCAAGGTGGTGTATTATCTCTCTTTCTTTGGACCTTAATCATAAATGACCTGTTATTAAACCAGGATTTATGCCAGGACATTTCAGCTTGGCTCAGTACAGGCTAAAGTTTTTAGGAGCTCGCATCTTGTGTGACCTGTTAGTCCTCAGGAGGGATAAGTGTCAGGGATATCAACTCGTTAGTGGATTACACTATAAATATACAATATTCAATGATTAAAACAGAAGGAAGAAATGCCCTAGGTGGTACACCAATGGAAACATTGGGCAATCCACTCTTTAATGAGACTGACTCTAAGGATTCTATGGAAAGTGCCGATCCTTGCATACACAAAACAACAAAAATATGTAAATAATAAGCAGCTCGTTCCAAAGGCGAGGAAGGATTACTAGATCTGAGAAAACTTTTAATTTCTCAGTTGAAAATCTTAACACAGAGCAATTCCTAAATAACATGATCGCAACAGCGACACTCCAACAAGCACAAGTGTAACAATCTCATATAATCATAGTGGAACATCTGTTCTTGAAAGTAGTGCTTCAAAAAAAGAGCGAATGGTATACAAACAATGGCAAAAAGTAACTGATTAGAAAAATCAGTAAAGCATTATTATTCTCAATTTACAATAACAAATTGACGAACTAAAAGCATAAAACCCAATCTATCAATGGAACAAAAAAAAAAAAAAAAAAAGCAGAAACTCCCCCACCACCTATCATAGTAGATAAAAATTATCACACATTGTATGATATAATTAAGGCGTGTATTTCAGAAGAATCGATGAATCAAAAGATGCATAAAGAAATGTAGTGAAAACTTTGAGCGAAGGTTTTTTTATATTTCACACGTATGAAAATAAACAAGAAAGACCAATCAGAGTAATGGCAAAGAACTTACATCATATATGCAGCCCAGAACAAATTAAAAATGAATTATCATCAAAACAACGTAAAATAATCATTTATTGGGTTGCAAAGTCTAAACTAATTCCGCAATGCAAAAGATGTCAAGCATATAAACACACGCAAAATTATTGTGGCAAACTTCTAAGGTGTGTTAAATGAACCAGACATCACCTAACTGGAGATTGCGATAATCTGCAAGTTCGTCTATAGTGTCTACACTGTTGACAACGTCATCCTGCTAATTATCGAAGATGTATTGTTGCAAAGGAAATTCAAAAAATTAAAATCCAAAGGATGAATAAAACTCAAATGTATGATGGTCAGGCAAATCGATACAAGAGGCAGACAAAACAAGACAATAGGCAACCGTATGGCTGCAAATTAAGAACTGAAGGTCTGACATATGCCAAAGTAACGAGAAACATAGTCAATAAACCCCAGCAAAAAAGAGGCTACAAAAATTGGAAGATAGAGCATTGGAAGCTAAGCCCAAATCCACACAGAAATTAACAGCACATATAGAAAATCATGTCATGGAATGCTAATTGTTTGGTTCGGCATCAGTAAGAACTACAAGAATACTCACTAGAGTTCCAGATTAACTATACAACTAGAGGAATAGAATTACTGATCGCCAATAAAGAAAATGGATGTGAAACCATTTCAACAGGAAAACCAACATATTGGCCAACCCAGGCAAAATTCCTGCGCTGACCAATTTTTTTATAACCAAAAATAATTCTAATAATTTCATGAAAGTCCAAGAAGGACAAGATATGAGCTCAGATGATTCCTCAATAGTCCTAACTCTAAGCGATTATATCATCTATAAAAGGGAATAATCTTGTATTAACCAACAAATATACGGACTGGAAAAGTTTCAAGTACCCCTTGATCAAAGAATACTTTGAAAGTTCCTTTACAAACTATGGATCAACTGGACATAGAAGTAGAAAGATTCGTTACGGATATTCAACAATCAGCTTGGGAAAGAAAGAAAGAAATCAAATCAAGGCTAAAGGAAATAACTTTTCAACAGAAACTAGAAATCTCCTTAGTAATAAACCAAATCCAGAAAAAAGTGGCACTAAACTAGAGCTCCACAAACAAAAAAAGACTTACTCAGCAATTAACAAGAGAAATTCAGAAATTAACACATGAATCAGATAATTTCTTAAGTAGAATGACGAATGACAGTAATACGGATTATTCGCTTTGGAAAAAAACTAAAACTTTGAAAAGGCCAATAATGCCAATACATCTATCAGAAAAATGGATGGAATATGGGCAAGGAAAAACAAAGAAAAAGCTAAGGGTTTTATATAAGAGCTAATCTCTTTGAAAATATATTTCTACGTCATGAATGTCAGTTACAAGAAACAATGGACATAATACAAATTCTTGAAGATGTCCCACCTACATAAGTAGCAAAATAAATTAAAAACAATTTAAACTTAAAGAAACCACCAGGGTTTGACCTGATTACCGGAAAAATAATAAAGCAACTATAGAGAAAACCTACGGTAAAGTTAACTTATATCATAAATGTCGCATTCAGGTTAAAATATATGCTAAAACTTTAAAAAGTGGCTGAGATTATCATGATTCCCAAACCAGGAAAACCGCCACATCTAATAACATCATAAAGGCATATACCGTTGCTGCCGATAATGTCTGAACTCTTTGAAAAGTTACTATTAAAAAGAATCAAACTAATAATTGAAAAAATAACCTAATTCCGAATCACCAATTAGAATAACCAATATTATTGAGAAAACTTTAGAATAGAAAAGTATGTTTTGCCGATTTCCTTGATGTAGCGCAGGCCTTTGACCAGGTATGACACGAAGTTTTAATCTACAAACTTAAATTAGTCGTTCCTAAATAGTACAGTATAATATTGGAATTACATATAACGAAAAAATATTTCAGTCTTAAGCAAGATCATGAATATTCTGAGCTTAATAAGAATAAGAGCAAGAGTTCTACAAGGAAGTGTGCTTGGACGACTTTACTATACACCCGAGATGTATCAATCCCACAAAACCATATGATAACCACTTTCACCGATGACACAAGCTATCAAACCAGTAGGTAACAACAACTCAGATAAAAAAATGGATAAAAAAATGGTACATAAAATTAAATGAAACTAAATCTGTACAATCATGTTGACTTTACGAACAAGATGTTAGTATACACAAGCCAGTATAATATGTAATTAAATAATCAAGAAATATCACATGCAAACACTGACAAATATCTTGGTATGACATTAGACGCTAAACTTCGTTGGAAAGCTCATGTAAAAATGAAAAAAGACAAGTTGGGATCAAAATCCAATGAAATGTATTAGTTACTGGGAAGAAACTCTTATCTATCAATCTCTAATACGCTTCTGCTTTATAAGCAAATATTAAAGCCTGTTTGGACTTATGGTGCACAACTGTGGGGATGAACCAAAATAAAGTACTAAAAAACCTAGTCAACTCACCATGATTTGTCAGAAATAGCGACATCCACAAAGATCTGGGCATATAATCCATTAAAACCTTTTAATTTTAATTTGCTATAGAAGTCATGAACAACGAGTACTTTAACATAGGGGCCATCTAGCAATCGGATAATACGGGTTTAGTCAGAAGGCTTAAAAGAGTAAAGGCTTTTGACTTAGTGTAAAGTCAGTTAAAATAAATTTTTATCTAGGGCTCAACAAAAGCGCGATCAAATAATAAACATCAAAACAAGTACATCGATGTATGAACCCTTAAATTTCAGTAAAATGTAGTAATTTAAGTAAAAATAATCCATAGCTAATTTTGAATCGTTACTTATTGTAAACTATTGTCAGACACAAAAATTATTTTCTTTCATTATAAAAATGTCAATACTAAATTGCGTGTCTATTTGAGGTTGATTCGACATCTCTAATATTGTGTAAAATACAACGCACGATATTGCTATTATATAGAGTTACAAACATATTCGCACCGAGAGTTTACATCGTTTTTTTTTGTCTATATTTTTATTCAACATAAATAATTTTTATTCAATTCATATATACTCACAACCTCATTCAACTATTAGTTTTTCCAATTTTCTATGTACATAACTCGTATATAAATGAAATGTGTATGTACATAGCTACTAGTGTAACACACAAAAGTACACCTTTTTTGCTATTCTAACAACTCGCAAACATTAATACTTACATAAATTCTATGTGTAGCTATTAAAATAAAATAAAAAATTAAAATCTTTGTCACGATTTTCCATCAGTAATGTCAGTTTCTGTTCGCCTTTCATTTTGTTGTAGGAACAATGTGTGCATGTGTGTTTGTGTATGAGATATAAAATAAATTTATTTTTCATAATAAGCTTTAATGTTTATAGACAGAAATTATATATTTTTGGTTATGCTTGGTTTTGTTATTATTGTTATATTTATTGTATTAAGATCCTTCCGTTAAGATAACACAACAACCATGGTATTATTTTTTTTGGACAATGAGGAAATAATATAAAATTCTAATTGACATGATTGATTTTCATTAAAAATGTAACAAAACAAAATAATACGATGACATGACAAGAGTCCTTGAAAATTATTGTTATATTGTTAATGTAATGGTCTATAATACGCAATGGTCAAATTAAGGAAGTTACATTTATTTTAGTGTATACAATAAAATTAATATTGGTCATGTAACAACATTAATAAATTTAAATATATATATATATATATATATATATATATATATATATATATATATATATATATATATATATATATATATATATATATATATATAACAAGACACTTACGTATAAAAGGTAAATTTTTAATGGCTATTCGAGTGAAGCTTTGACGGTATAAGTTTTCACTGTCATAGCTATTAAAAATTAAACGTTAATTTACCACTTGACCATTAAAAATAAAACCTAAAGGTTTTATGCGGTGATAAAATGTCAGGTATTTTATATAAAGATATAAAAATATGTTAGATTTATGTTGCAAGGTATTAGGAATTTTAGTCGCTGTGCATGCTACGGAAATACGATGATACTCGGTATTTTATTATAAACTTTATTTTTATTTTTTATTTTAATTTATAACCTTATAAATTATAAAATTCTGTATTTAATATTAGAAATAATTAATAAATGACATATTCAATAACTTCATTAGAAAATACATTTTGATGAAATCCTTGATACTCATTAGAGCTAAATAATCGACTTTTAACTAAACCGATTGATTGTACAAGTAATCGAGTTTCATGTAGAATCATTTATAATTTTTATGCATGTTGATAAGTAAGTGAGAATCTACTTATTTATGTTGATAAGTAAGTAGATTCTCACATTCACTAAAACATTACGAGTTGGAAAATGTTTGCATTTTTGACAAAACGAGTTTTTTGAACAGAACATCACTTCAAACATTTAAGCAATTTAACAAAGATATAGTGACAGTGCTGACAATAAATTAATTTTAAATTTTTTTTTAAAAAAGTGATATTTTCCGTCGATGACGTCGTAAATAAATAAAGAGAATTTACAGGCAATCAATGTCGTTGTCATGTTCCAGTATGTACCATTTGCAACATGGAGATGAAATAATAATGATGATTGGTGGCACACTGCAGTTGCTGATAAGTGATGACAGAATGCAGAGCAGTTCGTTATAATTATGATTGTCTTGTGCTAACAGTAGTTTGAATATTAGCTCCCGAACCAATTCTGTCATTACTGACATAACTTTCGTTTCCCTACCCCACCAAAAAAAAATTACTAACTATTGACCGCCAAGGTGTTTGTAACCGGGTCGATCGCAATAATTTAACTAGTATCCTGCCTTATTCTTCCAAGTATATATTAACATGGGTGTACGGTGGGCCCAGCACTTTCTGAGATATCCTGGTTAATTCTTGGTCGTACATTCTAAATCAATCAATCAAAAAATAATCCAACATAAACCATTTCAATTTCAAGGGATTCGAAAACTTAAAGAGTGATATTATCTGTAAAGGCAAAATTTGTGGAAAAAATTGATTGTACCGTTACAAATAAAACGGCACAAGCCATTAAACCAGTGGCAAAATAACGTCGATTGGATGAGACCTGCAACATTGAGCAGTCAACGCCAAGGAACAAAGAAAGCAGCAACAGGCCAAAAGAATGGGTATGTGACAACGTGAATCATATACCACGAGAGTATTAATAGCACCATGTAGTATTAATAGCAGATGTTCTAGATAAAGTCAACTTGGAAATGGACTCCATGAAGCCGAATGGTTTAATCGTAGATGTTAAAAGCAGTCTCCAACATCGAGTTGCCATTTTCAAATGCCGCAAAAAGGACCAACAATCCAGCGGGTTGTAATACATCATGGAGAGAAGCAGCCACTAATCTCAGAGACCATTGTGCGGTGAACATTGTAGGGTTGTTTTAGGTCACCCATGTTGTGGGTTCCATGTTGCATATTCCATTTCCATATCTGGAAATGCTGTGCTGATGCGCTATTAAGGGAGCCATGTCCAGTCGACATGGAGTGAAATTGCAGATCAAGTATTTCACTTTAAAGTTTATCTACAATGACCGAAAATATAAGCTGTATTTTGTCGTGTTACCAAGGAGTTAGATTGCAGAAATTCTTAAGGAGTCAAATAGCGGAATATAAAATGGCCACCTAGAATCAACAGGATACTATAAAAAACATACGATACCGGTTTTATTAGTCACAGTTAAAACAGCCGGTGGTGGATTGGTGTCAAAAGTGAGACCAATGGGCGGCAATAAATGTACCAGCACGAAAAAACTGGGCACCATGTACAATTTACAATATCGAAACTTTATTTGCAAAAAAACGATGCTATTTGATGTTATTCGCAAAACACGAACGACATCTCAGACTCCACAGTCAGATAGAAAGATGGAATTGATGGAGAAATACCTAGCAAAAATTGTGAAAAAAACCACGCAACTGAGATTAATGTGTACTGAAGTATTTGATGGCTTATCGATTGGAGGTGCACGGTACAACCGAATTATTACCAACCAAAAGCATTTTTGTTTACCTCTTCCAAATTTTGATTCTCACAAAAATTCACTTGAATCTTCCATAATTCCAGCTATCTTGAAAAGTGTGTACGGTATTTCAAAAATGGTTTATTTCTCTAAAACTCTTTTTCTACAGTACCCATTCTCTATTTGGGAGTTGGCTTTTTAAGGAACTATTAAAGTTTCTTTCCCTCTTTTACAAAAAAATACTAATTATCGTTCGCTTAGTTGTCAGCAACCAGGTCGAGTCTGTCATAAATATCATTCATATATCCACTCTTTTGGTGTATGTAACACGGGTGAACGGTGGTGCCCAGCATGTCGGGAGTTCCTGGTTAATCTTTGGCAGTACATTCTAATCAATAAAAAAAATTTACAAACGCCAGAATACACTTTGGGAAAAAAGAAATAAAACTGCTGGAAAATTTAAAAATTCTATTCCCCGGGAATTACCAGAAAAAGTTGAATAAAAGGGTTAAACACAAAAAAACGGACAAGAACAAACGAATACTTGGACATATTTATGGAAAATTAAAATTTAATCAAGCTTAAATTCGAATTATGTAAATTGTAGGATTGTAAAACCAGAAAACTGCACTGTTTTCATAGTTAAAGCGCCTAGTCAGTTTCCAATTTTCAATTTAATAAGGTGGACAGGTTATTACAAAAATATTACAAAGAAATCAAACCATTTAGCAAAAAAAAGAAATTGGAGTAAGAAAAAATTGGGCGGCGATGAATATGTAACGCGATGTTATGTATTATCGGTGAGCTTTTTTTATTTTGAATTGGATAAAAACATAGAAGATGAGGATGCATGAACTAGGACAACTAAAAATAGTTTGACAATCGTTAAACTATACAAATTTTAATATGATAAAAGTTTAACGTAATTTTTTTTGTGATACCTAGATTTAATTTTTATATGGAATATGTATATTTTAGGATTAAATATTTTATATTTTTACTAGCTTTAATAAATCGCTGTTCATTTTAAAAGGAGCAGTGAATTTTATTTTTGTTGAAACTTATTTAATTGTTACATAAAAAAAATTGTTAAATAAATAAATAAAAATACCTTAAAGATGTAATGTTTATATGTTACTGACACTCACCTGAAAATAAAAAAAAATTAAACATGAAAATTAATTGTTTATAAATTGTTTAATAAAATAATAATTGTTATATATTTCTTAAACTGTAACAAACCAAATGTTACTACTAGAAAAATAGTAAATTGAAATTATTCACTTGGATTTTGATTTTTGTCTAAATTCTAAAATTAATGGCCCACATTAAAATAAAGTAGAATTATCTACAAATAATAATGATCTTTAATATATAAAACATAATTATAAAAAAGTATAATATTTGCAAGCATGTATAATTTTTATTTTGATGTGAAATATAATCAAAACATCTGTTTTTGTACAAAGGTATATACATATAATATTTCGATTAAGGGCATGTAATATAAAGTAGCAAATTAAACTAAAACATTGATGATTATTTCAAATTATAGATGGATATACGTTAATACAATATATTAATAGTAGTATACAGCTAATATATTGTAATATAAAAACAGTTATATATATATATATATATATATATATATATATATATATATATATATATATATATAAACTAACTAATAAATTAACATTTCCCAGAAGTTAACCCGCAACCAGCGATTACACAAAATCGATACCGTTCGAAATGAACAATTATTTTCATTAAAAATTAAATTAGTCAATTTCATGAAGAATTTTCTATTGAATTATTTTTGTTAAACTTCAACCATATTATTGATTTAATAAAGTTTGATGGCTGTAGTCACTGGAAAAATCATTAGTCCAAATTTTTTAATGACCTAACGTAATCTACCTTTTGAACTCTTTTTTGTATTAAGGTTTCATAGCAAATTTGTGGAACTTTTCAATAAAGGCCACCACTTTCCACAATGAAGTGGAAAAATAAAGATTTTTCCCTACTGCGTGTTATGAAGCAATTATTAATTATTTTATCAAATTATCTTCGGAAACCAATAACAATCGTTTAAAATAGAAAACTACCCATTTGTGTAATAAAAACAATTTTTTAATTTAAAACATATTATAAATATCTGATATCCGAAACGATAAACCAACTAAAACTAATTTATCATCAGTATTTGAAAATTATAAACCGATAAAAAGTTAACGTAATTTAAATTTCAATATTTGATGTGATTTGATCATTTATAGCTTTAACTAATATACTCACAAATCGTTATGATGATTTTAATACATTAATTTATAATTACAAACAAGATAGACTTTTATAAAAATTCAAAGTTTGCATACATTTCAATTTCCATTTCTCAAAAATCTGATAACTTTTAGAAACTTGTTCATATATTTGGTGTAGAATTAAAGATTACACTATTTCTGTCGAATAAATGGCAAAAGATATCTCTTTATGAAACCATATTATTTATGATCTCACTGTTATTTAGCAAAAATTTATTTAAAAAAAAAAATTTATACTCATGAATTGAGCAACACGTTTCAAAGTGTTTGCTTATCTTATTTATAAATCACAATAATATTAATTAACATTCGATAATATTTAAATTTTTTGAACTTTTATAATTTTTCATAATTTTTACATTAATAAAATAAAAAGCTTCTTCAATTTCAGGTTCAAGGTAGGTGAAAAAAAATCAAACCTTTAAGAAAATATGGAACGATAAAACAAAATGGGGAGAGAAAATATGTTCAAGGGTTTGGATTGTTTTAAAAAAAACGTATCATTAATTAATAACCATAGGATTAAGTTTATAATCGGTTTGATATTGAAGATTATATAAATTTCAACAAATAATGCATTAAAGATTAATTAATAAGAAGTAATTTTGTATATTATGATATAAGTCGATATACAATTATAAAATATGTGTATGTTCAAAATAAAAATAAAAATATCACTGAAAGCCAATTTATATCACTCGACCTTTAAATAAATTAGAAAAATTTAATTTAGGAGAATTTTAACTTGATTAAATTGGATATGAGTAGGTTAAAATTTGTTTAATATAGTATTAAAGGAAATAAAAGGTATTCAAAATTATTTTAAATAATGAAGCTATTTAATAACTCATATCTGTCTGAAATGTCATTGAATCAGGTTACAATTCTCCTAAATTGAAGTTTGTAAATTTATTTAAAGGTTCTGTTATATTGGCTCGATTAAATTCATATGAGTTCGTATTTAAATGATGATTAAAAGTGGGGCTACATTTTTTTAAAGTGTTTTCGGTATAATAGTGGTTGATATGAAAACAAAAAAAAAATATACTTCGATTTTGATATACTAGAAATAGACACTCCTATTTACAATCTACATGCAGTATCGCATAATTCTAGATGCGATGTTGCATTACAAAAAAAAACTTTAAATTTCGTCTACTCAAACGTGGATCCCCGTTTAGCTATAAAAGTCAAAATATGTTTTGACAGGAAAATAAAATCAAATAAAATTTCTTTAAATGGTAACTTCAATGAGAATGATTTTCGTTTGATTAGTGCTGGTGGTCTTTTTATCGACATTTGAGTAACTCTATCTAAGATATACTTTGAGTGTAGCAACTTCAACTATTGTCATATTACTTATCATTATTTACCTATCATAAATTCAATATGATTAATTATGAACCTATTACAATTACTATATACTTATATCTCCGCGCAGTATGAAATACAAAGGTTAGACTCCTCTGAATTTGTTCCATTCATTATTTTATACAAGTGCATTCTATTTACTTTAGTGCCATTCGAAAAGAAATAAAAACTTCTTACTATATGACTATACTTATGTGACGAATCCACTTATGTGAATAAAACATGAAAGTATATAGATAGATTTATATTTGTCACAAAACGTTTACGAATATAACGATGTAAAAATCTCAATTTGTCCTAACGTTTTCTTTGTTGGTGTTGAGCATTTAATTTGCAAAACAACTATATTTAAATATATTGGGAGGTAAGGAACAAAAATATATTGGGGGGTAAGGAACAAGTAAAATACGTTCAGTTCAAATGTCAAGCTCACCCATCCGACCACCTAGAACCTAGTAAATGAAGAAAAAAAATAGGCGTACTTGAAAAGGTAACGTCGCAGTTAAGCAAAGTGGTATTGATTAAAAAGAAAGACGAAAATTTCAAAAGGATTTTACAAGCTAAAGAATCTGAGGAGCCTCCTCAGACTAGCATTGAGGTAGACAAAATTGAAAGATTTTATACTGAAGTCTTAAGAAGAACAAGCAAGAGAAACCGATTGGGTCTTAAAAAAGAAAAGAGAAAGCAAGAAAATGAAAGTGGAGTCGTCTTCGGAAAGTGGTGAGATTCAACAAAACACTCGCTAAATATAAATAAAGCTGAAACATATAATGAAAAATACCTAACAAAGTAAAACAAGCCGCCAGCAAATAAGGCGCCGCCAGCAATTACTATTATTGGCATAATGAATTATGCCTCTATGCAAACAAAAATGAAATCGTCACTGATAAAGAATGCAAAATTGCATCACTTAATAATGATGTAACAAAAACTATTAAGTCAGATTTTGAGACGTATAGAGCTTTGGCTACAAAGCTAAATACTGATGGAAATGACAAGATGAAGATAAAAATGATCACTCAATTAAAGCTATGGCTAGAGGCCTCTATCCAACTTGTTCAAAGGATTTAATAGAAGATCTAATAGGCAAGAAATTAAAAATTGAAAATGCAGTAAATATGTTCAAGAGAAAAAAAACAGAAAATCTAGATAGTGTTCAAATCACTAAAAGGAGTTGCCTTTATTTATGCTTACATTTAATAACAAAGAAAATGTAGAAAATCTATAAAATCAACTGGCCAAATTTCTCAATGTAAAAAATGCCAAAGCAATAACCACACGTAAAGATATTGTCACCGAGAGCCTAGTTATATCAGATGTAAAGGGAAACACACCGCCAAAGCATATTCTTTAAGTAAAAACATTGCCACAAAATGTATAAACTGTAAAGGGCAGCATCCAGTAAATTATAGAAGATGTGAAGTAACTAAAGAACTACAAAAAATAAGAAACAAAGCGCTACACCAAAACTTGTTGAAAATAAGCCTACTATAAATTTAGAGAAAAGTGAATCTCAAGCAAACGCAATAAACAATTGAAAAATATACTCACAGATCGTACAACTAACCAATTCGGTGAGAAATATGGGAAATAATGACGGTACCGATATCTCAATCCTCGAAAAAGATTCTAAAATGCATAGAAACTAAACATTCGGCTTGTGAAACGAGAAAAAAGCATTGAAGCTCTAAATAGGCGCAAATATTCAAGGTGCAATGAATGAAATCACTTCTATGATTTATTAAAATATGGAACTGAATCAAATACTTAGAATTGTCATCTGGAATGCAAATGAGCTAATACGTACATGAACTAACATATTCATGAACTAAAAATATTTTTAAATACATAAAAAATAGATATATGCCTAATATCTGAAAGCCATTTTACTAAAACTTCTTTATCACGATATTTATTTAGCAGGAAAAGCAAGAGGAGGATCAACTATATTAGTAAAAGAAAACATCCAACACCACGATGGAATAAAAGCCTCCGCAGCATAATTTAAATAAAGAGGACCGTATCGTTGTTTAAATCATTAATTAGGTTCAATTTCATTATTGGCGATGATTCTAACGCCAAAAATACGTTTTGGGACCAAGACTAATAACCCACAAAGGAAAGGAGCTACTTACCGTAGGTTCAGCAACAAAATGCATACTTACTCTTGAGATAAACCAATATACTGGCCTATGGATTCAAATAAAATTCTAGATCTCATAGATTTTTATGTAACAAAAGATATCAGTAAACTAAGTATTCATAGAATAACTATGAAGGTGCATCGTTAGTTCACTCTCCTGTAATCATGACTCATCAGTGCAACGATAGTTACGAAAGAGTCGTTGCCTAAATTAACAAACAATAAAACAAATTGGAAGCTGTTCCAAAAACAAGTCAGTTACAATATCAATCTTTAAGTGTCAGTTAAATTTCGGCATAATTGGAGAACCATTTAGAACAACTTAATAATATTATACAACTACCAGCTTAGTACAGTACGCCTAATAGTCAGAAACAAAATTCGAACACATATCAACTTTTTTTTGGAAGTTAGAGAATTGGTTAGAAAAAACGTAAAGCGCGAAAAACATGACAAAGAAATCGGGCTCACAAAGTAAAATGACACTCAACTATCTTAGAAACTAAAACTTTTAATCAAAGAAAATTACTGGTCAAAAAGATACCGATTATTCCCACTGGAAAGTAACAAAAAGTCTAAAAAGACCTAAAACGCAAGTACCTGCAATTAATTGTGATGATGGAACTTGGGCTAGAAGCGCAAGGGAAAAAGCTGATTTGGTTGCATCATGTCTTGGAGATACATTCAGACCTCTCCCATAAGACAAACTGCAATTGAAAACATTATACTAATTAACAGAGTTGAAAGCCAGGCTTACATTTTATTGTTTTCATCATACCGATTTGTGATGGCATTATGTTGGTGAACCTGAAAGCGCCAATTGTGGACTTATGGGATTCAGCTTTGGGGTTTTAGCAAACCTAGCAACATAAAGATCATACATATGATCTTTTAATGTAAAACTAACTGTAGATGTCGTAAACGGAAATACTGTAGTAAACAAGGTTTTATTTTATAATATTAAAAAAAATACCATCATTATCTAATGGTACATCACAGTGGTACAAAGGCCGTAAACATAAATACGATTGCGTCTCTAAAAAGTCCTCAAGACCTTGTAGGTGGAACAAGATTAGAAACATTTGTTTAAAAATTAAAAAATGTTTTTAAATTTTCCGTACTGGCAAAAAATACATTATATATATATAAAGATTTTATAAATGGGCACCCAACCTGGCATTTTGATATTATTATTGATATTGCTTATTTACACCATTTATATGCGTATGTATGAGAAGGTTAACCAACCAGAAATTCAATTGAATAATTTTTTTTTTTTTTTAGAAAATATCATAAATAAAACATAAAATTTAAATTTATTTTTTATGTTTTTCGTGAATTATTCAAAAGCATAATTTGGTGCTTTGTTGGTATATTCCTCGTTTGTACTGCTCCTTTTATATTCCATTTATTATTTATTTATTTATTCTATGTTATCATTCACATTAAATACAATAATCATTGTTATCGTTTGCTATTTTTCCTTTTTGGCTGAATGTTTATTCTGAATGTGTGGTATACTTCTGCTATATAGATACAAGGAATTTTTTTATTTTTCCATTTTTTTATAAATAAATTTAAAATACAAATTTATATTTATTTATACATATTTAATTGATGTAATAATAAAATAAAAAAACATTAAAAAATGATATTATAATTAAATACTAGCAGGAGCATGTCGTTGGAAAACAACGCGATATAATATGATATAATTTAAGCAATTTTAATTTTGGAGAATTAATTGAGTTTTGAAATTTGGTGTACGCGAATTTAATTTTATAGCTTCTTGTCTGTATAGATCATAAAAAATAAAACACTGTCAAACTAATTATGTTCATTGCTATATAAAAGTTGTATTTAATATGTATAAAGGGTTACTCAGTAAGGGTGCTCAAAAATATAAATTTTTTAAAATAAAAACCAATTTTTGTAGTACATAATTCTCAACCTTATTCAGAATAAAGGAAACATTTAAATTATGTGTTGTGTCACTTCTCATAAAAACCCGTATCGTAAATAAATTTTTTCGTTTTGCAAATTCGCAAAGCTGCATTGGTTAATGATATATGTATTTCAAAGCTTAAAATAATTTTTGCTTTTATCGAATGTTTTATCGAAAAACGCATATCCAATTGAAAATGATCAAACACCCCATTAGCAAACCCTTTTCATAAGCAAATATATGAGATAGCGTTGGCAAATGATACTGACATTTTGAACAAGTAAATTGTAGTCAAGTTAATTCTATTTTGTAATAATTCTTTCGCATTGCTCTGTTATCAAATTTATTTGAACGTTCTCGTACAATAAAATTATTTAATTAGTTCAATTTTAGTATTTTTGGAGAATATAAAGTTAATGTAGTTTAAACTTTGATGAGCAAGCAGAATATTTGTTGTTTTCATAAAAATTACATTATAAAATTTGCCTTAGGAAAAAATATCTATTATTGGTTAAATGAGATACCATCTCATTTAACCAATAATTATTTTTTTTTTAAATTTTCGTTCAACTACATTTTTAATACAAATTAATTTTTTTGGCCGTCCAAAGAAAGGGGTCCGATGATATGAAAAAAAAAATGATTTGATTTTGACAGATATTATAATGTAAACATAAAAATCAATAATCTTTTTCTATCATCGCCTGCCATCATTTTTTTGAAAAATAGAAATGTTCCTATTTTCATCATCGGCAAATATCCAAAAAGTAAAAATGACGAAGCCAGTGAATAATTTGAATAAAGTAACGTGAAAGTGAGATTCTAGATACTCGATAAATTGTATTTGCTTGTACTTTAGCCTGTATCTGTATTTTTTGATTCCACTACAAAAAAATTTAAATTGTTAAATTGTTTTATGATTTTGAATATTTTACTGGTATATAGTTCACTATATTGACGAAATCTTTCGGAATGGGTTGCATTGCAACCCTATCTCGAAAGATGAACAATTAAAATGAAACTAACAGAATTAAAAATTACGCGAAGTTAACTATAAATACGAGTTCTAATTTGTTTAACCATGGAACCACCTAGTTTCGAAATTAATTACGTGATAAATGTGTGGGATCGAGTGGTCAACTCTTGTGTCTGTTAGAGGACGAGTATTCGAATCAGGTCTTTTACAAGATCAGTTTAACGTCCTGTTATCGTCCGTTTGAAAATTATTTTGCTTATTTATCCCCAAAAATAATATTTGAATGTGATAAATGAAACAACGAAAGGGTCTCGTTCAGAAACCAAATCCTTTTTTAAACTCTGCACCAATTCGAAATTTGACAATTCAGATTTGGTTACCGAAGACCGACACCAAAAATTCTAGATAGTTATTAAGTTTATTTATTATTTGTAATTAAATCCTGGAATTAGTTCATACTTAAGTTTCGCGCCAAGTTTTTCCACTGTACATTTTTTTGTTATTTTTGTTTTCGGGATGGGTTTCGCAAGTCCACCAATTTTAAGTTAAGTACGTTCATAATGTTTTTATGGTTAATAGGCAAACATTGTCTCTGCTATTTAACGAGCATGACTGCGTGTTTGACTCATCAGTTAATTATTACGGGCATCGAGAAGCCAATAATTCTGTTAATTAAAAATATATAAACCCAAATAATGGTATATTAAGAAAATTAGTTTCATTCTTTAAATCCTTTCCTTTTTTGACCACAACCTAGAAGAAGTATGTGGGCTGCTGAATGAAGACAAAATAGTGGAAAGTAAAATATTTATTCTATTTTAAGTCAATTTAAATTAAGTTTAGTTTTATTAGAATGAAGTAAACCAACGAGTTTGAGGGAAGCGACACAGCCAATATTTTTCTTTTTAATGATTTGATTTTTTCATGTTTTAGTAATGGTTGCCTTAGGAATAAATATCTAGATTCCTAGATACCATCTCATTTAACCAATAATTATTTTTTTTTTTAAATTTTCGTACAACTAGTTTTTTAATACAAATTAATTTTTTTGGCCGTCCAAAGAAAGGGGTCCGATGATATGAAAAAAAAAAATGATTTGATTTTGACAGATATTATAATGTAAACATAAAAATCAATAATCTTTTTCTATCATCGCCTGCCATCATTTTTTTGAAAAATAGAAATGTTCCTATTTTCATCATCGGCAAATATCCAAAAAGTAAAAATGGCGAAGCCAGTGAATAATTTGAATAAAGTAACGTGAAAGTGAGGTTCTAGATACTCGATAAATTGTATTTGCTTGTACTTTAGCCTGTATCTGTATTTTTTGATTCCACTACACTTAAGCTCAATGAAACTTGAAACCGATCAGTTCCGACAAGATGCACAACTTGTTCGAGTAACAAATTTAAGGACGTGATTTCGTAGACAGTGTAAAAGATCAAATATTTAAAATGTTATCATCTTTTTTCGTTAATTGATTCTTGTCATCATTTTTGAATGACGATCGATGATAATGTAAACGTATTGTTTACAACACGTGTTGGTGCTTTATTTCACGAAACCAATATGTGGAAATGCCGTATTGCCAATTTTTATCAATCTCCGGGAAATAACTTGGCAGAGTTTAGCAGACCTTTCCATATAAAAAACTGGCGATTTTCCAGTGAAAACATAAAAATTGGTCCTAATGAGAAAATAATATCTGATCCCAACATTTTGTTAAGCAAAGTCAGCCGCAAAAACAAAACTCGAGAAACCATTCTAATGTTGCGTTTATAATTTCTGGAAAAGTGCGTATTACCAGACCACCAGCAAAATTGAGTACAGTTTAATATGGGTGTTATTTATACAAAGATGCATAAATGAAAAAAATATAATACGCGGTACATTTGCTTATTCAAGATATTCCAGCTAAGTGAATGCAATATCTGTTGGAAAAGTAGCACCCCAGGTTACGTAAGTTTGGGTCCTTCACTTCAGTCCAGATGGAAGGGTAGTCGATAGACTGATACAAACTAAGAAAGCTGGAATTTGGTGCACATAACCAGTACTGTAATTATTATTAACAGTATGAAGGTATGTTATTAAGTAGATTAATTATCAAAAAAAAATTACAGTAAACTCGGTAGAAAGTGAAACTTCTCAGAGAGTAGGGCTTCTACCAAATTAGACTCGTGCACATTTTATATAAAAAAAAAGATATATGAAAATTTTATAAAATTTATTAGATCATAATTTCAAAAATACATATATAAATTTATGCTAGACAATTGTGTAATGTTGAAAGGACTATAATCTCTGACGTGTACCTTTAAATTTTATATAAATTTTAGCAAAATAACAATAGACCGAATTTTCACTTACTAATGCAAGTTTTTCATACACTAGAACAACTCTACGCCATCCTTGCTTGCCAATTTTGTTTAAACAAAACAATGTACATTTCCATGTACATATACTGTTCAAAATCTTGTAAAATTCAAACAATTTATCAAGTCAAGTATATTTATAGTTTAAGCTTTTTAGAACCATTAACATTTTTGTATTAGTAACAATCCTGATAACAACAAATGTATTCAAATCTAAAATTTGTAAAAGCAACACCTAAACTCTGCATTATATACACTATATACATAAAACAAACATAAATAAAAATAAGCTCATAAATACAATTTAAGGTTATATGAAAAGAATATATAAAACTTATTTTCGACAATTTTTGTCTCTTAAGTATCGGAAAATCGTAACAGAAGTACTTCTTGAATAAGATTTTTTTTTACATATGTAGCTAACATTTATTTACGTTTTTTTTGGAAGTCGTATATATAATGGCTATATAGTTACAGTATATCTATACGCATGAAAATTTATATAAATCTATATAAAGTTATAAACATATTTTTTTATAAAAATTAAATTCAATCGATGCCCAAGGTATATTATGTTTTTATGTTGTATTACTGTATGTGAGGGAATGCATTAAATTTTTTGAAAGCTTGCAGGATTTAAAATAACATTTATTATGTAGTAAAATAAAATCAAAAATAAACAACTAAAACAGCAATGGCTTATGTATTTAAACGAATATTAATTTTCACATGCATCTAAATTTTGCATTTTAACAATCGAGGCAAACTACGAATTTTGTATGACTGCGAAAATTACGAAAGTAAAAATGTTATATTATATTATTCATATAAGATAATCTTACATTATAATTTATAAAGTAAGCTTTTTCATATTTTTTTTTTTTATGTTAATATTTTCCTTCGAATAAATTATTTATTAAATTTTTTAAGATACTTACAAAATTTCGATCTCGGGTAAGCAGAGATAAAAAGTAAAATCTTATGAAATATGAATAAAATGAAATTCCGATTTTTATTACAAGGAAAATAATCGATAGTTATCTTGCTTTAGCAAAACATGTTTTAATTAAATGATCATATCGTATACAAAGTAATTCCATGAATTTTCATTAGTTTAAATGCCATATAGATAATGTCTCAGTATCAATAATGTATGAAAGAAATTTTATAAAATGTTTATATCGTAAATTTTCCATAAACACAATAAATGATAAAATGTACATGGGTTGCCAAAAAAGTAAATTATTTCGATATTATTTAACGAATATTGACGTGTTTTAAAAATTTTAAACTTAATTTCTTAATTAATTTCTTGGTAATATAATTATAAATAATTTTAAGTTATTTTAAATGTCTGTGTATAGCAGTGACTTAAATAACTAAAATAGGTACAAAACTTTTTGAAAATATAATATATATTATTTTAAAGTACCAAAAAATCCTATGTTTTTTTAGATTTAAAAGTGACAGTTTAAAAAATTCTGAACGCATTATTAATAAATAAATTAATGTCGATACCCAAGAAATTACAAATTTTTTAAATTAAAATATAGGCTTTAAATTTCTAAATTTAAGAACATGGAAACGGTTTTTAATTTGTTAAATAGTTTAGTAGTTGTATAAAGGCATATATAATTCAACGAGTCCTAAAACAAATGCTTATTGAGCAAACTTTAATTTCATTAATTTAAATAGATTAAACAGCGAAAATGTTAAAAGCACTGAAGTTAAAAATTACAATTAAGTTCAGTAGATAGTTAAGGAACTTGACTTAAAGTTTACTTTCGATTGTAACTGCGAATATGGCGTAAAATGATTAACCAAATTTATTTTTATCTATTTAATTTTTTTGTACAATTTACAAATATAAATATTTTCAAACTCAAAATTTTAAAATATTTTTACATATTAAGAAAACAACTTATTAAGATACTTAATAAATCGATTATTTACAGACATAGCTACGTAAAACAGGATGTACGTTTTCCCAAATTTGGATAAATGATAAAGGTTTAAACATATAATAAAACATATAATAATTTTCAGTATATCAGTCAGATGACGGTTCGACCATAAAAGCTCTTACCTAGAACCTCGAAAATATAGTAATAAACTTTGGCAAAAATATGAACTACGTATTTTAAAATTAGTAAATACCACCGACTTATGAGTAATAACAAATACAATTCATATCGCATATACCTATATATTAATTGATTATCATTTAATTTTTATTTATAAAAATAAAATATTGTATTTTTATATCAATAATTTATTTTTAAATAAAATATTAAAATGAAAACCAAAATATTATTTAAATTTGTATTTATTGATTTGATTATTCCATTTCATTTAAAATTGATTTTAAAATAATTTTATTCATGTATTATGAATAATTTATTTCTATATATAGACAATTTTATAAAAATTCCATAATATTAATACTTCTTAAATACATGATATATTCAGAAACTAAATTATTACTATTATTTCTAGACAATTTTATTATACAATTTTCAATTTCTTTGAAAATTGAAAATAAATTATGAGAAAATATCAGATGGATATTCATTTCGAATATTGTTAACATATATTATTAAAATTAATGAAATAAAACAGTTTTATGTGGTTTGGTTGAGTTGGTAATAATCTAAAGATGTTGGTTTTTATGCAAATCTAAAGCCTAAGGATACAAAAATATATTTGAAACTCGATATCGGAGCATCATACTAATAAAGAGATAAAGAAATTATTCTTTAAATTCTTTTAAGTAATAAATTAAAGATTGATTTTATCATAAGCATTAAAACGATTGGAACCTGTTCCTTTTTTAAAAAATTTGTTGATTAAAAAGTTGATTTTATGTACCCTAAGTTGCAGCGCTTAGTGGCTACTTTACTTTTCGATTTACTTTTGTTGCTAAAGGAAGCCTAAATTAGATTATTGTATACCAAAACTTTTTATTAAAAATATTAAAAACTGTTTAGAAGACAATCGTCTTGTTAGTTAATTGGTATTTTTAATTTATCTTTAGTTTTAATGTCAAAATTTCACTATACTCTTTTTAAAATTAATAATGGAAATTGTTTGCTAACTTTAAATGTCAGTTTTTATGTCTAAGTCATTGCTGGCCTTAAGAATTTTCTTTACCATTGTCCAATGGCATTTTTGTTAAATCACTTGATGATTTCCTATATCAATTTTTTAATCTATATCAATTTTTGTTTCTTTATTTTAGTCTCAATGTCTGAATAAAATGTTCGTTATTTGTGTGCCAGAAGCTCTTTAATATTCGTTGAATGCAAATGACTTCGAATATTTTAGCTACTTTCCACATTTACAAACATTTAAGTTTTCTTTTGCATTTCTTAAAGTGTTTGTGTGAGGGTATACGCATCATCTACATAAACCAGAAAATTGAGTTGACCTGTTAAAACTTCTTAAATGTTATTACTTATTTAACTCGGGTTAACTCATCTCGATACATTTATTGTATGAGCTTAATTATTTATGTTTCGTTCCTATTTATCATCTACAGTGTCCCAAAAAAATGTATACACTTTTTAATACCTCATTCTAACTAATATAATTTATGTTTTTAGAGTGAAACACATTTATAATCACATCGGAGATTAAACTAGACTTTGTAAAACGTAAATTTATTTTAAAGTGCTACCTTAAGTTTGAAAACATAGTGGAAGTGCAAAGCGAATTTCAAATAGATCCACCTACAAGACTCACCATTACTCGCATCAGAGATAAATTTGAAAGAGACGGGACTATTCAAGATGTCCACAAACAGCGTTTTGGAAGACCACGGGCATCCACAAGCACCGCAAGAGAAGAAGAACTGCTTGAAACATATCGCGAAACTTCAAGGAAATCTGTTCGCCAAGCAGCACGTGAAGTAGGGATTTCAAAATCAAGTGTCCATCGCATTTTGAAGCGCGTACGATGGAAGAGTTATATTCCAAGATTAATTCACGCCCTCAATGAAGACGATTTTGATCGGAGAGTGGAGTTTTGTGAATGATTTTTAGCTAAATGTGCAGAGGACGTAGAGTTTTCACATACGATTTTTTGGAATGATGAGGCTTCATTTAAATTAAACGGCTCGATCAACCGCCACAATTGCAGCTACTGGGCACCAGAGAATCCTCATGTTACAAAGGAACATAATTTAAATTTACCAGGAGTTACAGTGTGGTGTGGATTGTCAGAGCAGGGTTTAATTGGGCCATTTTTTTTTTTTTTTTGATAACACTGTGACTGGTGTTTATTTGAATTTGCTACGGGAAAATGTCATGCCAGGTATTCTTGAACAGTTTGGGAATGGCACAGACTATTATTTTCAGCAAGATGGAGCACTCCTCACTACCATTGTGATCCAAACAAATGGATTGGACGAAGAGACCTTCGGGCCTTTCAGACCTCACGCCATTAGATTTTTTTATAGGGACTCATCAAAAATAAAGTTTATTTATCAAAACCGGCAACAGTCAACCAATTGAAGGCGGGAATTAAAAGAGAATGCAGTGAGATTCCTATTGAAATGATTCGCCACGTTTGCGATTCTATTGCTTCGCGTTATCAGCAATGTTTAGATAAAAATGGGCATCAATTTGAATACTTGCGCTGACTAATGAAATTTTACATCTATCTTTTTTATTTTATACTATTAATTTGTAATATATCTAAATAAATACTGTTTTTATAATCAAGTAAAGTGTGTAGACATTTTTTTGGGACACTCTATATTTATCAAAAGAGCATTTGAAATCGACGAAAAGCAGGTTCAGTAAAATATTACTCGTAGATCCATTAGATTGTTTAGTGATGATATGGAATGAGTTGATGCAACTTCTTTCTGGTTTAAAAATTATCTTGTACGTTTCTTTCTTTATTTTGAGATTTAGTCAAGGATGATCACTGTGTCTATTTTTATTTTAGCATTAATGAGGAATATACTTTGCCAGTCCTAGCCTTGTTTCATTTTTGTTGTATTCTATCAGAATTTTATACTTTTTGTATTATTGGTGTTAGCCAATAATGGAGTTGTAAATATACTAATTTTTATTATTTTAGCGATTATTTTGTCTGTTCAAGCCGCTTTATTCTCTTTGACACTTTAACTACTCATTTCTGTTGGTGGATGGGAGTTGCTAGTTTCGTTATGGGGGTCAATTGATTACCAGCAACATTGGACCTGTTGCTGACGTTTTCTTTGAAATATTTGTTTCATTTCTCTAACTGAGATTTATCAGTGGTTAAGATTTCATCAGAGGCACGCGAGTGCTGGATTATACTCTGGAGGAGTATGCGCCCTTTGTTTAAAATCGTAAAATACTGAATGACAGAGTAGAAACTAGATCGTACGAGCTGTCAAGACTAACAAAGCAGAGGTCAGCCGCAAAATGGAATTAGATGACCATATCGACTGAAAGTACACTAGCTATAGCAGACATGGTAGGCATTTTAAAAAGTGCTGTACATCGCATATTGATTGATAATTTGAACATGAAAAAACTATGGGCAAGACGGATGCCGCGATTATGTACAATGGAACGAAAACAGCGTCGTGAAGCGAAACATCGCGTGGTTGGAAAGTTTCACAGCACTAAAGCCGATTTTTTGCGGTCATAAACATGCATGAAATAAGCGTACATCACACATACGACGAACAACAGTTAAAACAATGAACCGAAAGGGCAGAATCTGCTCCAAAGAAGGCGTCATTTTTATTGGAATACTCGTTATGGTTAATTTTCATTGAATATATTTAGAAAGGAAAACATAATCAAGGGCGAATATTAAGCGAACTTGTTCCAGCGTTTCTGTGATGAAAGCAAGAAAAAAATTTAGCGAAATATAAAGTTTTGTTACATTAAGTTAGTCATCCGTTATCACTCTGAAAAAAACCAAAAAGGTAAAGTTCGAATTGAATTAGCTAAAGCCTGAATTAGTCCTACTCGGATTATTTTTCCAAACTTGATAAAATGACTCAGTGATTAAACATTATTATATAATATTAATTTTAGTAAAACACAAAAAACTTTTTAATAAACTTAAAATACGACCAATCGAATATAATATTCGTCAACTAAAGTCGAATTTCAACATATGCACTCGGCACAGTTCGGTTTTGCTTTTTAGTGTCATATTATCACGGATTTATCCATTAACAAAAAAATACGAGTCATAATAGACCCCTGAAGTGACAACATTTCATTCCTTCCTTGACTTGTGCTAGCATTGATTTGTTTTTAGAGTTTTAATGTTTCAGCTCCCGATTCGTGTCTGTGTACGATAGCCAAAGTTCGATATTTAGTTTTGCCGTTATGTATATTAATACTTCTAGTTTTCCTTTATTGATCATTTTTATTTAAGGTTATTGAATAATTGGTTCGTTGGATCCTAGCCAATTTTTAAAGCCTTTGGATAAGGTTTAGTGACATGGATGTTCTTGTCAAATAAACTTAAAATTTCAAAAGATAGTAAGGTGCCAAGATGAAAAGTACATTTTATAAACCTAGATGAGAAAAATATTTATACAAATTTGACCTATACGTATGCACTCTTCACCAACGCGAATGGTTGCTCTATATAATATCATTTTTCTGAGTTTCTTAAAATGCATTAAATCAAATTATAAAAATCTTACCACATTGCTCAATTGACATTTATATTAAAGTGCATTTTTCCATTAAACACAATATTTAATTATATACCGAACAATATATACCTACTTGGCTACACATTAAATTACAAGTTTTTGTTTATATTCAAATTACATCAAACTATAAAGTAATTTTTTAAATTTTTAGTCGTTTAAACATTTTAAGGCAGAGGGTATATACTTGAAACATATTCCGTGAATTTCCTAATTTTATGTCGTATAAATCTATCTTTCGCTTTATAAAATTACAGAAAAACTTTGAACAAACAAAATTGAAGCTTAAATATTTCATGTTCAAAAGAAATATAAAAAAAAAACTTGTTTATTTTGTTATTTAGAAATTAATTCAATTAGTAAATTTATGTCGCTATAGTAAGCTATCTGCGCACAAAACATATTTTTTTTGTTTTTTTTTTTTAAACCATCCTAAAAAAATTTCAAAAATAAATTTGGTTAAAAATTAAAATTTTCATCATAATCAACAAAATTAATTTAATTCTACATTTAATTCCATTGGTTTCGAGCAACTTTAACATTAACACCCGCAAAACTAAGATTTTTTTTTATTTATTTTAACTAACTACATCTACACAATTCTAAATTCACAACACAAAAGTTTTCAAATAAAATATGTATATATACAGAGTGACCTATAGAACAATCAACAAACGATATCCTAGGTATTGGTATTTTAAAGGATTTTATCGTTCCTTCCGAAATTTATATTTAACCAAAAGCTTGATCATGACGTAGTTGGATACTTAAAAGAATTAACTAATAAATTATTGACAGTATTTGAATTTTTAAAAAGGAAGGATGTTATATAGGAGATAGACGAGAGTAAATTAAAAAAATCCTTTACCAAATTGATCGATACGTAAAGAATAAAAATCCACTCCAATGCAAAATGTCTCTGTTAAACTTATTCAACGGATCATACTGTATAATATAATGTACTCGTAAATAAAAGGAAAAATGAAAATTTTAAAAGAAAAATAGAAAAATAAATAAAAGAAGTATAAACTTTGTCGTTTTGTATTCATGTTTAGTTTAGAGTTCTCTTCGTTTTTTTAACAATTTTTGTATATGGTAAAATTCGGCTTTTGTGTGTTAGAAAATTTGTTAGACCAAGAATATTATAAGTTTTGCAATATTTCATATATTTAGTAAGAATATATATTACAATTGTACATGACCAATCGAAAGAAAATTAATTTTACTTAAACGCTTTTATAGTATAGTTAATATAATAAACATTTTTTCTTATAATACGGTATAGTGTTTATACAAAAAAAAGTGTTAAAGAAAGTACACCCAAATAAACAGTTATGGTAGGATCTGTTTGTATGAATGTTCATATGAAAGCTTTTGTTTGGAATGTAATTGGTATCCTGGTTGTGTGTCCAAAATTTCATAATAAATTCACAAATGTTATATTGGGTATTGTTTGAAAGGAAGCAAAATATTTTTCGACTATGGAGTGTTATGTTTGTGGAATGATGATTTATTGTGCAGATAGAACATTTTTATGTTTAGCAGATTGTGTCGGAGTGTTTATATTAAATATCATAGGTGAAGGTGTTAACTTTAATGGAACTGGGGAATATTTAAGGTTTACGTATTAGAAACGATATATCGGTAAGACATATTTAGTTTGTCAGGAAGTATTTTCACACAAATTAAAATATCTATTTTGCACCGATGCATTGACTCGAATAAATCAGAATCAATCAACTGCAGTTCTTTAAAGCTTCGAACTTGAATTTTGCAATTTTGGACCAAAAGAAATACAATTCAGAGTAAGAAGCTTTGATTTAAATTATCCAAAACAAATAAAATTAATTAGGCGACCACAACACCAAATTTGTTTGTAAATCATATGTAGGCGCTTTTTTATAATTCGTGTAATGCAATTTATATTATGCGAAATTATTGTTAGTATCACCAACATCCAATACGAATTCCGTATGATTCGCATAATTCGGCCGTGTCCTGATCAAAACAGGGAGTGGCTGTCTTTTATTGCACTCAACAACGTTTTTTTATGTGATATAATATATCACATAACATAAGATTGTTTTTTTTGTGTTTTACTAACAAAACCAATATACAATAATTGTATAAATAAAAGCAGTGTTGCCATTTCGACTATTTTTCTGTCAAATTTAAGTAGAACTCATTTCGCTTAAATGTAATAATTTTTAAAATCTAGCTTGCTATTATTTGACTGAAATTAAAATTTTTCGCAGTATCTTTGTCTGACTATTCACGATTCTAAATTAATGACTTTAGTTGGTTAAAAAATATTTTGATTTTAACAACTATGCTTACACATAAATATTACCATTTTAATATATTTGTTTTTAATGTTTGTATGAAATAATTGTTTGTATTAAATTAATACAAATCTGTAAATTTTTACTTGTATTTATATGTACGTACATAAAAATTGACAACTAAAGCGAAAAGCAACCTCACGAGTAGGCTAAATGAAAAATTCTGGTGGTTAATAGAATAACTAATGAACAATTTAGAAAAGTTGGCAATTTAGACGAAATTTTCGGCATGAGGCAAGTAGCATTAGCGTCTTTATATACGATATAATATTTACAAGAAGGACGATCTAGCAATTCCTTGATACCTACTTAAATACTATCTAATTAAACTAGCTATAATAATAAATATAAAATTGATGTAGAAATATTTACAATAGTTTGAATTATTGTCAGTTTAGATTTTGAATTAAATTATTGTTACTGTTAATGGAAATTTATTTTTATACCGAATATAATGTTGGAAAACTAGATCATTTATTAAATTAATAACCTTGTAGTTCGATATCTTTTTGGTACTTTTAAAATAAGTTTTTTGGTATTTGTTTTGGACGATTTGTACTTTTTTGTATGTGTATTTGCCGAATTCCACCATAAAAGAGATCCATACAAGATTATACTCAAAACAGCCGCTTTGTAAACAAGAAGTTTGTCTTAAAAAAAAATGCTACTTTTTTTGTTTAAAATTGAATATAATACAAAAACTAATTTGGATACTTTATTTACAACCAAATTTATATGATTTTGAAAGGTTACTTTAGGATCTAGGAGAATGTCTAGGTATTTAACCTGTTTTTCCCAATTTATATTTTGACCGTTTTATTTATATTTGATTGACGTAATTTACAAGTCTTTCTGCATCGTGTAAAATAAATGCCTGAGCTTTTTCAGTATTCAGTTTAAGTCCCCAATCTTGAAAGTATTTAGCTAAAATATTTATATAGTCATTCAATCTCTCTATTATATCCTGGGAAAGTACATCAGAAGTGTAAATTGATGTGTCATCAGCAAACTGTGCAATATTGCATCGGTCAGCCTGAGGTATATCGTTTAGAAAAATACAAAATAATACAGGACTAATAACATATCCTTGTGGAGTATCGGAAAAAACATGCATTAGGCTTGATTTAGAGTTTAGTACCTTAGCATAAAATTGACGATTTCTAAAATATGATTGTAATAGTTTTATTAAATACATAGGGAAGTTGTACTTAACCAATTTATATAAGAGACCATTTATCCAAACTGAATCAAAAGCCTTTTCTAAGTCGAGTAGGACCATCCCTGTGGATGTGTTATAGTTTCTTTGTGTTTTAGTATGCTGAATTATACGATGTACTTGATGAATGGAGGAGTGTTGGAATCGAAAACCGAATTGCTGCGGGATCAACAATTTATTTAGCGCAAGGTGATCGTTGTTCTATTTTTTATTATACATTCAAAGATTTTGCTTATCGAACTAAGCAAACTAATGGATCGGTAACTATTAACTTCACTGGGATTTTTCCCCGATTTAGATATTGCTATAGTTTAAGATGTTTTCCAGGATGAGGGAAAGTAACCAAGTCTGAGAAAGTTATAGAAAATATATGTTAGGAGCAAAACGCCTGATTCCGGAAGTTGTTTTAAAGCAATGTTAAGAATGGTGTCTGGACCTGGAGCTTTAAATAGACGACTGGTATATATAACATTTCTAGCTTCTTCAGCAGATACAATAAATTTTGAAATGTCGTGTTCAACATAATAATTAATAGATTGGATGCTAGATTTAATGTCATCAGATCCTATAAGATTTGAAGGTATTTCGAACGATTTTTGAAACGTCGATGCAAGAATCTCACATTTTTCAGATGCACAGCTAATCAAATTATTATTTTGTGGGTTATTAAGCGGTGGCGTGGAGACGTTTTTTTTGGACATATCTTATTGTTTGCCAATATGGTTTAGATCCTTTAATTAATTTTGCCATTTGCAATTAATTATATCGTAGATTTTCTGTTTGATTACGTTATTTAGGAGTTTTACTATATTTTTAAGGTAAGGATCTCTCTGTCTAATCCATTGTCTTCGTCGTCTATTGCGAAGCCTAATTAACAATAACCTACTTCAATAAATGGGAAATACCTAATCCGTATATAAACTATAAACTTAAATATTTAAAAAAATTATCAAAACAGACTAGAACTTGTTTCAATTCCCGAGTATTTCAAAATATTTTTCGTTTCAGTGTCAGAATTTTGTTGCCAAATCATTTGTCTGTACAATCTGATCGAAAAGGTGCTAACGAAAAATAAGTTTAACTTACTAATTATCTTTCTCAAATTGTTAAAACAAACTAAACCAGGTTCTGCCCTATTAAACTGCGACCAAATAATTTTTTACACGTTTCCAATATGTCAATAAAAAATATATTAGACGATATTGAATATTTCATTGCCTAAACTGAAACAATCGATTTAACACGAATGACAGCAGCGTTTTAAGAAAAATCGTAGCGATCATTTAGACAAGTCGTATTTCACACATAGTTTATAAAAAACTTCAATAAATTATAGTTACCAGCGTTGTACATTATGGCATCATCGTTAGTTGATACTATATGCATAGTCCATAAAAATTATTAAGAAATTTTAAGTAAATTGTTACCTGTATTCTAGCTGCAACACGTTCGCCGTGATATTTATGTGGAACAAACCATCCTTTCGTCGAACCCGTCACTAAAACCGCACCGAGTAATATAAAACAAACAAGCGCCGCGATAACCGCTTTCGCACGACCCGAAATAACCATAGCCATTTTAATAAACTATATATAAATATATAATAAAAACTCTTAATACAATTTTATTAATTTTTAAACGTTTTATGTCCTATTTAAATATCCGTATATTAATTTAATACTTTTATATATTTTTTTTTTATTATTATATTTTATTTAATAAAATAGCTTTTAATTATATTATTTTTAAATAAAAACATTTTATAAACCATATATATGTAAATATATATTTAACTATATGCTATCGAATTCCGCGAACAAATAACGACGAACCGATTTTATTTTTTAACATTTTAAAAAAAAAAAATTTTGTATTCCTTTTTTTTTTTTAATAAAAATTATATTTTGTAAATACAATTTTTATTAATTATTTTATTTTTATATTATCACACTTATGTATTTTTTTCAATAAACTTTTAATAATACTTTTTGACATCTGATAATTAAACATGTTGTTGCCGTTATTGTTTCTGTTTAATTGAATATTTTTGTATAATAATTACAATAAATAATTATTATAAAAGTTTTGCTTTGAACAAACCAAAATTTTGATTAGTTTTAATTTCCTGGAAATAAAAATGAAAAATCATGATTTAGTTTATAATTTTAATTAAATAATGATGACCATGCGCCTAGGATTTTTTACAACAAAATATATCAGTTGAGGTCGAAGGTCACCCTATTTATTCAAGAAATTTTTTAAACGACCCCTCTCAAATAATACTTCGAACGACTCAATATTGAGCTCATTGAACAACACGCTCTAATAAATCAATGTATAGTCTGAATAAAAATTATGTTTTGTTTGTTTTTTAAGCATTGTACAATAACAAAGTATCTTAAACGATGAACTTAAGTTACAATCATTATGTATGTCAGAATGTATATTAAATGTATGCTTTGTACGAGACACAACATTAAACAGTCATATTTTGTAAGATAGAATAAAAATGTAAATATTCATTTAACTTTAACTTAAAAAGAAATATTTTACGTCAAATATGTTACCTACAACAACAAATTATTTGTTGAGCTTTAAGCTATCCTTTAGGTGAAACAATGTTTTTAACTTCAAAAAATATAATACCACTTTAAAAACATAATATGTATATCCATTTTATAAATATTCAAATCATATCTAATGGTTTATTGTGTGTAAGTGTGGGAGTGTCTGAATTAAGGAATTTGATTTCTTAATAATTTATTTTTTTTTTAAGCTCATGAAATGAGCAATCTTTATTTTTTATTTTAATTTAAGTTACAAATAATATTATTATATGATGCTTCAGCATCGATTTTCTGTAGTACAATTAATAATTTTTGTTAGTTTCATAATGTTTATATAGTTCTGTTAGTTTATAATAAAAATATATAATTGTGATTTTGCGATAAATGAATGGTATGTGTAACTTTATACGCGTCGTTACCATTCTTGCAAAATAAGCTGTTTTCTTTCATGATAACTTAATGTGGTAGATTTTGTTTATACGCGTTTTTACTATTCTTGCAAAATAAGTTGTTTTATTTCATGATAACAAAATGTGGTATTATGATATCATGTTTACTGCAGCTGGTTGCTATACTAGTTGCTGATGTTGATGATTTGAGAAAGTATCATGTATCGTGTTTTCTGTAGTTGGTTGAAGTTGATGATTTCAGAAAACAAATTTATATAATCTGGTTATTACCAGTTTGATGAATTTCCACAGATGGTATTATAATGATGTCATCGATGGAAGTTCGCTTAAATAGGACCGATTGGTCGGGCGTATGTAACTTCTGTGTGTATTTTTCTTTTTAGGTGGAGGAGGTTATTCTTTTATTGTATCTGTATTATTTCTATTTAAAAAAAAAATTACAATATAATTATAACAAATAAAGAAGTTTAGACTGATGATACATTAAACAAGGAGAGATATTACAAGACAAAAAAAAATAAGGATTTATAATTGAGTGTTAACAATAGTTCCCATGCATGCATGCTTCGCAGCAGTTTTAAATTAGTCAATTCGTAGTTCCTGCTTTACTACATCATGTAGTTTACTGGAAAGAATTAAGCCTCTGTAAAAAATATTTTTGCAATCCTTACTATTTCAGAATTATAAAAACCTATATAAGTTTTGATTTAAGTATTATGATGACGTATTTCAAAAGCTCTTTGAAAAGCACCAACAAGTAACATCACATTTATTCCATAATACACATTGCTCACGAGATTCCAAAGAATCTTTCATGAAAGATCTGACCAAAGTAGGTCAGATCTTTCATCGCCAAAGTGCAGACATTCATAAACTACGTGCCATATATTCTAAGTTATACCATCGCACTCAGGGCAGTATGCAGAAACCATAAGTTTGAACTTTGAAAGATAAGCACGAAAACAACCATGCCCAGTTTTAGGAACTGGCTCAGGTATATATCCACCTTTCATATCTCTTACTTGTCCATTTATACATGCTGCTGCCATCCACATGATGGAGATTAGCATTATATTAGCAAACTAACAGATAATAACCAATCCAGATTAACTCTGACGCACCAAGAACAGGTTTCTACACCAGCACCGATTCTTGTGTTACTCCTCCGATTATATAATCTATTATAATATTGTGTACCTTCATTGGTCTTGTCTTTTAAACCTCTTTTTTTAAAGAGATCAGCCATGAGCCTTATTAAGTACTTTGGAAGCCTTATACTTATACATAATTTAGTTGTATCCATCTCATCTTCTTCATTTCATTTGTAACGCCTTCTAATATATAGGATACTTCAATCTTTCAGCGGCACGTCTGTTCCCCCTAATCGCTTTATGACTACAAAGTATCCAGTATGTAGACCTCTCCCTTTTCATGCTAACATATGACAATGGTGAGATTACTGTTAGGGTATACGAAATCAAATCATTAAAAAAGAAAACTTTAGTAGAATACCCCAATGCTACAACTAGAAAGCAATCCTATACCCAAAAAAAACCAAAGGAAGAGAAAGCACAACATACGCACAAGTGGCTAAGCAAAGTAAAAATACCAAGACAGCACCAAGCCACGAGAACTATATGTTCTGCGAGAAAGCTTCAGAAGCAAAACGCTTTCAATTTACATATGGCTGCGCAGGATCAAAAGCTATAATTTATGGAGGAGTTGCTGCGAAAACAAGAACAGAGAGACTGAGAAAATTGGAAAATACATCGACGAGCCAATATAAAAAAATAACGGAAACGACAAGTAAAACTAGAGAAGTCATTGACATTAATCTGTAGAAGCAGATTTCGAATTTTTACGTCCTAAGAAAGTACTCCTATATTCAGCAAGGAATATTAAGGAACAGTGTAAACTATCCAGTTGAAGTTTGCAAAGTAATCAAAATGCAACTGACACTTTTAAAAATGGATGATGGAACCTGGCCTCGCAGCGATAAGTAGAAAGCTGATCTATTTGCTAAACACCAAGAAAATACTTTTAAACCGCAAACTAGCTAGGATAATCAATATTTAACATCTAAACGCAAAATCGATAAGGACTCTGTTCTACCATTTACTCTGAAAGAAATCAAACAAAAAGAAAAAATCTCAAAAAGAAAAAAGCCCCGGGATATGACATGATAACATGGCAAATAATCAAAGCGATTTAAAAAAGCAAGCACTAAGGAAACTACATCACATAATTAGTATTATCGTTAGACTAAATTATGTGTTGAGACAGTGTGAAGTAGTGGAAATCATAAAGATTACAAAGCTTAATAAATCGCTAAGGGACGAAATATCGTGTGCGTATAGGCCAATTATATAAAGGGCAGAAATCTGAAACCAGCATATCAATGTGGGTTTCGAGAAAGGCACTCAACCATAGAACAGGTACATAGAATCACTGATACAATTGACGCTGGAAAAAAAACAATTTTCAAAAAAAAAAAATGTTCAGCATTGTTTTTAGATGTAGCCCGAGTTGTCGATAAGGTTTGGCAACGTGTTCTAAAATTAAAGATCCAACAAAATTTGGCAAAACAATTTTTTGAATTGCTAAATTGTTAGATCAATGATTGGTACATCCGGGTGAGACAAGAACTGGAATACTCTAAACTGAAGAAAATATTGGCCGGGGGTTCCACAAGGTAGTGTTCTGGCAAATCCTAGTATATATTCCAATTAGACTGAATTCGCAACATATTCCATACTTTGATAACTATCCTAACTCCTATATGACGCTAGCCACTAAGCTCCGGTAGAAAGCGCATTTTAAAAAGAAAAAAAAACTCAATTTAAAATTCAGAAACATGTACTAGATTATTAGAAGAAACTTCGAACAGACAACTCACAACAAACTACTGTTATATAAACCAATCCAAAAACGTATCTGTATATATGACTTTAAGCTCTGAGGCTGCGCTAAGAAAACTAAAGTTAAGATTATACAACAATTTCAAAAGTACTAAGAATCATTATGAATGGTACATTAAAAATGACAACCTTCCTCGAGACTTAAACATGGAATACTTCGGCAATGCAATACCAAAATTTGCAAGAAGTCGCAAGAAGTCGCAGCGACTGCAGCAGCATGAAAACGAGGAGCTTCGGAATCGAACCAATGGGCCGAAAATAATAAAACGTAGTGATTCCTTAAGTCCTTGAGTTTTTACTGTCAAATATAGTTTAATAGAAGAATAAAGTAATAATTACAAGATTACTAATCGGACAAAGTCATAGTTCAAAATATATGTATTTTAAATATGGACAAAGTAAAACTAGTGCTTTTATTTTCTAAACATTAAATAAAGTAAACTTTAATTGGCTCGTTAAAGCAACACATATGGATTTGCTACTAGTATTACAATAGCAATTTATGACACAAGATATTACTGTTTTTGCGGGTATACAAAAAAAGTTTAAAATGAAAAAATGGATCAAAAGTTCAAAGAACTGAAGACCCAGAGCCCTATATACCATCACCGACTAACAAAGTTCATTCAATACAATATTTTCAAACACACAAAACAAACAATATTCAAATTATCCCAAATACCCTAATTACGAAATAATCTGCACATCCAATTATAAAGTTTAAAACGGAGTATGGTGTTTGCTCCTCCAAATTTATACATGTTCAACCAATGTTAATCAAAAAAATATTCAAAAATAAATAAATTATGTACGCTAATATTCGTACACGGCAAAAAAATAAAAAAATAAAATTCACACCAACAATCAACACAACAACATAGTATTATTATCGCGAACAACACCACCAATCAGTCAAATCGAAAAGGAAATGAAATAAAAATATTTTGTTAAATAATTTGCAAGGCAATCAAAATTCACTGAGCTAAAAATTATAAATAATTTAATTCATAAACATAGCAATGATTATGGAAAAATTGTATGTTGTGTTGTATTAGATTCAAGTTGCCACTGTTCATTATTATTGTATATTTGCAATAACAAAACGAAAAACATGCGGAAGCAAAACAGGCAACATAATACAGTGAGAAAATTATGCTTTTGTACTTTTATCGCGCTATTATATAGTGGCCTGTTTTATAATACAATGTGTATATACTATTATTTATACATGACTGGCACTGGTTTTGTTTCCATTTTTATTTTTTTCTATTGTGTAATGAAAATTTAAATAATTTTCTTCGTCCTTTCTGTATGTACACTCGTTCATATAAAATATATTTTTGGCAGTTTGATGTTATGATCATTATTTTATTATGATTACAACTTTAGTCTCCCTTTTTTTTTTTTTTTGTTCATTTTACTTAATTAGGGATAAACAGTATTAAAAAAAAAACAAAGTGGAAAAACTCAAACAGAACAAGATGATAAAAAAAAACGTAAACTTTTACATAAATAAATAAAATATAGGAACGTTTTTTTATTGTTGTTGAATTCCACAAATGGTGGTGCGGTAATAGGATGATGGCATAAAATGTGGAGAGGATAGAGTTCGGAAATTTACATAGGAAGAACTAATTTTCTTTAATTATGTGATGTTAATTTTTGTTGGTCTCATTTTCCTTGTAACGTATGTAATTCGAAATTAATTCGTATTTTTATTTATCTGTGCAAAACATAATTTTAAGTGAATGCGATGCAATACTGATATTATGTTAACTAAATTGCAGTCACAATGTTGTGTCAAAGTTGAGAATAAGCTATTAGGACTGCAATTACCTCTGTTAAGACAAGCAGATGCTCTGTCATTTTTTGGTAGAACTTATCTTTCGGAAATATGGGCTTCCAAAAGAACTTATCTTTCGGAAGCCCATATTTCGCCTTAAATTTCGCGTATATCAGTACCTGAAGTAATGCAGCTTTTAATTATATTTTAAACTAGCTCTACACTTTGTGTAGTAGAGTATCTACAGCTAAGGACTACTCAAATTTAAAGAAAATACGAGCAGAAACATAAAATTTTACGCTATTCTTTGAACTAACACATTAATTTAAATAATGTTAAAATACTGTATAGTGTGATAGTTACATTATATAAAACATAAAAATTGAGATACGATTTTAAAATAATTACATTTGTTTCATTAATTCCATTTAACCTCAAAATAATGAATGTGGAAAACTCATTTTAATGAAAATGTATATTATAACAAAACAAATTTATTTTTATGGATATTTTACATAAAAAAAAACATGTAATTATATTTTACAATTAAAACACAAAAGTTTTATTATTGAAATGCTTTCGACTTCCCCACAATTGTAGCCCTCAATTTAACGTAATTATTTAGAATTATATTATAAAAATGTTGGGTATCCACAATGTGGGAATACATTATTCAACATTTTCGACCATAAACAATGTGTTTGTATGAATTTAAAGTTTTTAAGTTAATGCCCTTTAAATTTCAGAATGAATTATGTTTTTTAAATATAATTTGGTGTTGTAGGTTATTCGAAAAAATATATACATTTATAGTTTATATCACTTGAAATTATCATCTACATTCTACATCATTGCAAATACTTTACGTCATGAGAGTAGTCCAGCTTACTGAAAATAATTTTTTAATTTTAATTATCTGAAGAAACACAAAATTAGCATGCCGTTTTCGTCAAACTGATTGATGTGTTTATATATATATATCACTTATGTAAAATTAGAGGTATACATATCACTTACGCAGAGGGGTAAAATAGGCCAAAACCCAGTTCAAATGCCAACCTCATCTGCAAGCAGTACTCCCTGCTTTAACTAATGAAGCTCTAAGCTTACAAGATCACCAACGCTTTCAATTCAATTTTTTTTAAACATAAGTTAACGAAAATTTTGAACTAAGAAGAAACTAAGCGAAAATTTAAAAAGGGCTTTATATATAAGCTAAGGAATCGTCCTAAGTCTAGCAGTGAGATAGACACAATTTACAAATTGTATACTAAAGAAGAATTACTAATAAGAGAAACAGATTGAGTCTTAAAAAGGAAGAAAAGAAAGCAAGACAAGTAAAGCGGAGTCGTCTTTGGAAATTGGTGACATTCAATAAAATTGTCTCCTAAATACTGACGAAATAGCAGATCCCTTAGAATGCATATCCTGCTTAGAGAAATAGAAGTAGCTATTGGTAACAATATAATAAGAATGGCGACGTTTATTGCCCAAAGTAGAAAACATCGGGTGATGGATAAAAATGAAAACTGGGAAGTAAGTATCATTTATGTGTAATTCGGGGCCGATTACGTATATTATTATTTTCCTTTTTTTGAGACAACAAAGATAACCGATATGCAATAGTAACATAATGGATGTCAAGACCCATACTGGAAGATTTTTTTACAAATCTACATTTATGTGATTTCTATTTAATTGGAAATACCACTGACTGCTGTACCTTGGGTACTACTTCGATTGTATTATTTATATTAAAAGCATGATCAGCAATGTACAAACTATTTCGGAGTGAGAAATGATTTTCTTAGAAGTAATACTTAGCTTTTTAATTGCTTTACACCGTCAAACTTAATATGTGACCCTTACAAAATTAAATTTAGAGCACACGGAATTTTATGCTTTACATTTTTTATGCTAAAGTTAATAGAATTAAAGAAATTAAAAAAAAAAGGTGTTTGGTGACTATATACTGCGCTTATTTCAAATTTAATTTAAAAAGTTCTTCTGTCATAAATTACTGAAGATTATTTTATTTTATTTAATTTTTTATTTAACAACATTTTTGAAAATTATTTGGTAAATTACCAGCTTTCTAAATTTAGTTTAGGGCCAATTTAGCTTAGCACAATTTATATTTTTTTTTTAATTTTTACAAATAGAATTTTCAAGAAAAACTAATTTCAGGGCAAAATAATACAAATTTTACTATTTAGACAACCATCAATTTATGTTTTTTTTTAAATTAAATTGAAAAATCGAATTAAACTTTAAATTTAACCATAAAAATCAGGGCTTCACCCTTTATGCTTATATTTTATAAAAAAAGAGAGTTCAAAATATATTCTGCATCAAAGTTATTCTCAATATGAGAATTAAATATGAGAGTTAAAATAGAACAACTAAAAATAATACAAGACTAATACATCAATGCAAAATTGCCAAGTTGTAACTAGACGCAGAAAAATTACAGACGGAAGGCTAAATGGCAAAATGTGCTGGAAAACACAATGAAAGAGAGTGTACAGAAAATAGAAACAACCCTGCAAAATGTATAAACTGCAAAGCAAATCATCTTCTAAACTAAATAGGATGTGAAGTATCCCAAAAACTTCAAAGGTTAGGAAACAAAATGTACCAATTTCCCAAAAAGCACTAAGGTTACAAGATAGAACCCACCTAAAATGAAACAAATGGAACCAAAACTATAAGTTGTAGATACAAAGGGGAAAAGTAACTCACAAATTCTTCAGCAATCATCTAATATCATTGAAGCTCTATTATTTGAACAAATACAAAAAACAAGAAACTAAGAACCTATGTCAATCTTCTACTTAGTAAATGGACAGCAAATTAATAATTGTCATCTGATATACGAACAGAATAGCATATTCCAAAGTTAAGACATTTTTTTAAATTGCCAAAAAAAAAATTGATATATGTATCGTATCGGGGCGTCATTTGACAGAAACATCCTTTACTTAAATACGTGATTATGAATGTTCACTAGGATCCTATTTTATTATTGGTTGTAACTTTAATGCAAAAAAACATCTACTGCGGATCAAAACATACAACTCATAAAGGTCAAAATTTATTCAAAGCAAAACACATAACTCGCAGCTATGAATTTAATTCGAAAAGCAAACCAACAATTGGCCTATTGGTATAAATAAAATATCAGATCTCACTGATTTTTATGTAACAAAATTGAACTTGTGTTTGCGAGGTTTACTTAATGCATAAAATGTAAGTATCAGCGTTAAAAGCAATAATAGTTCTCCGAAATGCCTTTAAACATAAATTATATACCCTAAGAACAACAATTTAAAAATTGTGTTTTTAAAAGTTCTATTCTATTGAACAAAAAGTAGTTCAAAATAATATATTGCAAGCATCATCAATACACCATATCATTAAAAATAATCATATCAAAAAGTGCACATGACTGTTAGTTTTTACATCATATCACAACTAAGAACCATGGGTCAAATAATGTTTGCAAATGCATTAAATTATGCCTCGTGCTAAGAACAGACAGTCCTATAAAATAACAAACCATTATTATACATTTCAAAATATAATACTACAATAACAGCAGCATCAAATAACAAAAATAATTTGATATTGCTTGTTAAACAAATTAAATCTAAAAACATTCCTAAAATTCAAAACTAAACTTTTTGATTTTTTATTTTGCTAACATCATCCCATTATGAATTTTCCATTCATCAGATACTAATTTTTCTCTTTTTTAAAAACAAAACCATACACAAAAGTAACTTTAATAATGATACAATGACAACTTGCAAAATTTTTCATTCTTCAGATTTTTTATCTTTTTTTTTCAAACCCTCACCATTTTTTGCAAACCCACCCAATTTGTTTTTTTTATTTTATGTTCTTGACTGTTTCTTTTTTGTAACTGAGTACGTATAAATTCTGTTTTTGCACATACTATTGTAAAATAATATTTTCCAAAAATAAAAAAAAATAATGAAAGTACTACACTACAACAACAAAAAACGAAAAGTTTTTGAATTAATTTTTTTTTATTTTAGTAGCAGTTTTATTTTATTTTGATTACGGGCTTGGGGACTAAGAATAACAAATTTACAAATTTAATAAGCCATTGGTATCGGAGTAATGTTAGTTTTGACAATATAATATTTGCAAATATATTTTTAGTATCACAGAATGTGTTTTAAGGGGTGTAGTGCTCTAGTAATAAATATATTGACCTGTTGTATATAGTATTTTCCGGCTACAAAACAAAACTATTTTGTTGTAGTATTTATATATATATATATATATATATATATATATATATATATATATATATATATATATATATATATATATATATATATATATATATAAAGTTTTTATTTTATTTTGTTTTAAAACAAAACTTAAAGATTTTTATGAAAATTAAATAGAAAAATATACATCAGTAAATACATAAAAATACTCTACAGTATGATTGTGATAATGTTTTGTCTTGCGCTCTCGAGCACGTAGAATTATAGGAATGAACTTTGGTATGTAAAGTATGTTGGAATAAAGTTGTTAAGTAGTATTAAGCCAATTTTTTTTATTTCAACTATGAATAAAACAGTAATTTATTAAGACTAAAACGTCTTTGTAAGTTAATTGTTTTAGTAGGGAAGCATTAAAGGTGGTATGAAAAAGATTTTAAAATTTGAGTGAAACAACGTATTCGAGTAAAGTACTGAAAATATTAATCCATCATTTAACTTTAATTGAAATTGGCAATTATATTTTAGCTACATGAGATTTACTTAAATGACAAATTTTAAATTTTACAGAAATGGTAGTAGAATATATATATAGTTTCGCAATACACCACTAACATGTTACCTCTTTACGAAGAAAACTTATATAAAAATAATTGGACAGTAAATGTTTTTTTATGTTAAACAAATGTTAAACTCAAGACATCTTGTCGTAGCGTAAAATATAATGCAGCATACTGATCTTGTACTTTAACAAGGTATCATAATTTTTGGAGAAACTAAAAAAATAATAACTTTTGATAAGAGTGATAAACCATTTAAAATTATTATGTTCTGAGTCTTGGGTAAGACATACCATGCAGTGCATTGACAATTGCACGTAGGTTGCCGGAACAAACGGTATGGACGATTCTCTTTCATGGATGTTTCATAATAAATTTCAAAATCGGGTAGGCAGCGAGTTCTACTTTGAATATTAAACTCGTAGGGCGTGATAAACTTAACAATTATTGCAATTCATCGTTAGACTTATTCGCCAGATCGTGAAAAGGAGCTAGGTCTGGCGATGAACTAGTTGAGAGTGACGATTTGCACATGTTCAATGTGATCACATGATCGTGACAAAACATCTGCGACCACATTATCTTTGCCAAAAATATGTGTTATGTCCGTCGTAAACTGTGAGATATGGTATTTTTGGACTACATATATATTAATTATTTTCATTCAGAGGGAGTATGCTCTTGTAAGAGCTTTGTGATAAGCAAAACCAAAAAATTGTCTACCTTCCACGACATATTTGAAATATTTAATGAAGAGATAAACTCCTAAAACTTCTCTGTCAAAGACGGAATACTTTCTATATCTTTCACGCAATTTGCGGAAAAACACTCCTAAAAGTTGACAACGATTTATTTTGCCATTGCTTTAATACAGCTCCTACATCTCTATTTGAATCGTCAGATGCCATATTGTATTTGGAATCGTCAATGGGATGAACATAGTTACGTTAGCAAGTGCGCTCTTTATTTTACCAAATACAGTTTCGCAGTCATCCGGCCATGAAAAATTCTTTCGATATTTTATCATCTTATTTATAGTGTTGCCAGATGCGCATGAATTGGAAACAACAATTTGGCTAATTTTGGAATGAATGGAGGTGTGAATGTTGGGGACAATAACTCTTGAATGGCGTCTACTCGCCGTTGCTGAAGAGTTCTAAGGCATAAACTCCTTATAATGGTTTGGATGTTTGGATATTGTGTCCAAACTCGACTCAAAAATTTTCTTGAGATATATTTTATTCTCATCTTTATTTTTACTGGTCACAAGTACATTTCATCAATGTATGTGAATACAAAATCAAGACTTTTGACCATTTTATGTATGAAGCGTTAAAAAGTTTGTGCAATGTTCCGAAGTACGAAAGACATTAGAGTAAATTCGAACTCTCATAGAAAAAAATACGATCAAGAAAATACTTTTGTTACTCTAAAGGAACTAAATAATATTTGCATGCATAATCAGCGTAATAAAAAATCACTATGATATGAACTTATTACTGAGCAAGTGACGAAAAAATTGCTAGATGTTACTTTTAAAAAACGAACAATTAATGATCTTATCAAAACCTGTAAAGCCAAAATCAAACGTGGAATCATATCGACCAAACTCGCTAATTCCTATGCTGTCAAAACTTCCAGAAAAAATGTTTCTAAGAAGGCTAGCACGAAAATAAAACTTTTCACTTTCCAATCATAAATTATATTGTAAGTTAACCCTAATAACTCTAAAGCACACGCCTAATTGTATAATTTATTAACACACAATTATAAACATACATTCCCAATTTGGCTAAATTTCAAAAATAATTTGGTATCTCCATAAAAATGAAAAATTTAACCATTATAAATTTCCATAAAAAAAAGAAAAATATATAACTTACTTAAATTATGAATTTACTCTGAAAAGCCTAACAACAAATAGTGTACTATATAATGTTTATAGACGTTATCACCCACCCATTCACACATGTATTGTGCACTTATCTTACAATAATAATCGGTGACAACAACAAAAAATTAGTTTAGTAGATTTAATGAAACGTGACAAAATAAAATTTATTTACGGAAAACTCATAATCAATATAAAAAATAAAATAAAATGTGTATGTGTGTGTGAACGAATGAAATTTTCACATAAGTGATGTACGGTGGAAGACACTAAAAAATATATATCGAGGGAAAATAAAAGTTACATAAGTTTCGAACTTACTATTATCGCTTTAATGTTAAAGTTATCATATTTTTGTATATAATCGATTGAAAAACACTTTGACTTGATTTTATTTATATATATATATTTTATATGGATATGCATATACACATAATATATAAGGGAGATGACATGTCAATAAAAACTTAGAAAAACGGAAAACTTAAATAGGATTTAAGATAAGCTTTTTGTATATTTTATTTGTTCTTACGTAAAGTAGTTTAAGGGAATTAAAGTTCTTTTCATGCCATGTCGAGTCGTTTTATGTTATGATTATTGCTATACCACCAAGGCTATACACTATTAGTTTGCTTGTTTAAATATGAGAGGAAAGTAAACACACATCAAATTTTTATATATATATGTAATATTATGTGTATATCGTCGTTAGTTAAAAAATGCGAGTTGTCAAGTTTAAAAAAAAATTAATTTATATATGTTAAAAACAAAATATGAATTTGTAAAAAGCTAAGAAAAGACTCATTTTCATCATTATTATTATCATTATCGTAGTCATTGTAATCAAAAATTATATACGTATTTGTAGTAAATAACAACAATAAGCACCAACATATATATTCGAGATGTTTTATATGTATAAAATTTTTCGTTTCTCGTTTTTCATTTTTATCCGGCACATTATATGTAGCATATAGTACGAGGCTACGAGTATACGACTTTATACTACATATATACAAAACCAAAATGAAAAACAAACTTGAATTAATAATAAAAATATAAAAAAAATGAAAATACAACAGTGAGATCTCGTAAAATAAATATAAAAATAACAAAGCAATGTATATATATATATATATATATATATATATATATATATATATATATATATATATATATATATATATAAGCTTTTCTTAAAGCTTTTTTATTCCCTCTACATATATTTTATATTTTGTACATATACATAAACGAAAAGTTTATGTTTATATTATTATTTTTTGTTATCTTTATATTGATGTTATAAAATATGTCTAAAACCTAATTCAACATCATATGATCTTGATGACTTGTTAGTACATTCATCTTAAGATTAATTTAGAAAATTACGTTGCTTACTATATAGAAAATTATATCATTTGTTTATAGAAATAAAAATGATGTATATATAAGGGTGAGATGCATGTGTGAATATTATGTGATTTTATAGTGCTTTTAGTATATAAAGCATATTGCGCTCAACGGATTTTCTTTAAAACCTAGACTATAAATAGGCAGAATAAAACAATAAAAAATTTAGTTGTCAATAGGATTTGTTTGTTAATAATGGCCAAATATTGCAGATTAGAAAACATAATAGATAATTAATTGGTAATGAGTCAGACGTAAGCTCACAAGTAGCTTAAGCGTTAATTTGCCAAATGATAAATATTGCACATGCTTTACGTAAGGTGAATTTCACCCTTTAATGATTTACCACTATAACACGTTATGAATTAGTATTTGCAAAAATGTCCGAGAGTCTGATATAGTAGTACTACTCTTATATTGTACAATAGTCATTTCTACTCTTTTATCTATAATTTTTTATGTGTAATATAAGGCAACACACACAAACTTATGGTAAATAAATAGATCACTTAAATGTATTAACTTACTAAACTTGTGCATTTATTGGAAGGTTACAATATTGTCGATATTTTATTTTAATCAATTAGTAAAATAAATAAACAAATCTAAAATGTCAAAAAACATCTTATCTTATTAATTGTTATGTCTGTAAAGAAGTTTTTGAAATAAAATGTGCTAAATTGACGTGTGATGAAATTGAATGGGATAAAAATTGGTTTTGTGCAAAATGTATATCTAAATATTCAATACAGTGTGATTCGAAAGTTAGTACCGATAAATTTGATACGAACAATTTGGTTGACAGGTTAATTGGTCATACAACGGTTAATTTTATTGGTTTGTAATTAAGGTTTTTAAATTTTAAAGTTTTGTGTCGAATAAAGTGTATATAAAGTGGATTTTCGGCGATTATATGACTTATTGGTTCTAAAACGGCTAATTTAATTTTGTAATGTTTAATCAAATTTTTAAAAATCTAATTTATAATATAGTTTTTATAATTTTATATTTTTTATGGTGTAATAAATTAATTAAATGTAAATTTCAACAAAACCTAATCCTATTTATTACAGCTTGTAGAAATTATATTATTATATAATTATGTTATTGTATTATATTATTATTATTATATTATTATATTATATTATGTTATTGTATTATTATATAATTATGTTATTGCATTATGTTATTGTATTATTTATAATTTTCAGATGAAAATTAATTTAATTTATTACAGTCTATGACTTGGAGAAATTAGCCCATTAATAGATTTTGTTTTTATGGAATTTATTTTGTAGATTACAGTTGAATGGTGCACTGAAGTTGCTTATAAGAGATGACAGAATGCAGAGCAGTTCAATATAATTGTGATTGTCTTATGCTAACAGAAGTTTCAATATTGGCTACCGGGAGTCCGTAACAATTCTGTCATTACCGACATACCATTCCTTTCCCTACACCACAAAAATAGAATAGAATTGTTCCGTAATGATCATGAGGTATCTGAAACCGGGTCGTTCCTATCATGCATGGAAATATATTTATAGAAATTTAAATATATGAAAATCTCTCCTATCCTACCGTTTGTAAGATGTGAAAAGGCTGTGAGAATAGGACCAGCGCTAACCGGAACACTTGACAAGCACTTGGTCTCACAATCTCTTCAATCAATCAATTAATGTCTTCTTTTATCATCAATGGTCAATGAAAAAACGAGGAGGAGTGTTTCTTCCACTTGCATCGATCACTTATTCATTAGGCATAACCTCAATAGCTAACCAAAGACATATTTTATAGTTATAAACACCATCTTGGTGTAACAATTCGTCAGTTATGCTTTTCATGAATCAAAATTATGTGATAGTACGAAGAAATTTAAATTTGTCACAATCGACTATATCCGACTTTTAGAGTATCTTTCACGTGAGAATTGGCAAAAAGTTTACGACTCGCATCGAGTTTTAATCAGTTTTTCTCCAAATGATTTAAGCAATTATAATAGAAATTTATTTTTTTTTTATAATCGTATGAGCCAAAAAATTATTTTTTGTCAGCTGTAACTGTAGCTGAAATATTTATAATGATATGTCAGTTAAAAACTTCTAGTGCTTGCGATTATAATGGTTTTAGCAACGTTTTCGCCCAAAAAATTGCAAGTTTTATCTCAGAAACTTTGTGTTTCATCTGTAATTTTAGTATTTGTACTGGTATATTTCCCAACAAACTGAAAAATGCAGTTGTAATCCCACTTCATAAAAGTAGTGATGTCCTGAAAATGTCGAATTTTAGACTGACATCACTGCTTCTCGTAGCTGTGGCTTTCGCTGATAACAAAGCGTAGGTTTTTAGTAAAAACAATTAGTCCTGTAAAGCTTATGATATTTACAGTAACCTCTTTCAGCCCAGACGGTGGTTTAATCTACGCTATATGATCTTGAGTTTAAAAACACGATTTATGTTATTTTTTCCCAGAAATATAGAAAATTTTCCTAATTTTATTGATAGCCATTTACTGCATTGTCCAGACAACGTGTGTAATGATAACGGTTTTCAAGTAGAAAGGGTGTCCAATTTCAAATACTTAGGTATTACATTGGATGCAAAATTAAAATTTTCAGTGCATACATATCGATCATATTTCGAAGTCTTCGTTTTTCCCTGCGGCAACTTTATCATTTGCGGACTATATATCCCCAGCATATTCTCAAGGTCATTTATTTTGCACTTGTTAACTCCAAACTTGATTATGCTCTGGCATATTGGGGAGGGACATATCATGAAAATCTAAAACCTCCCATAACACACCAAAAGCATGTCAGTCGAAATATATATTTAAAATAATCTATAGTTACAACATTTACATTGTTTAAAAAAGCTCCTTCCTTTGCGCTACAGATAAGTTAACAAAGTATTGCAAATTTTGTATATGCAAGGAGTGGGCTTTGCTCAGGTAAAATCGATAGACTAATATTATTTAAGGTAATCGGTATTTTATTTTATTTACCCGAAAAGAGTTAATCAATTGTAGTAGATCTTCGGTTTCCAGATTTCTAAAAAATTTGAAATGTTGGTTGAAATTAGTTTTGGGTATGTCAGTGAGATAGAAAAAAAATTTTTTTAAACTAAAAATACATTTATTCGCGTAATTTTAATTGTAAAGGGTGGTTAAATTTCAAGGGCCGATATTGATTTTGAGTAATAGCCGATTTACATTCAAACAAATTTCGAAGAAGTTGATCTTGAAATCAATTTTGTAAAATTGAAATATAAACAAAAATTGCAATAACATTTTGTTTTTATTTGTGTGAGTAACCAAAACATAGTATATTAAACTAATTTTATACATGTATTGTCATCTTTTTATATGTTTTACTACAAAAAGATAAAACTTTTCATCTTGTAAAATACAAGATTATCTTTTTTATAACAGTTTTTGGGTTTGGATCTAGGGTTTCATCTTTTTATTTTTACAAGAAGAAATTTTTTTTCGGTTTGGCTTGCATAATTTTTCAATCTAGTGTCTCAGTTTTTTTCAAGATGAAAAATTTGTTGAATGTAAATCGGCTATAAAACACAAATTATTTAGGAAATTATTGTCAATTCTTTTTATTATGATAATATCGTATGGTTCAATTATGTATGGAACAAAATATCGGCCAAACGGCCGCCGCGACCTCGGCGGCACACCTCCATCCGATGGGCCAAATTTTCGATGACGCTTAGGCATAATTGAGGTTCTATGCCGTTAATGTGCCGAATTATCTCATCCTTTAGCTCTTGAATTGTTGCTGGTTTATCGAGGTACACCTTTTCTTTCAAATAACCCCAAAGAAAGAAGTCCAACGGTGTCAAATCAAATGATCTTGGCAGCCGATTGACATCGCCACCACGTGAGATAACACGACCATTGAAATTGTTTGCTTGCGCAAAAGAGCCATTGTTTCGTTAGCTGTGTGGCGAGTGACACCGTCCTGTTGAAACCACATATAGCCCACATCCATATCTTCCAATTCAGGCCATACAAAGTTCGTTATCATCTCACGATAGCGAACACCATTCACAGTAACTACCTGACCGGCCTCATATTGTACGAGCATGCACTGGTGTTTTAAAATCTCCTATAGATCCGGTTTGCTCAAATTTTTGCACGACTTTTCCGATTGTACGCACATTTGGACGATTAAATTGACCGAAAAGATCACGAAGTGCACGATATGCATTTTGATTTTAACGCCCATTTTCATAATAAGCCTGAATAACTTTAACGCGTTGCTCGATTGTGTATCTTTCCATGGTTCAAATTGAGTTAGTCTGAAATTGAGAAATGTCAAATGAAATGCAGAAAAAAACTTGACGTTTAGGTGTGATTCACATTCAGCATCGGCTCTTAAAATTTAATCACCCTTTATATGCATCATTGAATGGTTCGGAGTTTTATTTCGAGTTGTCTAGAACAATACGAAGAATAAGCTTCAGTCAAATCCGATAGAGCCAGAATATTGATTAGGTACGGGCCATCAATAGCCCGTAAAACCCGTTTATTTTCATTATTAACGCCTAAAACATGTGGCATTTAAAATTTAAGAAATAGATGTTAGATGTATATGACACAAATAAAGGCTTAATAATTAAGTAGAAAACGTTTTTTGGACTAAATCTGACTAATTACAATTTATTTCATGTTAGGCTTTTTGAAATACCCCTAAAAACAATAAGGACATTGCTCCTTTCAATATAGATAAACAATTCTCCTGAAAACATAAGCATAATTTGACAAATCGTATTCTTAGTAAAAAATAATAATTGAAAATGATTTTATTTGAACACCTAAGCTATTTTGCTTAAATATTAAAATTTACGTTCACCACAAAACGAATATAGGTTTTATAACATCAGACCATCCTAAAATTTCACATATTTCATATATAGGATTACACAATAATCTCTTCGAAAAGATAAAAAAAAACTATTGATTTTCGAATATATATATATAGTAAGTTCTGTTCGTATTTTATTCTATACCTCAGCAGAACATCTTTTCAGTCAATCTTACATCAGTTAACCTCTACATATATCTAAAAATACCTCAAGGATATAATATATATTATACTTATTTTCTTACTTATTTTATAGACATACGTACATATATTTTATAACCGAAACGTTGACAAGTTTCCCAATATAATAGAAACAAAAAGAAAAACAATATTTTGATCCTTTCCTTTCGAATTACATTCCTGTCATATATTTATATACATATTAATAAAAACAAATAGTTTTTATCATTATTCATTTTTCTTGTATATTTATATAATATATATAAATATATATATATATATATATATATATATATATATATATATATATATATATATATATATATATATATATATATATGTTTATATATATATGTATATATATATATATATATATATATATATATATATATATATATATATATATATATATATATATATATATATATTATATATATTTATATATATATATATATATATATATATATATATATATATATATATATATATATATATGTATGTATATATATATATATATGTATATATATATATATATATATATATATATATATGTATATATGTATACATATATATATATATATATATATATATATATATATATATATATATATATATATATATATATATATATATATATATATATATTATATTATACAGTAAGTCATTGTCTCAAGACAAATAAAACATTTTTGCATTTGATATGTACATACAGTACGATCCATAAAACAATTAACCAACGATATCACAGACTTTATATACAATAAAAGTTTATTAGTTTCTTTCCAATCGACCATCCCAGTTAATTGTAGATTTAAAGTATTACTATAGTGTGCGTAAGTTCATGCGCTGGTTGATTGCAAGCTGTGCTTTAACCAACCAATCTCATAAAATTATATTTTACATACAAATTTCATAAGGCTGTACATCACACATTTATAAAAACAATAAAATGGTCGAATATCACACAGGAAATAGTGGTATGACTTGTATGATTGATATTATAATCAAAACATCACAAGGTAAGAACATATATTCCAACATGAATATGTACATTTTAACTATTATGTTAACGGTTCTCCAGATTTTAGTAATAAACTCCTTTTTTATTAGCCCGAACAAATGTAATTTCTCAAAAGATGTCGTGCGGGTTACCGTAACAGAGTCAAAGACAAATGTTGTGCATGATGATGCTATATCCAAGATAATTTGACAGTGAGTTTTTTTTAGTGAGTTTTTTAGTGCAGTGAATTTTAAAAATTAAAAAATATTATGTTTTAATTAAAAAACACATTAACATTTTTTGCTTGACACGCAGCATTTTTAAAGAAGAATTGCGTGATTTCAAATAGTGTTCTCCAGCTTAAATTCCACAACAAGTAGAGACACGTTGTAGATTATTTTTTTCTCAACAATCATTTGTGGATTATCCAAATAAAAACAGACAATTTTGACGATGAATGATCCAAATGAAAATAAGCCCAAAAAAATTGCAAACTGTAGCTGCGCTATTTTAAAAACATTGTTCGAAAATAATCTTTAGTGTAGCACTTCATTTTTAACCTCCAAAAAATAAGAACTAAATTAATTAAAAACATGTCAAAAACATAAGAAATCACCTTCTTTTATTTTTGACATTTATTGCTAATTGTTTCAATCTATCGCTGGAGTTTAAAATACGAAAGTTTTTTTTAAATAAAACTTTGACAGGTACATTTTGAGTTTAATATCGGCAAGTATAAAAAAGCAGTTAACATAAAATCGAAGTACAAAATTGTACTTAAAAATGCCCTCTGTTTGTGCAAGATTGCAATATTTTAAACTTTGATTTTAAATCGAGTGGATTAATTTAAATTGGTGTAAGTGCGATATTATATAATGTTGACCGGATAAGGATATTAAATGAGAAATTTGTGTTTTTGATTGAACAAAAAAAATAATTAAATTAAACGATATGAAAATGGGGAAAATGATCACTTTCGGATTATCGTGAACAATCTGTATTCAATCATTTTTTTTGCCGCTGTTGTAAAATTCTAACGTCTAACTAATCTATCACCGTCTTAACATAGTCGACAACAATTATAAAACATACATTTTTTTGTTGCTTTTTGAAAAGATTTTTTTGTAAATTTCTGGTATTGTTAAATTTAAATAAGTTGTTTTTGCGAAATAGGTAAACAAGTTGTTTTGACTTTTTAAGAATTATGATTGATTTTCATGAATAAAAAAAAACGACTATTTCATAAATGGGAACGAAAACAGCTTGCTAAATATGTTATTTTTTGTTTACAAACATATAACATTTCTAACAAATTCGATAAATGAGACTAGCTTTAGTATGAGAACAAGGGGTTTCTGCTAACCAAAAAAAAGTAAGAACCTTAAAGATACCGTTACAATATAAGGTTTGCAATAAACATACACAGTAAACATGTTTTGTTAAATTACATTGTTACAGAAAGGATCTAGACAAACAATTTTGCTTTTTAAATTCGTATTTTATTACTCCATTATATAATTATGATTATCTGCCTTTATATTATGATCAGTAAGCTTCTGCAAAATAAAGAATCAGGTGTGATTTTGCTCTCGGAAAACATAGTAATGAAAAAAATTATAAATTTTCGTCGCAAAACCAAAAAAGGAAAAAAAACATTTCCAAATTAGAAAAGTTTTTAATATCAGCTATAGATGTGTCAAAGACTTAGGTGGTGGTGATGGTAATATACATATGAACATTTATGTAAACCAATAAAGTTAAATTTAATGGTTAAAATTCATGTTAGTTTCATTTAATAACTTTATACTGGTACTATAACGTTAGCTTTATGCTAATCAGAACGAATATTAGCTTTTATATACATAAACATAAACCTATAGTTTTTTGTTGTTGCTAATCACATAGAATTTCAAAATTAATATGTGTCGTTAACAACACTCTACCAATGGTTATAATCTAAACATATACGCATTATTGGTGCTTATAAGTTTTGGAATCAATGACAATTTTTCAACAACGTGAGTATTCCCAAAATAAAATTAGGAGTACTAGAAAATGAGAACAGGTTAAGTTCAATTTAATTTCTGGCAGGACATAATGTTTTGGTTAAAAAATTAGACTATTTTGAATTTGTATTACTTCTATTAAAATTTGCAAAGATGTTTCTGTTCTTTAGTTTTATGCTAGAGTGCGTTACACTATAGAAAGTCTGCATAGAAGATATTTTCATTTTTATTTCGTCACTTTTAGGGAAATAAGGATGCATATAAATATTTTTTTTTCATTATATTTTAAAACTAATATTAGTCAGAGAAGAGAATGGATCTCAGGACCGCAGTTTCACTTTAAAAACCAAATGACCAATCTATTGATAATAAAATCGTCGAAAGAGTGATGAAAATCATCCCTACTATAAGTGCAAGTATTTATAAAAGGATATTTTAATATTCTGAGCAGAAGCTAACTAAATATACTACAATGTTGGATTAAAGAGCTATTTTACCTAATTTAATTCAAAGACTACCGATTAAAGTGGTAGTTCATGGGATTAAAATTGCGATGTTTCCTAAAGGAATTAGCTAATGTGTTCGGCAATCCATTAAAAACTCTAATTCAAATTTTTAAATACCATATACATGGTATAAATTATGGAAGTTATATATTTTAACAATGTTTTTCAGACAAATACACTATATTGGTCATAGCTTTTAAATTTTCAAGTGAACTATAAATTTGTATCATCCTTGCGAAAATTAATCCAAGAACCACTTTTATTCATCCAAAATGATTAAAACGCAAGTTTCTGGAAACCATATGGTAATTCAGTTATTAAAATAAAATCAACTACCCAGCTGTCGTCAATCGGTAAAAGTAATCGCCTAAAAATATATATTTCCAACAAATCGATTTAAAAACTTTACAAATATTTTCATCATTAAATTTGTGCATAAACCAATTATAGAAATCCAATTATTAGAAAAATTAAATTGAGAGATTCAACAATATCAAGTTAAGGTAAAATCACATACCAAAACCTACATTAGGTAAAATATTTGATAAAAAAAAATTTACGAGACATACGAAACAATTGGGGATTAGAAAAATAAAATTAGTCGCTTAGCAAAACCAAGAAAAAAGAACAGGAAAAAGAAATTAAATGGAAAAGGAAAAGGTTGACAGAAGTTTCCATTTTATATTTATCTCGTTTTAGTTACATATATATGTATATGTTAAATACTATACCATCATATACAGATTAGGTTGACAATTTGTATAAAAATATTAACAGCATGATTAAATATTAGCTTAGCTTTAGATTTTATGTATGAGAATTTTGGTTTGTAATTTTCCAGTGTGTATATAAATAATTTAGCTTTAGGATATCTTTGCTCTTCAAAAATATGTACACATTCAGAACCATTTAAAAAAAAGATTAAGATAAGGTCATTTTACTGAAATTTAGTAATGCCTTTGAACTTTGGGGCTCAGCTATCAGACTATGCAAAATATGTATATAGTAAAATTCTTGTGAAATTATATACTTATACGTAAACAAGCAATCGAATGAAAAACATATATTTACGCATGTAAAGACTGAATAATTTATTCATTGTCTATAGCATGAAAAAAGTTGTTTCATAAAAAATGAAATGAGAAAATATCGCAAGTTAAATTTGAGTCGATTTCTTATCTGAAACTGATTAAATAAATTTGAAAGGGGAAACAAATGTTTCAAAAGCTCAGTTATCCGATTAATTACCCATGTAGTTTTCGGTATCAGCAATTAAAAAATTGCGTTAAGATTCAAGATATTAATATTTAATAGTTGTAAATGTCATGTTGATCCCTTTGGTTGGGAGTGCTCTCCCATGCCTCGTAAAAAAATTTAAACGAGGTTATCCTTAGAATTCCACCACAGCATTATTGGCTTATTTTAGGAGGCGACTAAGCAAATGTTGGGTAGCTGGGTTGACTACTCGAATCTGTAAATTCCAAATTCATAAAAAGCTCTACAAAAGAAAATATAAATACCACCAAAATTATACCAGACGCACGCTTATGAAAACGGACACGCAGATTAGGATCGGTACGTGGAACATGCAGTCACTAAGAAAATCAGGCGCGTTTGATGGCACTTTATCAGCCATGTACCACTTGGAACGCGTTGGTCTCCAGGAACATCGATGGCCAACAATCGATTGCTTACAGAGGAACTGTCCTAGGAAATTGGAGTTAGTTTTTTCCTTGGACCGCAGGTGAAAAATAATGTTTTAGATTTTAAAGCAATTGATAATCGAATATGTGTAAGCTATACGTTTACGCATCCGACTAGCCAACCTGTGCATTATTTATTATTTGTGTTCATATACGCGTCCCAAAGATAAAGACTCATTTTACAATTTTGATAGCAATAAATAGTGATTGCTGACTTTAATGCTAGAGCTAGCAAAAATCAGACTAACTTATGTAAAAACATAGGTTCGCATTCTCGACACGATCTATAGCGACCGATAGTAGGAAAAGAATAATGTACTTTGTGGTCGAACACGAGCTCACTGTGGTAAGCACATTTTTTTCTCATAAAAATATGCGCTTGGCTAACGTGGATACACCCTCATAAGATGTTCCGCAGTCAAATTGGCCATGTGTTAATTACTAAACAAAGGTCTCGGATCATCTAAGATGTAAGATCTTATCGGCCGGCTGCCAAATTTGTAGGCAGTGATCATCAATTGGTCACTGCAAAAGTAAAATGCCAGTTTTCATACTAGTCAGGGGAAAGATCTTAGGAAAACGAATCTTTACGTTTCAAATGTGAAGGTATGATAAACGAAGATGAGAAAGCACAATATCAGAATATTGTTAGCAGTAGCATTATGAAAACCAACAACAATGGGAGGGAGGTATTGAAAACTTCGGGAGTCAGTGCTGCCAGGCGACCCTAGCTATGGTACAGATTAAACACAAAAATAATTGGTTTGATGAGGAGTGTCAACTTCCTGCAACTTTGTGCGTTACAATCACATGGAAGTACAAAGCGGTCCTTGCTATACAAGAACCACCAAGCAAATTTTTAGACGGAAAACGCGTGAATTGTGGATGGCTGAATAATTAAGAGTAAAATAACTCAGCAATGATCACAGTGCCCGTAACTTCTTTAAATGAGTCAACGGAATATACCTTCACACCAAGGCCTATAGTTATTTGGGACCCAGATAGAAACCTCCATGTTAACATCGATGCAGTGCTCGACCTTTGGAAGGAGCATTACGTTGAGATACTTTATGTTCAACAAGTGTCAAATCCTGTATTTGAAAGTTATCAAATATACAGAATGCCGAGATGTGCATAGAGGTCCCATCCTACGAGGAATTCACACTGGCCATGCAGATACTAAAAAGAAAGCGTTCCCTAGGGTTCATGGCATTAATACCGAGTTCTTGATAGAGGGGGTACTGAGTGGAACTATCATTTCGAACTTACTCGATTAGTATGGCAAAGCCAAATTATGCCTAATGAATGAAAGGTAGCCAAGTTTTGCTGTTTCCTTTAACAAGTAGATCGCTCAGAATATGTAAACTTTCACGACATAGCTCTTCTTTACACAACATACAAATTACTCTCTTACATATAGTATTGGATAATCACTGCCTTGGCGGAGGAACTTGACTACCAAGGACGATTTCGTCTGAATCGGTCTGTCACTGATCAAGTTTTTCGTTGAGATTGATTCTTTCTAAATATTACGAAACATCTCGTGACGTACATCAGGTGTTCTTGGTTGATCTGCTAAAATCAAAATACCTTGCAAATATGCCGACAAGCTAAAGTTGTACAAGGTGTTGATCAGATCCGTTGCCATGTATGGGTGCGTGAGAGTTGGACCCTGACGGATGAGTATGCATGATGGTTAATGACATATTTGAGACAAGAATTATACGCATGATATATGGCCCTAAACGCGACTATGGCGACTCGTACCGAGTTTTATTCAACCAAGAGATCAGGAATTTAATGAAAACTTGCTGATCTCGTTCATTAAATGTGAGTACGAAAAAGGACAGTGAGTACGCTGGCTTGGTTACGTTCTACGTTCGATTTTAAGCTGACGATGCTGCGATCTCTGACGGTAGAGTCGTCATTTGGCAGGCACAGAGGTCGCTATCGGCGACCTCGGGGTAGAGAACGGTTTCTATTCTTCTTTTGTGACATCTTTGATATTTTTTTCACAGCTTCAATGGTGACAGCACGATTATAAATTTATGCTCGTTAGATTAGCAGTATTTCGCCTTGTTTAAATTCACGTTCTCTAAAGTATACTTAACAGATTAGAATTTCTAAAAACTGACAAAGGTGCAAATGTATCTTTTTTATGTCGTCCATTGCTTCATTTGTTTAATTTAAGTCTTTGCATTGCTTCCTTTTCTGAGGTTTGGAAAGTGTTATTTTTATACTAATATTTAAATCAGGTAGAATCAGTGACAATACTTGTTATGAAGGAATTTCTATTTTATCCGTTATTCTGAAACTTTTCGAGTCTTTATTTAAATCAAGGCTGGAGTTTCATTTAAAAAACAGAAAACGAAAGCAATTCGTAAAACTTTTGGGCGATGTTTTATTCGTTTACCAGGTTCAATACATTTTCATAATCTTTATTAAAGAAGTGGTTCAGTGTTTCTATTATTCTAGATGTACTTTTATGATGATCTGAAAATGTATGCCATCAATAATTTTTTTGTTGACACTGAGCGTTTTCAGCGAGACTTGACATAATTCTTGTATTGTGGCTACATTTGTCTTGATGGATGAACAAACAAATCAAGTGTGTGTTATGTAAGAAGTGGAATAAATTTTTCAAGATATCTAACATTCAATAAACAGATTGATTTCATAATTAGTAGGGCGTTGAGATTAATTAAAATACGGCGAGTTTCACGATCCCTACACGTTGAGATTTCTTTATGTTACCTTTATGTCAGGCCAGTTTTGGAGTATGGCTCGGTTATATGGCATTCTTTCTATCGGATTCATGATGACAGAATTGAAATCATTCAAAAACATTTCTTGATTTATTAACTTGATTTTAATGGAAATTTATAAATGGCGAGCACAGTCATCTATAGCCGAAAGAGAACTGCTTGTCAAACAAATCTTGCTATAATTTATTTTTGATTAAATCTAGTAACAAATAATGTTCTTATCCAACCAATTTCGAAAGAAAAATTACTGGGACAAAAAATGTTTAATCCACACATTTGTTTTGATTCGTTACAAAAAAGGGGAATCCCAAATTAGTTGTCACAAGTGGTTTTATTGTGTGAAAGACAATATTTAGATTTGAACGAATAAAGCTAATTTTTAACGTTGGGATAAAATGATGGAGTCGATTTAATAATCGAAATTTACAAAAGTCATTACTATTGATTTATTTAGTATTTATTTCTTAATACTACAAAGCTCCTTGCATATTGCCGTATTATAGAATGAGTTAAAATTTGCATTCATTAAATAATAATATGTATTGTTAATAAGTAAATCAAGAGGAGTTCATATTTCTTTTGAAAACAGTAGCTAAAGACACTAGCGCATTGTTAATTCACAAGTGGGTGGTTTCAAATAAGAAATAACGATATAACTTTGAATCCATAATGTCAAAGTCCATCATCATTGCACTCTTAGAAAAATCGATCTTTTGGTTTTCATAAACAACTTTTCTAGCAAAAATCATTTGTAAGGAAAATTTGAGCTCTACAAGTAACGTTGTGGTTTATAAAAATCAATAAACAACTTACATAATTTATAAGTACAAATCAAAGAGACTTTTGTGTTTCTTTACAAATAGTTAAAACAAAAAAATTTAAAAACAATTTTAAATCACGTGTACCAATATTATTCTAGCAGTTACCAAGATTAATGGGAAACTATTTTTTAAATTCAACCAGTTTTACACTTTAAAAAAATTAAATATTTCATATATTAGTTAAATAAAACTGCAGGAATGTTGGTTTGTTAATTGCACATATAACGAAGAACAAATTGGTACAGTATAATAAACTAGACTCACGGGACAAAAGTTTATCAGTTTTTTAATATAAAATGCATTCAAAAATAAAGACAAACAAAAACATATATTTTCCTCCAAAATAAAAAAAAAACACTTATATATAAGGATTATTATTTGTTGTGTAAGGTCGTGAATCGTTCATGTGTGTAGTACATACATATATAAACAAAAAAAAATTCCTTAAGCTTTTTTACATACAAATATTATTAAAAAACCAAACATTAAATTTTATGGTTGAAAAATTTTAATTTTTATTGTTATTTGACATGGGTCTTCAAAATTTCTAAAATACAATATTATGTAAACGATTTTTGGTGAAAGCAAATCCTAGGTCATGGTTCAACTAGTAATATACATCAACATATATTATATATTAAATAAAAAATACTAACCAATTTTTTTGTATAATAAATTCCAAATACTGTTAAATAAACTATAATTTATAAGACAAACCACTTGTCACACTAATTTATCAATCACAATACATACTATAATAAATAAAAACTAAAACCTAATAACACTGATTGAACTTTTTTTTCTACTCCTCTACTATGAAAGGCCTTATATTTTATTTTAATTTCACCACAAAAAACTCACTTAAAAATTGATTTTTCTTTTTTTTTATAACTAAAAACTTTTGATTTCTTTATTCTTTTAATTTAATTTTTTTTTTCTTAAAAGCTCATAAAACTTTTTAACAACTTTTCATTCACATTTCACATCAAATAACGAGAATTACATTAGAAAATAAAATTATTAAAAATTATAAATAAAAAGGATAAAGTAGATTTGTATTAATGAGATGTCGATTATAAGCCGAAAAACACGGGAAATTTTTTTTCCGTGGTTTTGTTTGATGTTCGAAATTTATATACACACATACCAGGTAGGTAGATGTTATTCAAGTGATACAACGATATTAACTTACGAACACCGAAAATATTTGTAAAAATTTATTTAAAGTTATATTTTATTTAACATATATGGAAAATTAACAATCATTTTATGTAAATAAACATCTATATACATTATAAGTATGTATGCAAGTGTCTGTTTATATATTTATATAAGTGTGTGATAATATACAATAATATGGTGTTTACCGAACGCGATATGGTTCAAGACTGAAGAATGTGTAGAGAAGAAAATTTTCCAAAAAAAAAAGTAAAAACAAAAAAAAATTACATTCTATACTTTTCACTTTATTTTTAATTTTTTTTTTCCATGATTGAAGTGGAAAATATTTTTTCTCAAATAACACACACACACAATAACAATAACTAAAAACAAAAAGAATATATTATTTATTTTCCTTTTTCTATAAAATTTTTATTCGTTTTTGGATCTAAAATCATAAAAAAGCACAAAATAAAATCGGAAAAATGAATGTGGAAAACAAAACAAAAAAAGGATACCGATTTTTATTGTAAATTCTACACAATTCTCCTTTTTATCGATATCAGTATAGTTTTAGAAAATCTCACCGCACCGTTGTCAAGCGTTGATGTTGGTATGAAGATTTCGGGGGGATAAACAAAAGCGCATGTCATATGGCCGAACTAAATTAAGGAGAGCTCGGGTACTGATTCTAATATTCTCTCGGAAAAAAATGTTAAATTGTTACCCGTTCGTAAACGATTTTTTTCTTGTTAGTTTGATTTTTCCTGTGTGACTGAATTTCTATTAACCTCGGGGCGTTATACATTTTTATAACTTCAGATGCTAACAAGTAATTGCTTGGAAAGGATATAATCGTATGGTCTTAATGATTTTTTATTATATTAGGTAGTTGTCTATATAGAAATTTGTCATTAGATTGCTAATGAATTTAAGTGGGTAATATAATATGGATTTATGATGAAGTGGGTGATATATATGTATAATATAAAATATTAAATTGGCATTAATCAACTATAAAAAACTAGTTAGTGTACTAGAAAGTGTAGGAAACCTTGCGATTTCGAAGTACCTCTTAAATATTTCGTTTGTAGTAGCAAAGGTAATCGTTTCAATATTTACATGCATATGGAACTCAGTTACGAAACATTTGGTTTACGAAGAATATTTTTTCATTATTGGGAAGACCCATTATTGGGGCAGATTTTCTAAGCAAATTTAATATTGTGGTAGATCTAAAACGAAAAAAATATTCTAGATTTAAAAACATCATTGCCGGTAACCGGTAGATATTCCAACTCTTAATCATTTCATTAACGAAAATAAATTTGAGTATTGCTCAATAATATTATGCCATTCTTACTGCACCTCCTGACTAGTGCTTCTGTTAGTGCTTCTGTTAAACACAAGTAGTCCACTTATCGATTTGGGAATATGCCAATATTCATCGTCATGCATCTCGTTAAAAAAAAAGACAACATTGATAGGAGGCCGTGAGATGATTACTGCTGGTTGAATGCATGCACGGTGCCCAACCGGTATCCAACACCGCACATCGCATGATTTTACAACTAAACTGAATTATAATACAGTGTTTTCAAAAAATTGACCATCTTTAGATGGTTTTTATAAGAAGGCCATAACTACACCATTTGGACTCTTCGAATTTCGAAGAATGCCATTTCTACTAAAAAATGAAATACTACAAAATTTAAATTACGCTTACGAGTATATTGATGATATTTTGGAAGCTAGCAGTAACGTAGAAGAACATACATAATTCATTTAAACCAAGTTTAAGTGCTTATCTTAATATTTCGATCTTAAACTGAAATTGTCAAAATGTGAACTATAGGAAAGCAAAGTCTCGAATTTCTCGGTCGGATGTTTGTCATTATTCGTATGAACGAGCAAAATAAGTTCTATCTACGGTAGAACTACTTTTGCATTTGGTGCAAAAATTTAAGAAAGAATTGTCCGTACATACCGAAATCGATGAGAAAATACATCTTCGATTATTTGCACAATTTATCACACCCTAGCATTAGAGCCACCAGAAAGTTAATATAATCACGGTATTTTTGGCCAAGTAAGAATACCGATGCAGATTACTGGATGAAAAACTGCATAAACTGTTAAAAGTCGAAAGTGTATAGGCACGTAAAATCACACATTAAGACTATCACCTAAAAGTCATTTTGAACACATCCACAAGGACATGGTTGGTCTTCTTCATCCGTCGAATGAATACATGTATAACTTAACTATAAACAGATCTACAAGATGGCCCAAGGCTTATCCGATGAAAGATGCAACAATAGCAACTGTTGCTTGAACGTTTATCAGAGAGTACATTTCTCGTTTCGGATATTGCCAAGAAATTACTACTGATCAAGGTTCAATTCGAATCTAAATTGTTTGCGGAATAGAACATCGTGTACACAGGCAACTTAAAGAATATTTGCAAGCCAAATATAACACGGTTAGCTGGACCGATGAATCACCTCTCGTCCTAATGGGAATTCGAACCTCTATAAAAGACGATGTAAAATGTTCAGCAGCGATCGCAAAATTAACGTAACTTACGTTTCAACAGTAAAAAAGTCTGATAAACGAAAATGAGAAAGCATAATATCATAATCTAGTTTGTATAAGCATTATGGAAACCAAATCCCGTTCTAATGATGTGCATGCTGTATGGGACAAATTAAAAACTTCGGTTATCAGTGTTGCCCAGGCGACTCTAGGTATGCCAAAAATTAAACCCAAAAATAATTGGTTTGATAAGAAGTGTCGTCTTACTATCGAGCAACAGAATATAGCCTAGAAAGAAGTGCGAATACGTTTTACAATCGCAAAGCAGACAAAACGATCCTAGGAGAACCGCCAAGTGCATTTATAGACGGAAAAGGCGTGAATGGTGGAATGAAGTCTTTATAGTACAACAACTCAGCAATGAGCACAGTTTTCAAGGCTTCTTTAAAGGAGTTACCTTACTGCACGGTACCTTTAGATCTATAGGTCTATCAGCATTCGGGGCAAGGATGAATTTTAGAACTTATTTGAGTAGTATGCATGGTAAAGTGAAGTTATGCCTGAAGAATGGAAAGTGGCCGCGTTGTGCCCTATAATTAAACAAGGAGACCGCTCAAAATGCGAAAACTATAGCAGCATAGCTCTTTTTGGCGTAGCATACAAATTACCAAGCTTATGACTTAATCCATCGGAATAGCTTATGGTTTGCTTTGCGATGTCTGGGAATACCTGACAAATATGTAAAATGACAATAATGCACTCACAATGTTTTGTCAAAGTTGAGAACAATCTATCAGGAATTTTTGCAATTAGCCCTGGTGTATGGCAAAGAGATGCTCTTTCACCGGTGCTTTTGAAACTCATGTTTAAAAAGCAGAGTATTCAGTAGTAAACGTTATCGGTGATCAACCCAACTAACGTTCGAGAAACGGTATGGGACGTTGACGTTTGATGGTAAAAAGTTAAATTATCATTTCGTCAACAATGAGTTTTCTGATGGTTTTAATTTTCTTTTTAGCTATACATTGGGATTTTTCAAACATGTGATTGTATTTTATAATTAAAAAAAATTAAAATTAAACATTCAAGTAAAAGTTAATTAATTTACCTTGTTTCATTTAAATATGGTAAAGTATACTATCGTTTCGTCATAATATGTAGGAGTTTTCGTACCAACAATTTGACGTACAGCCCACCTTTATAAAATAATTGCATATCATTACTGTACATATTGTACAACGATTCAATAATTAATTGATTTAACCATAATAATCATATATAAAATATTAATTAAAAGCTTTTGTATTACCTGTGGTTTTTTAATTAATTTTAAGTTTTATATTTTCATTTATATGAATTGCAGAAACTCACCTGAAAATAGATAAAAATAATTAATTTTAATGAATTTTATAAACAAAATATAATTTATTTGGAACCAATCAGTACTTTTAGTAAAAACAATGTAAATGTTAAATAAAAACATTTCCCTACTTCAAAACGATATATTTAGGGGTTATATATATATATATATATATATATATATATATATATATATATATATATATATATATATATAAACAATTACCTATGGTATTAAATATAAATTTACAGATGATTTTAAAAAACTCACATGTTTACTAACCCCAAAAAACAAAACTAAATTTTGTTAATTTTACCATTTGTTTTTATTTTACACGGTATTTTCCATTAAAGCTTAAATCGCCTATACACATAAATAAACAAACTATACACTCCATTAATTTTGATAATGGTAAAGAAGATACTTTTTCATATTTACACAACAATTTTCTTCATACTACGTAATTTATAAATAAAGTGCGAAAGAAAACAGTGTGCAACAACAACGAAATAAAAACGTAAGAGCCTTGAAAGAAAATGGTATAATAACAAGTAAAACCAAGAAAAGAATAAAAACAAATAGGTACATATAAAGTTTTATTCAATTTTCTTAAGAAAATTCTTGGAAAACAATATATAGTTTTTCTTAAGTGTAAGGAATACAATTTTTTTTAATAGAGGCTTTCTTTTTTGGTTTGTTAATATTTGTATATATAAAAACGCCCACACATGACAAAAAAGTTCGTACTATAATATGAAACAGGTAGACTATATATAATTAAGTGTGTGACCCTTCGATATATATATATATATATATATATATATATATATATATATATATATATATATATATATATATATATATATATATATATATATATATATATATAAAAGGAAAGCACTTAAAAGTATTAACTATATAAAGTACTTAAAGTACACATATTTTTGAAAATTTTCGCATACCAAAAAAAAACAACGCAAAATTAACAAACTTTTTTGTTTTTAGGATAAACACCCAACAACAAGATAAAAAATTATTTAAGTCTCCTTTATAAATATTTGGTTTAAAATCTATGGTTTTGGAAATGAACCAATTTTCTTCCTTTTTGTTTTTCACTTGGAAACAGAAAAAAAAATCTAAATTTGTTTTGATTGTGGTCTCACTTTATATTGTATGTAAAATTTTATTCGGTTGATTTTTGGTTTTATAATTAATCGAAATTATAAAGATAAGCAATGTGAACCTGAAAAGGTTGAGCGTTTCTTTTTTTGTGTGCTTTGTTAACTAAAATTATATTAGCAATATTTTTATTTCTTTTTTAATTCAGATTAAGAAATTTTATTTTTTTATGTATTTCACATTATCTTATTAGAGAGAGCTTTATTTTCCGTCCGACACCTTTTTTTATCTTCTTAATAATATAAACATAAAATTTTTGTACCATTCAAAATTATGGTCATCGTCGCCGTTAAATCTTTGATAATTTTATGCAATGAAACTGCTATAAATTTTATATAGGTTATCTATTTTTTTGTTATATTCGATTTAATGTCAAAAAATTAACAACAACGAAAAATACTTAAAAATTACATTCATGTTTCGAATCAATAGAATATAAAGTTCATTTTTATACAAAAATTGAAATTTTTTTGTTTTTTTTTTTAGAAATTGATTGGGAGATACCATATTGTGTGGTGGCTATAACTGGTATATAGATAAGATAACTACAGAAAATTTACAAGTAAGTTTGACAGGACAAAAAATCTATTTTATGTAAGTATGTGATTAATGAAGGTTGAGGTTGTGTATTATGCTATAGTTGGTTTTTTGGTAGTGTATAATTAAAATAAACTTAAGCACAAAACAATAATAAACAATATTAAAAGCTGTTACTGTTATCACTGATGCCAGTAACAGCTAACTGTATCACCGATAAGGATTTAATGATTTATAGTTCGATTTATTTTCCTACTCACAGAAAAAAAGAAAAATTGGTATCAAATGATATCCTATAACATTTAAAAGCACCTAAACACCCAGAAATCTATACCAAATACTACTTGATCACCAAAAAACATTACGACTCAATCGACTTATAATATTATGTGCATGATATTTTCTAAAATAATGTTAAATTTTAGACACACACAGAAACATTTAAAGACATATTCTCAGATAGTGCAAACTATAGTTGGATTCAGTTGTACCAAATCAGACCAATTACCAGTTTTTGATATGCTCGTTGACCTGTTCACTACCTAATAAAATTTAAAAACAAACCATCTAAAGGATTTGATGGGGTCGATAATTTGATTGTTAAAAACTATTCTTGGTATATTTAATAGGAATTTTGTAATATTTATTCAATATGAGCTTGCGGAGAGTGGAGCTTCCCCAGACATACTAAAGGTGGCTATTGTGTTACCGGTTATTAAGAAAGGTGATGTGCTTAAGGTAAAGCACTAAAGGCCCATTATTGTGTTAGGTTCGTTTTCGAAAACTTTTAAGAAACGATGCATTCTGCCTTATCCCGACCAAATTAAATTTTTGAAATGTAAGCAATTTGGATATATCGCTACAAAATAGCGATTAATTATCGGCAGGTTTTATTGACATTTTAATGGTGTTTGATACGATTGACCGTATAGTATGTCCTCTTTGCTAAATTATTCAAACATCAATTAATTAATGTTACAGAAAAAATTTTGATCCTATTCTGGGACCAAAGTAGTATAGTTTAATGATACTTGATGCGTAATCTTACGTAAATAATATGCTGAGCAACTCAAATTCGCTAACAAGTCAAAAACGGTTTATTGACTAAACGATATCATTATAGAAGTTAATTGTCGAACTAACTCGAAATAAAAAGGGTTCAGGTCGTAAAATATAATCAGACGTATCTTACCATAAAAACATCGGTTTGTTTGACTGAAGCCAACAACTTTGTTATTGGCTTAAAAAAAGATTAAACCTATTTGAAACAAAAGGCTATCGTTTTAAAAAATTTCTTAAGTTACGACGGTCTTGCAACTATTTTATGAGAACTTCATTTTTATATAGGTAAATATACGGAATGACTATTTTCAACCGAATCTTTATTTAATTTGAAACAAATATTTAATGTGTCTATATGACATATTCAACTTATCGAAGAACGTTGCTGCTATATATTTTCTAATAATACAAGAAGGTGGAATTTATATATATATATATATATTTATATATATATATATATATATATATATATATATATATATATATATATAAATATATTGTTAATATATACATATATTAATATATACGTTAATATATATATATATATATATATATATATATATATATATATATATTGTTATATATATATATATATATATATATATATATATATATATATATATATATATATATATATATATATATATATATATATATATATATATATATAAAATAAGAAGAAAGGAAACATATTTTCTTAAGAAATTCACCTTTTTCGACATTATACTTTTAAAAATCGACCTCTATACTTTTCTAAAAAAAACTTTTCATTTTAATTTCCCTTTCGAATCTGTATTTAAAAAAAAACGTTAACAAAGTGAAACGAACTTTACAAAATTTAACTTTAACTTGATGCTGATTTTTTTTTCTACAATATCGAATGCCAAAATAAAAAAATGCCTAGAAATATATGTGTAATGATTTTTATTTTGAATTTAACATTTCCCAAATGGAAGAAAAACATATTTGAAGTTTAAAGTCAACTTTTTTCTAATTTAAATATACAAAGAAGGATAGGGAAAATTTGAAGTTTTCAAATTTTTCTTAAAACTTTTTGTTTATCGATGACATCGAAACCTGAATTTATAATATAAATCACTAGATCTATATATATATATATATATATATATATATATATATATATATATATATATATATATATATATATATATATATATATAAATATATATATATATATATATATATATATATATATATGTATATATATATATATATATATATATATATATATATATATATATATATATTATATAAATATATATATATATATATATATATATATATATATATATAGATATATATATATATATATATATATATATATATATATATATATATATATATATATATATTTTCCACATTTCCTTTTTGTATGAGTAGATGTAATGTGAGGTTTTTTTTTTAATTGAAATCCTGTCCTTTTTATTGCAATATTATTGTTGTTCCCATTCTCGAAAATATTGGCAAAAGAAGAGAAACTCGTATATACGAGTAAAAATGCTGAGATTAAAAGATAAAACTTTTTCTTTTCAATTTATGATAAAAAATATATAAATTTATCTACTTTATATATTATACTTTCCTCGGTATTTTCTTTGCGACAAAAATAAAAAAATTCAAACGGTTGAATTTTTATTTTATATTATAAGATTTTGATCGTTGAGTTGTTAAATTTTCAATCATTTGGAAATTTAAGATTGAATATTTTCTTTCAAAAAAATTAAATTACATATATATAAAAGACATCATATGAAAAGGGCTTATAGTTAAAGTCATGAAACACAAGTGTTATTAATTTTAATTTTCTTTGTGATTAGAACCAAAATAAAATGTATTTCTGAAACAAGACGAAGAAAAAATTAAATTTTACGTCAACATAACATTTTTGTATGAGTTTGTATGAGTTAATTTCATAAAATAAAAAATGACATAAAATCTATTTTGTTGCCTGGCAGGCCTGACAGCATATGTGTCCGTTGGGCGAGCCACCTACAGCTTAGGCACACACGTTATAGTTTCTATTTTATTTTGTTTGATTACAGAAACTACAATTTAATACAATAAATTAATGACCATCAAAAAATACTAAACCATTTTAGATTAAATTTTAGAATTTTATTTAAATTGTAAATTTACAAATTTGTATCTCTACAAACTAAGTGTTATTGACCAAAATAAATTAAAACTGAATTTGTACCAAACAAATGTTAAAGACGACTAATAAAAATGGACTTCACCCAGATGCTTATGAGAGATAACCACTGTGAAGTACTTAAAATTTGATAGTTAAATTGAAGTGGTTCACTATTTTTTTGGTTCTTATTTTTTAAACCAAAACAGATGTTAATTTTATGTAACGTTTTGTTTACATTTAAGTTTGTTAAGAAATTTAAAGAAAATATCATCGTCGTTTTTTTTTAAAAACACTAATCATAGAAGAAAATAGCATATATATATATATATATATATATATATATATATATATATATATATATATATATATATATATATATATTTATATATATATATATATATATATATATATATATATAACAAAAAGACTCCAAGTCAAAATCGACAATTTTTGGTATAACGTTTTGAATAATTGTAGGCTTATTAATATTTTAATTTTGAGCAAAAGGAAAAATTGTACTATTAAATTTAATCAACTTAAAGGCGCGAATATACCTGAATTGCAATATACACCTGTTTTAATTTGAATCCTGAAAATAAATTGTTACGTTATGTTTAGTTGAACAAACCTTTTGTATTATTTAGAGTCCTTATGCTTGGAAATTTTTGAAAATAAATTAACAAGTTAGCTTAGAGTTTTTTCATTTAGTAAGTTTTTTTTAACAATGTAATAAGAATGAGTGATACGTTTTTGGTCGTAAAAGTAGTCGTAAAATGCTGATTAAAACAATTTTTCATTTAAAAACATACCAGTCGTTTTGAAGTGTTTTTGAATGGAAACTTATAAAAATGTATACTTGGTGTAGTTGTTTAAAGACTTATAAATTCTAAAGAAAGAATTACATGAAAAAATGGTATTTTTTCTTTGGTGGAGTACAGTTGGTGCTAGTTAAATATGCAAAAATGCAAAAAGACACTAAGTAGTATTTATAATCTTTTTGTATGGATAATTATATATATATATATATATATATATATATATATATATATATATATATATATATATATATACATTTTTTTTAAATTATAAATTCAAATTTTATTTTAGGTGAACAACAAGAAGCAAATAAAAAATGGAAAATTTTCAAACAATATAGTGTTTCTTTTTAAATGCTTTTTCAAATTTTATTTAGACTATTATAAATTAGAAAAAAAACTTTACAGGAGTACTTTCATTGAAATGAAATACTATTTTAGTTAATGCAATACTTAACCTAATCTGATAATATATATCTCATTATAACATAAAAATAACCGTCAGACCTGCGATTATTGGTGCAGACTTTATTAATCAATAATTAGTAGTAGTAGTTTATTAATAGTAACATTTTCTTGTTAAAAATAACTCGCCTTTATTAAAAAATTAGAATATTTTCAATAATTCTATATTCGAAATTTAGTTTTGAATATAAACTAGTCACTAGTTATACAAAATTATATAGAACATTATAGTAGAGGAGGAACTTTCATTAGGGAAATTTACTTTCACAAATAATTGTTTTGTTTATCATCTGAAAATATTAATGTAAACGCAAATGTTTGATTTTTAAAACAATTTAAAAATAATACGCAGTCTTAACTTCACAAATTGTCATAATTATTTAAATATTATTATTTACTACGACATTATGAATTAAAAATATTTCGATAATATTACACCTTGAACTAGAGCAAAAAACTGTAGAAGAAAAAGACAAAATTGAGTACAAATTTAATGAATCCTGGCTTGAAATTGAAGCTTTTAAAACTTGGATTCTTAAATACTGCAATATTAATGCCTTAAAAAAGTATTTAAGGTAGCAGCGAAGTAGTTATCATTTTAAAACAGCTTTAGATAAGTGACTGAATAATTTTAAGAAGATCTATAAAATTACAAAGATCATGTTTCATTAGCGTTTAGTTAAATATTTCCTGTTTAGCTATTTTAATAGTTATTGATTCTGTTGATTTTCCTAACATTAATATAAATTTAAAAAAAAAACGATTATAACGCAATAATTATAGTTGAAGAAATGTTAGGAAAAATAAATGTTCAGTTTAAATTATTCGTTATTATTGTGAATCTGTAATAAGGCTATACGTAGAACTTCCAAAAATTATTAACTTGTCGTTTTTAAAGCCTATATGAATCAGATTAAAGATTTAGAGGAATTTTAAAAATCAGAGAAAAGGTACTCAAAAATAAACTAATGCTACCTTTTCATTGTACTGATAATCTCACGGTTATTTTGTCCAAAAAATTAAAACGTTTAACTAAACTTATAAATCAACGTAAGGAAATGTAAATTTGGTTCAAATTTGGCTTTCATTTACAGCTTTTAATTATTTTAAAATTAAATTAAATTTTCGAATCATTAGATTTCTGAAATTTGTTTAAACGTCAAACAGCTGCGTAGGTGTCAAATCTAGCCTATCAAATGGGTCCTGAGCAATGCTTTATCAACTGCTTTCATTATAATACAGTACGATATATGTTAATTGATATTTTGAAATGCAGGATAAAAAATTATAGTCTAAAATTAATTTAAAAAAACACGGTTTTGTATAGCAACGTGAACTACAAAATATTTTACTACAAAAACATTAAATATTAAAAGCTTGTTTTTAGATTTTTTTTTTTAAACATACCTAAATACATCTTTATTTTGTAAAACATTAATACTAAAATCGGTTTTTTTCAATTTTTTTTTTTTAATCAAGTTAATTAAACATGTATTGGAATTTGTCAGTGTTTGTAGTTAAACCCACCTTTTGACCTGCTCTCTGCAGGTATATAACCGAAATGGAAATTTTAATTTAGAGCACACTGTATGTATTATAATATATAAATTAATTCTCCTAGATGTCTTTTATTAGGCCTTCTCGCTTTAATAAGTCGTTTCATTTGATTTTTTACTATCCTGATGATCCTGGTCGATTTTAACGCGTGTTATAAAAATAAAAATTTGGAGTAACGACTTGTTGCTTTTTTATTCCGTCTTATGTTTTTTCCCCTTTCTCTGTTTCAGTGTGTTTAAATTTTCGCCTCGCCATCGTGAAAACCACTCCTAGTTAAATCAAATTAAAAACTAAAACTGAATTATATAATCTAACCTAAATTAAGTAGGTCTATTTATTTAAATTGATTTTACTATTTTGGACAACAAAGTTGAATAATCGATTTAAAAATTATTTAAATTCTAAAATTTTTGTTAATAAATAAATTCAAATATTTTCCGCAGTATCACTTTGATGACATTATCTGAATGTAAATTTATTTTAAATTGAAAAATCAATTTTTTTCAATCACAAAATCATTTAGAAAATTTTTAAAAACGGTATTTTTATTTTTTTTGGTGTAGATACATTTTGTATATTCAACTTATAAATAAAGCATATATTTATAAATGATATTTTGTGAATATACTTTATGAGTCAAATAATAAAACCACTAAAATTCACAAAATTTAGATAGACCAAACCAAAACATTTAAATCAAACATTACTATACTCGAACATACTATAAACTAGTTTAGAGATAAATATTATATTATTGATACATATTATTTTGTATTGAACTAACCGAATGTAAATCGGTTTGCCATTTAATGCAATATCAATTTACAGTCGATTTATTATTACATTTCAATGTATATTCTAATCATAAAAAGTTGAATCATTCTAGTGGTCTCAAGAATAGTTTATATTGGTATACACAAAAATTATGAAGACCTCATAAAATACTAAGTACAAGCAACTTGGAAAAAATAGTAGTAAAATTATTGCTATTTGTACGAAACATAACAGTTCGAAGAATTTTCACTTAGCTTCGATTATATAAATCAGGTCAATAAATATATATGTTTTCAATTTTTATTCGATTTTCCCCACCATAATATGAATCTCTGTATAAACACGCATGTTTTCATTGTTCAATAAACCAATTCCTCTATCAAGATTCGGGGTATATAGCAAACATACACAGATACATCAAATATAAAAATGGAATTTTATTCTTATCGAATCGTCTTTCTATATTCATATCACAAAAAAAAAACAATCCCACACCACTAAAATCGAAAAAGCACGAGATACGAGTAAAATAGAATATTTATTCGTTTTATTTTTGACATCGAAATAAAAACAAAAATTTTAACATTGTTACAGCTTTGTTACAGATCATCTGACACAGAACTTAACAAGAGCAGTAAAAATCTAACACAAAACTAAACCAAAGTAAAAAAAATAGAAGAACGAGTAGCATATAAAAGCTACATAAATAATATTTCGATTTTTATTGATGACAACAACAAGGAAAAATAATTTATATATATATATATATATATATATATATATATATATATATATATATATATATATATATATATTAAATATATATATATATATATATATATATATATATATATATACATATATATATATATATATATATATATATATATATATATATATATATATATATACATATATATATATATATATATATATATATATATATATATATATATATATATATATATATATGTATATAAATATATATATATATATATATATATATATATATATATATATATATATATATATATATATATATATATATATATATATATATATATATATAAGAAAACCAGAAGTCATAAATACACAATTTAGTACATAACACAATATATACATGTGAGTCATACATTCTGTTGTATGTACTTGAAAGTCATGTAGATAGATTTTATAAATTCAAATGGTACAAAAAGGATAATTTGTATATTCTTGTTTCTTCGGTGATAATATATTATTGTTGACATGTTGGTGAAAACAATTTATGCCATCTGTGTATATGCACTATACGCGTGTCTACCAATGGTTTTCAATGGATCGAGTGTTATGAATAAAATATAATAGTATACATACATGCGACATGTGGAGAATATAATTGTATGTGCAGGTTGCTTTTAGCATCATTAATCATAAAATGTGCCGGCTTACAAAAATACAATTCTTAAATATATGTTTTATATCCTGGTTTGCTTAAATCTCTAGAGATTCTTATTCAGATTATTAAAAATATAAAAATCCATCAAAAATTTAGTAATGTCTAAAAATATGTTTGTTATCTAAAAAATATGTCAACGCTGTGTTAGAATATTAATCAGTACCGTCATACTCAAATAAACTTCCATTTCAGCAAACTCGTATTGCTGGAAAACTTGGCTCAGTGACTAGGTTTAGCGCAATTTTATCAGCATTTGCTATATGTGGGCTTCAAATGATTCAGCACTTTTAATATTATGTAAAAACTTTTATCATAACAGAAATATTCGCAAAAGGAATCTGCATATAATATTGCTTACTTTGTTAACTTCAACTAAAATAGCATGACAAATTACAAGTGTAAATATAAACTGATTCATATGAAGTTATCGCACCAGCAAGACTATTAGCTTTAGAAACGGCCACCCCAATTGAACTGGAGTCTGCAACTTTATGTAGGACTTTTTGAACATGAAGTATATAATTTTTCCCACTTTGTTTCTATTTATACGACTTTTCCAGCGTGTGCCTTATAAGGAATTGACAGTAATTTTAAAAGTGCTTTGTAATATTTCCCATCGAACAGTTTATACAGCAAAAAATGTAAAAAGTCGTTGAAAAAATTATTCGCAAAAATTACTGAGACGATGTAAAATGAAATGTCACAACTTCAAATGACCACACTAATAAGAATGACAGCTACACATTGAAGTTAGTTGAGCTTTAACCTTAATAAGTAACGCATATATATAAATAGTTAAATAAAAATAAAAAAAAAAAAATATATATATATATATATATATATATATATATATATATATATATATATATATATATATATATATATATATATTTATATATATATATATATATATATATATATATATATATATAATAATTTATCTTAAATTATTACGTCGACTATTTATTTACATGGTGGCAGAAGTAAAAGAGTGAACCTACTACGGAAACAAAGATATCCCACCAGAATAAACACGAATCGAGAGACTATTCGGGAATTTCACGTGTTGAACAATATATCTTGGAGTTAAGTTAATTTTCACCGAAAATTCATCAAAATGTCAGACGCACAGAAAGATCTACGAGAACTAGATTGTTCAAATTTGTCGACTGTTTGAAAGAACTGGAAATGTGATTTTTTGGTGTACATGATTGTAAAGACAAAACCAAGAAAAAGGAACAAACGAAAAAAGCTATTTTTCTTTAGATGATTGGAACAAACGGTGTTCACATTTACAACACATTGTTTCCAAATGACGGATCTCAGGACGCATTGCTTGGTACAGTCATCGTAACCAAAGTCGTACCAGCAGCCGTAATTGTCGCCGAAAAAACAGTAAAAGTGATTAAGCACCGAACACTGAATGAAGTGTTGAAAGCATTTGATGCACGTTGTTTGTCGCAAAAGAATGTGACGATGGAAGTTCAACAATTTGATTCAAAAGGGACGTCAGCCATTTATGAATTTTTGACGGAACTTCGCACACAATTTGAGCGTTGCGAATTTGACTGTAATTGCGAAGCATCATATTATGAAAGTTGAATGTTGTGTGATCACATTATCACGGGAGTCTACGACAAAAAACTCCAGTTGGAAGTGCTCGACGGACGTAAAGAAACGCTAGGACGTGTGATTGAAATTTGCAAAGTAGTGGCAATTGCAAATAATATTCTGAAGCGATGCTACGAGGCAAATGAGGTGAGTTAATATCAGTATATACAATCTTGGAATATAAAACTACACCCGCAGCAAGCATGCATCTCACTCCATCAGAGTTATTTTTTGGCAGATTGACCAAAACAAAATTACCAGTGTCGGAACAATTTCTTGTCAAAAACAATTTGAAGGAAGAATCCATTCAACGGAAACAATCAACAGAAAAAATGAAAGTAACAAGAATATTACTATGATCATAATGTGAAGTTGTTGCCGTCATTGTACATTGGAGATTTGGTAATTTTTAAAATGGAAAAAAATGGCATTATGGAAAGATGTTAGAATAGACAATGATCGCTCATATATTATTAGGGATTAATTTGAAAATCATTTTAGATGTAATCGTAGATTTATCGCTAAAACAAAAAAAGTTGAGTTCAATGCTAGTGATCTATCATTCGAAAAAAATGTTAGATCGGGTTATTTGGACACGATGTAATTGCTGACGAATGAGATCTTTCAGTGGGTACTGAAAATAATACATCGTCGGAATCCGATACCGCTGAAAGTAAAGGTTCAGAAGGAAATGTGGCAAAAACTCGTGAATTAAATCATCAGCCTGAGGCTCAGATAAGTGATAGAATTATCATTGTTAATAATAATAATTTGAAATTAAAGAAAAAAGCGTTTTCCATAAACTAATTTACCAATAAATTTTTCATATACTAATTTATACTAAAGCTAAGAGCGAGATAAACAAATTTCGCAGTCAATTTCGTTCACCCGTTCGCAGCTCGACGTGAAAACACAATGGGAAATATAGTTTATCGGATTGTATAATAGATGGACTACTATACGAAGTCTCCAATATTTTCGCGTCGATTTTTTACATTTCTTAAGGTTTTTGTTTGGAAAAAATAATTTTGTGGATTTAGAGAATATATATTTACCAAAGCAACAGGTTTAAATTTAGTTTTTATAAATACACGAACCGACTTCATATGGTAATCATTTACGCAATTTTTTTTTTTAATTTAACAAAATTTGTTTCATTTTATTTCTATGCAATTGTTGTTGTAAATTGTAAAAACTTACCAAAACAATGCACTTTTGATTTCTTTAAAAAAAAAATATAATGCAAATAATGCACTTTTGATTTCTTTAAATATGCTATACTGTTCAACAAAAATGCGTTAAGGAGCCAGAAGTAAATTTTATTTCGAATATACATACAACAAAGAATCACACAAAAAGTTTAAATATAATTATTTAAATACATAATTTAAATTATTTTATCTGTATATGATCTGTTTATTGACCAACAAGTACTAGTTCCTTGACAAAGATGATCCGGTTGAAAATGAAAAAGAAAGTTTTATCAACGATCAAATTATCAGCGGAAGGGTTTCGTAACGGTGTTTATAGATAGCATCTTCTGTGTGCCGATTGTATAAAATTAGTCAAATGGATTAGAATATAAATTAATGAATTGGCTAACAAACATCCGAATGAAGCTGAGGCACCAAAATTGTTTACAAAAGGATGCAAAATATTACCATCAAATTTAAATTCAACGCTTGTTTTGGAGCATAAAATGAAAATTCTAGCCATGTCAATAAAAAAATATGCACCCAGAGCAGCATATAAAGAGGAATGAGTGTTAAAAGTAATAAAATCTATTTAATATAATTAACTTATCAATTTATTGTTTATTTTGAAATTTTTATTACAGTATTTCATTTAGCATTGAATATATGGAAGGAATTACCAGAATAATATATTGTGTTCTCCCACGTTCACTCTATTTTGTGTTTAGTTGTTTTTTTAAGAAAATGCGTTTATATTTTCCGCATCTTTTTAATATATTAACTGTCTGCTATTATACGATAGTTTTACCTGTGACATACCTAAGAATCAGTAGCTGCAACATTTAAGAGTATAGCATTACCAATTTTGTCACAAAACAATAATATTAATTGTTGATCGTATATTGACATTTTTCCCAACATCTTGATTATTTCCAGTTTTTGTTCAGTAAAACAAACTGAAGTTTTCATATAATTGTATATAATTTTTCGTAGTATTCATAGTAAATGGAAGAATTCTTTGGTGAAAATTTTGATTGGGTGCGTAATCCCGAATCCCAAAATCTTGCATTCTGAAAGTCCCTTATTCTAAAACCCACGCGGCATTACTCAAAATTTTAATTACTTTTAATTCCAACAAGAGTTAATGGTCACCTTTATAGTTTAGTTGTTGTGGAATGAATTGGTTAAAATAATATACAAATTAAATTATAATTAAAATTATTTACATGCTTTCATCTGTTTACACGCTATTTTCGGAACATAATTACCTAAGGCCAAAATTACAAATAGGTTAATGTGCTTTTTGACGTAAGCGTTACATCGTGAACGTACGATTTTTTTTACAACGCGACAACCATTTTAAAAAAAAATTCGTACAACGTTTTTGTTGGGTCGTTTTCCACCTAACTTTTTAATTTGTTTTAAACCCCATTTAAATAACCTTTTACAAATTTGACAGATGGGGTTATTTAGTTTCCATCCTTTCATTGGCGGACGCTTGGGTATTCGTCGATATAAGTTTCTTTTTCTTCTCCATAATCATAATCTTCATATCCTTCGGTTTCTGTTTCTATTTCATAATCATAATCATAATCTTCTCCCTCATAGTCGCCATTTCTTGTATCAACTTTATATTTTTCCATTAATCCCCCAAAACCGGCATTCGATTCAATTTCGCTAACATTATCGATTTTAGAAAACAAATCAAGTTTACAAGTTTCACATTGTTCACCTACTACAACTGTTGTTTCATTTCCGATAGCAACTATAGTTTGAGCGTAAAGCAACGTTGTAACCACAATTAAATATAACAAGTTCAACATTATTATACGTTATAGAATATTAATTAGAAAACATTTGAATTAACTATGATAGTGTTCATTAAAATGAAGTTGGTTTATATGTAAAATTATTGGACAAACCTAGAATCAATCGCGTTATAAATTACCACGGTTTTATTGAACATTATAGTTTTTTAATGTTTTAATTGAATAATCGAATTAGTTTTCGTTCTGAACTAAAAAACCAGGTCCGGTATTCCAGCTACCATATTTGGTCAGTCATTACCAACGTAGCGTTGAAATATATACCATCGATAGTAAATCTACGATTCGGTTATATTATACTGAAGTAGGGAGCAAATAAAAAAGTAAGATAGCTTGATAGTTCAAAATTAATACTGAATACACTAATGTGCGTGCTAAAATAAATTAGAAACGCAAATAGTATCAATAATGTACCGATAACACTTAGCTATATTCACACGCAAAATATTCTTTCTCATTGCTCCCAGTGGAACAGGCAAAATCTTTCTGATTTCATTGATTTAGGCCATAATTCGCTCGAAAACTCAAATAGCGCTAGCTATTGCATCATCGGGAATTGCAGCCACATTGCTAGAAGACGGACATATTCTGCATTGAAGTTACCGATGAATATTCAAACGAATGCCAATAGAGCGAGTGCACAACGGCACACAACTGATCATTAGAAGCGTTTAATCGAACGATGAAGGATTTACGAAGTGACCTTTTGATGGAGTGATGGTTCTGCTGGCCGGCGATTTTCGTCAAACACTACTTATCATTCTGAAATCGATAAAACTGCAAATGATTTCAACGCATGTCTGAAATTGTTGAGCTTATACCGCTATGTGAAGAAGTTGCAGTTAACTACGAACATGCGAGTCGCGTTAATTAATGCCTCATCAACTGTTGATTTTATCAAAAAACTGTTGGCGCTTGGCAATGATCAAATTCCTGTTGATGTTTCGACCGGGATGCATCCTTTTTCCGAATTGTGTTCATATTTTGTTGCCTTTGTTGAGCTCGTCAGCTCTGCATTTTTTTTCTCTCTGCTCTTCGTTTAATGCCGATAGTATGCTTGACAACTCCTACTAAAAAAATGTCTGTACCAGCCGAAAGGTGGTTTACAGATGATACATACATTTTAAATTTTTCTATATATTTGAATAATATTTTTAAAATTAAAAATAAATAATGAACAACTTTTCTTCCCTTATTTGAATGTGATCATATCTGGCCAAGCTACTAATCCATTTGCTATATAGCAATAACACGGTTTTTTGAACCTTTTTAATAGAAAATTCGTTAGTATATATATAAATGTTTGCTAGGTACTGTATCGAGATACGAACACCTTGTCCTTAATGTCAAACATTATCTTAACAGTGCTCAACTGATGATTTTACTTAACATCTTGTCAACAGTGTTAGCGGAACTAATAAAAATACAAAAAAATTGATAATTAAATTTTATTATAAACATGCATTTACTAGTTTGCATGCTAATTTCGGTGCATAACGTTCTAATGCCATTTTTATAAGTTTTTCACTCTCATTTTTGATAAAAACCCTACACGGTCTACGCATATCTTTTGGTAAACTTTTACAACTTTTTGTAAACAAATAAAGTACAGCACGTTTGCCGTGTTGTTTCTCTGCTAAAGGCCCCATTTTTTTTACTACCCAACAGAATACCACTTTACATGTTCTACACACGGGATGCTTTAGTTCCATTTTAAAAACTATATCATCAAATCCTTCGGTAACACTTTCTTGTTCACCTTCAACTGCTTTATCTTCGTTAAGAAACGGACACATGTCAGTCAATAAACAGATCAACTACAATAAAAATAATTCAAATTCGTAACATAATGTATAATTCGTAATTGTATGTGTAAAATGTACTTCTGGATCCTCAACACCATATTGCTGAACAGCATTATACTTTACTATAAAACCTTCAAATCCGATATTTGATTCAATTTTGCTTAAATCGACGCTTTTTGACATAAAAATACTTTTACAAATTTTACATTGTTCACGAACTGCGATTGTTGTATTATATTCGGAAGCAACAACAGTTTGAGCGTAAAGCAACGATGCATTCACAATTAAACTTAACAAACTCAACATTATTACGCTATATTGTGATCTTAATTAGTACACGGTTAATTTAATTATGACAATATACATTGAAATAAAGTTGGTTTCTAAGTAAAATTATGGGACACACATTTTCCATTCACCAAGTCGCACTATCAATTACCACAGTTTTGGAAGAACATTATAAAGTTTTTTTTAAATGTTTTAATCGAATTAGTGTCCGTTCTCAACCAAAACAACAGGTCCGGTATTTCCAACTGCCATATTTGGACGATCGTTACCAACCCAAATATAGGTGTATATCATCGGTAGTCAAGTTGCGATGGCGTTCTTATTTATATAAATATTATAGTTTTGCGTGTATTGAAATGTATATCAATTTAAGTTTCTTGTAAAATACAATATGCAGCATTTTGTTAGTTTAATGCTGAAAACAGACGTGCGGAAAAACGTAGGTTTAAACGTGTGTTTTTTTTAGAAAATGATACAAATTGCAGGAAAACGCATACTTAGCGTTTGTATTTTATATAAAGTATTGTATTCTAATATAAACGTGCGTTTAAAAGCGCGTTTTTCCGCAAGTTATCTCTTTTTCTAAAGTTTAAACGCATTTTTCTTTTTAAAACACGCGTTTTCCTCACGTCTGTTTTAAGCATAACGGTTTTAATTATCGTGTTAAATATTTTTTTGAATCGGCAATTTGTGTACATTTTAGAGTTTTGTATGTGTTGGACATTTTACTGTTATTTTTTTGATTAATTCTCCAAATATATATATCAATTGAATTTTCTTTTAATTACAATGATTTATTATGTCAATTTAACGATTATTTTATTTAATTGTTGTATTTTTTTAATCTATCATTTTGAGAATAGTGTATTGGAACTCAGTGCATATTTTTTCTAAGAGATCCGACTTGTTTTCTTTTGATTTTTTTAGTTTTTTTTGTTTAACGCGTAAAACTACTTAGTGACAGTTGAACTTTCAGGTGATAACTAAACTTATTACAGCTTACTGCTTGTAGTCTGCAAAGTACTAACGCTGATTCTAAAAAAATTAAGAATGAAAGTATAATGTGTTTTCCATTGTTATGGAGTAATGGGAAATTGCTGACAAAATAAGCTCAAATTGGTTTATTTTGGACTTTTAGACAAAAATTTAAAAAAAAATATACTTCCAACTCTAAAAAAATATAAGTACACTTTACATTAATTATATCTCATACTCATCCGTCAGGGTTCAACTCTCACACCCACACCCACACATGACAACGGTTCCGATCAACATGTTGTGATGTACCTTATATACAACTTCAGTTTGTCAGCATCGGAAACTTGTCACTACTTCAAATGTGTAGTCACCGCTACTAAAATCCATTGCGTCTTGAAAATACATACTACCAACATAAAATGAACTGATTTTTGTCAGTATACATAAATATTTGCAAGGCAATGAATCCCGATACGAACACCAATGGAAAAATTTATATTTAATTTACAGGTATATCGAATGTAATGGCAGCATTCAGCACTTAACATAACTTTTATTGCTAAGTTATCCTTGCGATTAGAATCAAATTTTTTCCTGAATTAAAAAAAATATTTTAAAATAATTTTCAAATATATTATATGTATATATTAAAAATAATAATAAAAATTGAGAGGTAGTAAATAAGTTAAAATGCCCGCCAAAATACCAGAGACCTGTGTATTCTGTCCTAAAGCCATAACAAATAATATATTTCCTTTTGGGTTAAGTGCTCAAAATGTCAAAAAGGCCTATCACAACAACTGTGCCAATATATCGTAAGTGTTGTACAAAAGTTTTGTCGAATGGTTCAGCGACGTGGTTTTGTTATACTAGCCATGTCGATAAACAATCCTCTATCATTAAATACAATGTAATTTATGCTATTTCACCAAATCACTGCTTAAATGATGTAATGCAAATTTTAAAGTCTGTGAAACAAAAATTCGAGGAATTTGAAGCATCTCAGAAATTTGTTTGTTCTAGTTTAGACGAAATAAATTCTACAATAAAATGATTGGCTATGCAACTTAAACGTTAAAGTTAATCAACTTGAAATCAAAAATCAGAAACAGGAATTTAGACTAAATTTGTTAGAAGCTCAAGCTGATGTGCAAAATCAATTGGAACGTAAGAACAGTAACTATTTGCGATTTTTATAAACAATTCAAGTAAAAAATGATATATTGTCGGCGTTTCGTATTCAAAAATCATCTAATACTGTGCCACATGTTAAAGGGCTCAACATTATGTACTGCTTTACCAAATATCAATCTCGATTATACAAGGAAGCTAAAAATATCCAGTCGAGTTTTGGGTTTATGTTTATGTGGTGTAAGGACGGCAGCATTTTCCTGCGTAAAACTCAAAATTCGACGTGACACAACACGTCTTCATGCATTGGAAACGCAAGGTATCGTATAGCATCATCGGATGCTATAACTAGTTATTTTATTATTCTATTTTTGTGTCTCGGCTGAAATCAAAAGTAATTTTTAAATCAGTGATAAACAGTTTTGGTACTTACGTAATGTTTTCTATTCAAAATCTTAATTATAATTTTATTATTTTCTTTCTTAAATTATTTGACATTTTCTGTTAATTTTTCCCTAATTAATAGTAGTACTAAATTATATGTAAAATTTCTCTATCATCTTTTGATGGTTATATTATTATTTTATTTTTAGAACCTTACAATTACTTCACCGAAATATGGTAAGAAACTTTACAATAATCTGCACAATGAATTTGGTGTGTTATCAAGTATTTTGGTTAGCGTTATTTTTGTGCTGATCAAACTCTTTCGTATTGATTTTTTTGGAGTGAATTTGATGTTTGTGTGTGAAGGGTGTTTTTTTTTGTGAGCGGAAAAAATTGTTTCTAATAATTGTTTAGGTTTGTGTTGTGTTAATTGTTTTAATCCCATAATATCTGGTAAAGTGAATTTTATGCATTTTAGAGGCCAGAGCAGAACGTAGATAAGTATTAATTTAAATCAATTTGTTCTTCATACTTTTGTTTTATATACCGGAACATCGTTAATTTTCATTGTAATTGTTGGTTTAATAGAATTAAATATGTTTGGAATGTTATGCAATAATTCGGTGCGTAAATTACTAAATTTAATTTTAAATTAATATTCTGATTGTAAAACGATTGATTTATCAATAAACATTGTTTTTAAAATGTTCATACATTTTTATTTGTACATTTTATCGTGTTTGCGTCATGTTACATAAATTATAATGTCTAATCGTTCTGAGTTTATCGAAATAAAGCGATATTAACAGTTTACAGTGGCATATTGTTGTGCGATTCTCGTGATTAATTATAAATAAAAATTGTGTGATTCTTGCGGTAATAGAACCAAATATGAATAGCAAAGATCCTAACCATTTAAATTTTATTCACCATTATAATCTTATATTAATTTGATTATTATTTCTTATGATCCATCCAAATATTTATTTAAATATTTAAATAGTTTATTATTATAGGATGTTATTAATAGTTTGTGGTATTTGTCGTTAAACGGTTGATTTAGTTGATTTGTATTGTTTAATCGATTGTTTTCTAGTCTGATTTGTTTTAACTTTGGGGTTTTGTGTCGGATGGGGTTTGTATAAGTTGGATTTTCGGTGATTGTATATGACGTTTTGTCATGGAACGGTTGATTTAACTAATTTGTACTGTTTAATCAATTTTCTTAGAATCTTTGTTGTATTAATTTTAAAGTTTTGTGTCAAACAAAGTGTATATAAATTAGATTTTCGGTGATTGTATGATGTGTTTCTCGTATGACGGTTGAATCAATTGTTTGTGCTGTTTGGTAGGTTTTTGCAAAATATAATTTATATTAATTTTATATTACTATCATTATATATTATATTATTATTTATAAATTATTTATTATTATATTTTTACTTTTGTTATATTTTTATAAAATATTATTTATGATAATTTCGGCGTTGTTGTGTCGATAAATATAAATAAGATTTACATGCAAATGCTTGATGCATATTTGCTTGTTACTTGGGTTATTTTATTATTTTATTATTTTATTGTTGTATTATTCTGCTAATACATTATTATATTTTTAGATGTTCATATTTTCATATTATTATATTTTTATATTTTTTTTCTTATTATTGTATTTTTTATTATTACAAAGAGTAATTTTTAGCTACAATGGGACAAATTAATAAATTTTTATTTTCAGGCGAAAACTAATCCAATTTATCGCAGCATACGGCTTGCAGATTAATAAATAATTTCACAGATTAGAATAGAATTTAAAATTGATTTAGAACAGTATCACCCTGAAGTTAAAATGAAGAAATTGAATGAATAGTTAAACCCGATTATTTATGTATAAATACGTGCTCCTAAACAAATGTATGTTTACTCTGCATCAACAACCATTGTTGGTATTCTTAAGTAGAATTTTACACATTTTTATTTCAAGATGATAGATTTAAACAGGTATAACAAATATATAGGCAGCATTCAGTAATCAACGTGTTGCCAACAGTTGGTAGACCTGAATTGCCCATGGTTATATAATATACTCGTAGAATGGTGATATAAATATAAAAAAAACGAGAAATTGATAATTAAATTTTATTAAAAACATGCCTTTGCTAGTTTACATGCTAATTTCGGTGCATAACGTTTTAATGCCATTTTTACAAGATTGCCACTCTTCTTTTTGATTAAAACACTACACGGTGAACGCAAAAATTTTGGTAAAACTCGACAACCTTTTGAAAAAAATCACGTACAACACCTTTGTTGGGCCGTTTCCCCGCTAAATGCTCAATTTTTTTTAAAACCCAACTGAATACCTTTTTACATGCACTACACACGGGATTTTTTAGTTTAAAAACTACATCATCGAATCCTTGTATGTTGGATTGATCGTCGATAACACTTTGTTGTTCATCTGTAACTGCTTCATTTTCGTCATGAAACGGACACATATCAGTCAATAAACAGATCAACTACAATAAAAATAATTTAAATTCGTAACTTTATGTGTAGTTCGTAATTATTAGTGTATAATTTACTTCTGGCTCCTCAACACCATATTGCTGAACAGCATTATACTTCACTATAAAACCTTCAAATCCGATTTTTGATTCAATTTCGCTTAAATCGACGCTTTTTGACATGAAAATACGTTTACAAATTTCACATTGCTCACGAACTGCAATTGTTGTATTATATTCAGTAGCAGAAATAGTTTGAGTGTAAAGCAACGTTGCAATCACAATTAAATTTAACAAACTCAACATTATTATGTTATACTATGATCTAAATAAGTACACGGTTAAATTAATTATGACAATGTACATCGAAATGACATCGGTTTATAAATAAAGCTATGGGACAAACAGTTTACATTAACCCAGTCTCATTATCAATTAGCATGATTTAGCAGAACATTCGCATATATACGAATATGTGCTTATCAGTTCCTAGGAAATAAAGCAGATCAAACATTGTTGAATTATTATCATACATAATGGAAAATAATTGAAAAAATAAAATTATCAGGTTTTGTACAAATTACTATGACACACTTATTATACCTATTAATATAATCGGTATTTAAACATTTAGGATGAACTGTGGAGTAAATTTAAGAAATGAAACTGACTTCTTAAGGAAAACATGAAAAGTTAATTTAGCAGTTAGTGTTATAGTTAAGTAACATGGATCAAGCCCATTACATCAATCCCATTTTAGAATTTAATATTTTCCCACTTTAAATATCGAACTTTATAATATCTTAAGCTATTATAATCATATAACAAACAGTCTGATAGCATTACACGCATCAATCGTATACTTAGGTATTTCTTTAGGACATATCATCTTTAAGTTATATATCTTTAAGATCAAACAAAAACCTTATAAATAAATTCTAAATTTCATAGTCATCAAAACCTATATATATCCTTTTTCTGTTGTAAACTGAAAACAAAACAATCGAACAATCGATTGTAAAATATCACCATAAAAAACCCTAAGATTTAGGGTGGAATAGTTTAGAGATATTTCAAAGTTTATAGTTGCTACGTCTTGCTGTTGTTTATACAAAAACAAAAATGTATCGCCTGTCGCACCTTTTAATCATTTAGAAAATAAAAACTGTGTGCTTTTGTGTTTGATATAGGAGTTAGTATTTCTAAAGTTCCAAATTTCTTATTTTTATTTTTTTTGTTTTTTTAAAATGTATATAGTTTTTTTTTGCGATTAGGGATTTCAATAAATTAAAATAAAAAAAAAATGTATAATACCAAAAAGTTTAACAATTTCGTTTCTTTACAATGATTTAGGTGCTGCTTGATATATGTTTAAAAAAATATTTTATTAATCGAATAAAAAATGAATTAGTTTTTTTAAGAATATTGAAATCAATGGGGACGGCTTGGTCGACTTATTCAAGATGGCGTCAAATAAGTCAATAAGTCTGAAATAAGTCGGTGTTTGGAACAGACCGTAAGATAACTTTTTTAAAATGGCAATGATTGAAATTTTGACAGCTCCTTAGTCTGATGTTTAGCGGCTCGAAACAATCGTGTTTTCAAGTGAAGAGCGTTTCAAAATATTGAAAACTTATTTTCAAAGTAATTTTGGCTGACAAATCTTATTTTCATAGAGGCTATGTAACCAGCAGAACTGTCGAATTATTGGTACGGAATAGCAACACGTAGTCGTATATTTACATCCACCAAGATAACAGTTTTGTGTGGATCTTGGAGTGGTGGCATAATTGGTCCATCTTTAGACACGCCGTTACTTTGCCAATGGCGTTACAGAGGCATTCGATTTTTGGCCTCAAATGAAGACTATGTCCCGCTATGAATGTGGCAACCTTTAGCATGAACAAGATGAGGCCACCGGCGATACGAGCCAGCAAACCATCGATCTCTTGCGCACCAAAATTTGCAACCGAATAGTCTTTAAAGTATGTTTTAATTTCTTAATAATTATTAAAATTGTGTTAGTTAAACATTCATTATAACAGTCTATAATATTTTAAGTGTTAAAAAACCCATGGTCGAATCCAGTTAAAATTTTCGGCATAAAATCGGTAAACAACTTAAAGAAATTTAATGGTCATCTCATGAGGCTATGAGCTACAATAAGCATAAAATTCTTAAATGTATGTAAGATACAGATTAAAAAAAAAACATTTAGGACGAAACTTAAATGAAATAATCGTTAAACAAAAAGACGTCATTGTAATTTTAAAAAAATCTAATTGATATGAACTTGGTAATGGTGAGTTAATCAAAAAAATTACAGTAAAATGGCTTACCAATATTCTCAATACACACAACTCCAATGTATGTATCTTAAATCCAGTCCGATTACCACTGACAAAATAAAGACATCGGAACTGTCACCTAAGATATTATCAGTTCACATGTATATACTAAAATGTCTTTACTTAAATATCTGAAAGTTTATCTTATTTTTTTTTAGCTTATGTTGAATTTAAAATTAAAGGTTTTATAATACCATACTAATGTTTCAGTCACCGTTGAAACCTTTATCAATGTTAAATTTAACGGTATTTAAGAGAATAATCGTCATTCCAATATCCGTTTAATCACATGCTCATTACTCTACCAACTTTACCATCAGTTTTTTGTGAACAAAACATAATATATTTATATTCTTAATTATGTACTGTGTTTATTTTTTCAAGAACTTTTACTAAAGCTAAACCGTTTTATGAAAATGTTTTTATGTTCCTAATACATATTTTGTTGGTCACATCAAAGAAACAAAAACAAAAAAAAAGTCTACTGCAAATTTCAGTTCTGAAATATTTAATGATGGCAAATGGAAATACAAAAAAAAAATCAATTACATTAAAAATTGCCACAACGAACAAAAAATGTTATAGCTGTGAAAGCAAGTAGCGAAAATTCGAAATGATTTCAGTTTTTGTTGGAAGTCGAAGTATGGAAACTAAATATGATTTTTATTGGTTTTGGTTTAAGTGTTTTAATATTATTAAGTATTAAGAAATTTAATTTTATTTTGTTCTTTAAAATGGATAAAAGCAATAAAAAATTTTCCAAAGCCGGTTTTTCACAAAATATTTTTTTGGTTTTTTTTTCTTAATAAAATTTGTTTTTTAAATGATTAGCCGAAATGGTTTTGCAATTCGATTCAAAAAAAAATGTTTAGAAAAATGCTTGGAAAATTGTTTTAAAAATAAAAATATGCTGCTGTGGTAACTATTAAAAACTATTGTTTTCACAAATCGCACTAATCATTTAAAAAACAAATTTTATTAAGAAAAAAAAAAAAACAAAAAAAATTTTGTGAAAAACCGACTTTGGAAAATTTTTTATTGCTTTTATTCATTTTGAAGAACAAATATAAAATTAATTAGTTCCATTATTTCCAAAAGTAAAACTTTGCTCCTTCTTAAAGCAAATTCAAAATTTCGTTTTTGAATTTTTAGAAAATCTTCTGAAAATGTGAAAAAAATAATTGAAAAACTTCTTTCTGTATTATTCTGAAAATATGACTGCAATTTTTCTTAATACCAATAGATACCATAAAAATTCATTTATCAAAAGAATCACAACTAAGCAATTGCGAAGAATCATTTCAAGAAGGTCACCACCGAAAGCCTGAACGAATAAGAAAATCAAAATATAATTTAGAAAAATATAGTAAATTTTATTTAGTTGAATTCTTCTGCCCCTCATTGTAATATCTTTAAAGAAACACCAACCAAACATTTTCGGGTTTTTATTGAAATTCCAGATTGTCTTGTGAAGATAACTCACTTGTGAACTGATAAACCGTTTGTACAATATTTTCTAACGATCATCTTTTGATTGTCTATCACTTCTTTTGATGTTAGAAAATTGTTAAATGTAAAGTCAGCGTTACCATAAATCTGCAATACATACAAATTATTATCTGGTGTATCATTTATAAAAATCTGTCTATATTTTATTATTCCGAAATTTTTTTACATTTTTAAGTGTTAATTTTTTTAACCTAAGACACTTAGGATATTAAATCTTTGGTTTGTCGAAGCACAAAGAAGAACTATTTGTTTACAATTTTAACTATTTAAAGTTGGTAATCGACATAAATTTTATTTTTATAGTATTAACCAAATGTCAAACTATACACAAATATACATTTTTATTTAAACACTTGCATTCGAAACTTATTTAAATAATTAATCGGTTTACACTTTAATCTAAACAAACAACTAAAAATTAAGAAATAGTTAATTTTAGAATAATTTGTATGGCAAATCTAACGAACAAATTTAATTCAATGAATTTTTACACTTATTACAAGACAGATTTATGGTGTATTTTACATATTCTATTTACTGAAAATATAACATCCGTTATGTGTGTTCTTTTCTTTAAAACTTAATAGTTTAAATAAACTTATGTAATCAATCAATATTAGTTCAGTGTTATTACAGTTATATAGTGAAAAAAATTGTAGAATAAAATATACAAATAGTAAGACCATTACTGGCTCACAATGAAATATCAATCTAGGATTATTTGTACCGATCATGAGTTAGATTAATCATCTTCCTAGACCGCGATTTTTATAATAAAACGAAATATGATCCGTTCAATAAAGAGAGGAACAAACGCACGTGTTACCTTTGTACTAAAAAGTACAAGATTCAACACACGAGGAACTAGTGAAAGCTTTAAAAAAGGTATCATGACGGTTAGTTTAAACTGATTGGTTTCACAAAATAATTAATTTAATTTGTTTTGCATTATAATAGTCAATTAACCGAAAAAAATAAAATCAATAATTTTAAAAACTCAAACGAACATTTAAAAAATAAAAAATAAAATGTTTTCTTTAAAATTCTATAGCGCTGTGAGAATGGGTCGCGCAATTCTTGAAATTAAAGTCTAGTTTTATCATATTTTTAAAAATATACGTTCAAACTTTAACTATGACTAAACTGATAGAGCGATCTATTATTGAATACTGGTTAAATTGCTATTTATTTTCAGCGGAGTCCGAGCCAAATGATTATTTATTTTGCAACTTTGCAACTACAAAATGAATGTAGTCACGCTTTTGCTATGTAGAAAACTAAGCGAGAGTTGATCTCGAAATTGATCTCGAACGTTAGCATTCTGCCACTTGTTTTCATCTGTGGCACTTTTCTAGCCGCATATGTGCTTCTAATTTCTTTCCAATGTTTTATTGATTCCAAATTTGTAGCCCGGATTATTTGTTGTGCATTTCTTGCAGGACTTCTAGTATTCGGTTTACTGCGAGCACCATTTGCCGCCAGGTGCTATTGCCGTCACTCGATTTCCAAGATCTTATAAGAAATTCTTTGTTTATGCTTAATGACTGCCATTGCGTCCAGTAACCTTTAACGATTGTACTTTCAGTTTCGATGTATTGCCACTGCTTTTTATTACCTTCAGATTTGATTACTGTGCACTAAAGTCGTCTTGCTTCTGCTATAAAACAGAGGCTTTTTATCGGACGCCTCTCCACGTCCACCCTGATTTATGCCCCTGTTGCAGAGAAATTATTCTCTTTTTGTTTGATTCAGTGATTGCATTGGTATGGGCAAGCTCTCCTTCGGACATTCCATCTATGTTGTTGTGTAACATGCCTCTTGTATGCTTTTTTTAAAGTGCTGGCTTGCAGTCGTTCAATCCATCTTGCCATCTGTCGTTTTGATACTGCACGTACTTATGAAAATACTTTACACTATCCACTGCAAGAAACAGCTCTCTTCGGGTTAAGCTGAAGTTGTTCTCAGGTTTAGATATTGCACGACTGTAGTAAGCTATGACTCGCTCCTTCCCTTCTTGGTAAAGAGTATAAGACTATAGTCCGACGAAGTTTTTCACCTTGTGCACATTTCATGGAGTTGGCCAATCTTCTACTAACCTCTTTGGATCCGTACGCACCTCGTTTCTGGAGACTATGTGACCTAAGTAGTACACTTATGCTTTCAACAAGCTACATTTCGATGAACATAACTTCAACTTGGTAAACCCCCAAGGTTTGGAGAACTTCTTTGACGTACTTATTAAATAAATGACCTAGCACAATGATGTCGTCCAAATACACCAAACAGGTTGTCCAGCTGAGCCGTTGAACAATTTGCTTCATTAATTGTTCGAATATAGCAGATGCATTAGTCAGATGCATAGTCCGAAAGGCATCAAATGCCTTCAAATTAGTTCCAGGCATTAGTAAACGGCGGTTTCTCTCTATCTTTCTTCCGGGTGGATTGTAACTTGGCAATATCCAATTTTAAGATCTAACGTGCTTGAACATTTTGGTTCCTGACAAAGTATCCAAGGTGTAATCGATGAGTGTGGAAGTGGATAACTGGACAGTTATCCACTTCCACACTCATCGATTACTTATTTTTAGTGACATCGTTCAATTTGCGGTAATTGTCACAGAGGACTACCAGTGTACCTACCTGGCTCTTAGATTGTCTAATAACATCTTCGCATTTTATTTATGAAACCAATTATGTTGTCCTCTGTTGTTTGGCTAATGGTAATCGTCTTGGTGCCAGTCGTATTGGAGTGGCGTTTACTGTGGCAATGCGATGTTGGGCTATATAAGTTCTTCTAACGCCATGGTCGTTGATAGCAAAAACGTCAGTAAATTCTCGTAGTGCCTCAACAGCTACCAGTGACTGTTCCTTTGGAAGAGGTGCTCGGTACGAAATTTTAAACCTAAAATGCATTCATCAGTTATACTGGCAACAAATAATCGATGATCAAAATGTATTCCCCCAAATTTGACATAAAGGTGGCATTCTCCTATTTACTGGTGCAGTGTCTCTAGGAGCCTTTTCAACATGTAGCGAATCACATTCTCAACTTGCTCTTAAGATACCATGTCAGCACGTACAGTATATTTTGAAACTCCAGTGTCTAATGTAAATGTACAATGCGCCTGACCTAATCTGCCATTAACAACTAGGCTGTTACAATTTTTCCTAAGCTGAGCTAATAAAACAGTGATTTGCGGTCTTTTCCGATTTCACCAACATTCGCTTCGCAAAGCTGGTAGAACTAAGTTTTCCTGTTTCTCAGACAAGAGAGCGGCCAAAACTATCCCTCTAGGTGTCTCGCTGTGCGTCCATCTGTTGTATTTTCTTAATTTTATTTCCTTGGTTTACGCAGGCTACATTCATTATATATATATATATATATATATATATATATATATATATATATATATATATATATATATATATATATATATATATATATTTATATATATATATATATATATATATATATATATATATATATCGCTTCGCACGGGCTCCTTACAATTCATCATGAAGTGGCTAGGTTGTTGGAATCTAAAGCAGCTATGCTAGAGCGAGAAATTTATCGCCCTTTTTTATTGCTTCGGAAGAATTGAGTTGGTCTCATCCTTTACTCTATGAGGCTACGATATGACCGATGTCTTTAACATCTAGTTTTTTTTAATTTGATTTGATAAATAAATAAACTTGCCCTAGTCGCTTCGTAATCCAGTGCCGCTGCCATCACTTTATTCGTGGATTTCCCTGTTGCGTTGGTTCTTTATTGGAGTCTTAAATAATTATCTCTTACAGCATTAATAAATGCATCCACAAGCATTTATCCGTCTATCTTGCGAGCTTATTAACCTCTCGTTCAACATCTTGTAGGCTTTTTGCCCGCTGCTGTCGCCTATTATGAAACTGGATTTTGCATAACATCCTAAGTGTGAGACTGTCCGAACTTAAAATCCATTCGAATGCAGAGGTTCTTAGAATTTTTTTGTGGCCTGCGGCTGTTGCTTTCTCTATCACAATTTTAACTATGCTCGGCTGCAATGCCCCTTTAATGTTCGAAGAACACTTCTCCTGTCGGACTTCGAACGCTCAAATCCGACTCGTCAATGCTTCAATCTTCACTTTTACATCAGCCGTGATTGCATTTTTTTATCTGTATTAGCCGTGATTGTATGCATCTTTGTTTCTAACTCGCATTTAAGCCGATCTAATTTACCGCCTTGTTTAGCCACATAAATGCTTACTTGAGAGCCTAATCGAGAGCTTTGTTCCACTAACAATGACTTAATAAGAACCGCCATGTCTAAAGGTGGCTTCAGCTGTTCAGAAATAGATTTAAAAAAAAAATTCAACACTAAAATCAAATGAACAACCGTTGAACTGGTAAAATACGTCTCTCTTCTACTGTGAGTCGCTTGCACAAAAACTGATATAGTAGGTATCTTAATGCAGTACCCAATTAATTATGGTTTCTTGTAGATTGTACATTTTACATTTTGCGTTTGCTTAACAAGGCTTTACTGGCTTTGGGAGACATAATAATAGCCCAATGGAAACGTTGCTGGTTTTGTCCTAATCTTTAATTCTTGTTCCAGGTCTCTAAATCGAATGTCACTTTGGATTAGCACAATAAATGAAAGGAGTATTAACTCTATTTTGGTATTTTAATTGTTAATACAATTTTATACAGATACGCGTTATCAGCGTTGCAAAACAATTAAAAATATTGTCGCGGTATTAAATTGCCCCTAACTACATGAGCTACATTTATAGATAAATTACATAAAATCGAGCAATTAATGTTTATTTGTATATAGTTTTAAATGTAATATAGAATTTATAAATAGATTATCTCACAGTATTATCATTACCATACCACTTATTTACATATCACACATTTTATAATTATATTCCTATTTCGATTCACGTGAATATTTTTCGGTTTCCGTTTGGATATGGTCTGTGATTTTTTTTTTTTTTTTTTTTTTTCGAAATGGGAAAAAAATCGAATTGGGAATCTTAAATTAGAATGCATACTACTCTACTAACATATTTTCTACTTTGAAGATTTTTATTTTATTTTGACTATAAATAGAGAAGTATATATAAAACATGATAATAGTTTTTAGTATATAATCAAACAGATGTAGGTTCACGAGACCAACATTTAAAAATAAAAAATCATAAAAATATTGTAATTTTTAGCAATTACATTACATTTTCACTCAAGAAAATGGATTCACATGGAATAGGAGAAAACGAAGATAGAGTTTTTAATTTATTATGATTTTATTTTTATTTTGCAAAGTTAATGCTATAGTTTAAGCCAATAAACAACTTTATTCGCTGTGAATCGTTCCTCAGACTTAGACGCATTAAGAATAAAAATTTAGTTTGTTTGCATTTTTTATGTAAAATGTTGGTATATTTTATTTTATGTTTCCATAGTTATAATATAACAATACAAGTTTATAAGATTGCAGTACTATTGTTAGTTCAAGGTATAGAAAAAAGTTTTCTTTTTTAAGCTTAGATAACTTTGCGAACCGATCTCAATCGTTGATTTTGGGAAAATATAAAAATAAAATCATGTTCCACATCCCTTGAGATAAACACTAAGCAATCGTTCGTGTGTATAAATTCAGTAGACTATTAACTTTAACCTTTATGTTTAGAGTATATTCATATAGCTATAGTTTTTCTTTTAACCAAACCATATACAAAAATGTTTTGATCATATTTTATGGAAATCCAAAAAATAAATTCGAACCATTAATCAATCAATATGAATAAAAAGGAAGAAGCACAGTAAACCGAACCTAACCATTGCGCACAACAAAATACGTTTTATTTTTTATGCTTATATATTACTCGAGGGTATCATTTGGAAATAAAATTATAGGAAAAAGAACAGCGGTAAAAAATACGAAGACTACTAAGACGACGGACGAATAAATATAAATGATTTTATTAATTCTTATGACCCATTTGTCATTCTTAAACATTGTTGACATAATAATAAATTTTTTATTAATAAATTAATTTTATGGGGAACATTTTTTTTAAACATATTTATTGGGCCGCACAATGTTTATATTATGTATATGTATATTTATTTTGTATATGTATATTTATTTTATATATATATATATATATATATATATATATATATATATATATATATATATATATATATATATATATATATATATATATATATATATATATATATATATATATATATATATATATATATATACATATATATATATATATATATATATATATATATATATATATATATATATATATATTATGGTGAAAAATACGTCAAATCACAAATTTGGTATATGGGACCATAAGTCATGTTGAAATTTTATGATTTTTATGTTTTGAATTTGTAGTTTAGATTAAAATAAAAATTTTGTAGCACATGGTTTTTTTTTGTTGCGGTTGGTTTTTAAAATACAGGGTGTCAAAATTGGTCAAATTTTGAGAAAAATGATAAACTTGATGTAGTGTTTATAGCTATAAAAAGAAAACTAATTATCCAATATTTATGATATGAAGCTCGTTTTAAAGGTAATTAAATAAGGATTATTCAAAAAATATAAAAATATTGTGTTCTTTAATTTCTTCGTTTTCAAATTTCCCGCCAAAATGTTCTTTTTAAATTTTCTCAAAAACCTATTTTTTTTTTTTTTTTTTTTTTTTTATAGAATTTGATAATTAATATTTTATAACATATCAAAAAACTAGAATACCGTTATTTTTTGTTTTCTTGCAAAACTCGTTTTAGTAAGAGAGGTATTTCATTTTTATATGGAAAGCTATATAGATATTTCTCATTGTTTTGAAATTGTTTACAAAAGAGGTAGTTCACTTAATTTGTGTATTTTGTTTATTATTTGTAGTTCAATTTTGCGTCATATTTAAGTATGAGTCACAGAATTATGAGGTGCCACCCCCTGGTTTATATCGTTTGGTTAGTCGTAGTACCATAAATTCCTTTTCTTTCTTGCGTTATTTTAAAAAATACTAAATAAAATGTTGTTTTCCCCTTTTTTTATTGGGGGTTGATTTTTTTACTTGACGCAAGCGTACCTGTTAAACGATGAGTAATTCTTTTGAAAACAAAAAATGAACATTGTGATATAAATAAGAGTAAACATTTAACTTTTTGATTAGTTGACATCGTAAAATTGTAGACAACGTTTTAAATAAGGAGCAAGATTTTTTAAAATTTGAAAAAGTAACAGTTAAACTGAGTGTAAGTTTAAGTGGATAAATAAGTATTAGTGCGCTTAATTTGATAATGGATAAATTTCAAAAGTGTTGTAAACCATATCGCGATTCAAAGTGTTCGAGTAAACTAAAACGAGTTACGGATTATGTTAAGCAATTTATGCCACAATCAGTTAAGAATCAAGACAATTTGTATCTCTGTTCAACGTGCTATGTAAATATTACCTGCAAACGACGAAAAATAGAACCAGAGTTGTCACCAGTTGCGGGACCATCAACAACATCACCTCTAACACCGCAAATAGCTGATAACGATAATAGCAGTGATAGTGAAGAGTGTTATTTAAAAAATGTGTCTGTTTTGGAAAAAATGAATGAAGTGTTACCCTTTCTTGGAAAGTCTCCTATATATCCGAGTACGTTAGAAGCCAGGCCAAAACATCAGCAGCAAAAAGTAATAGATTTAGCTTCAATAACATTATCAACATCTTTGGTTCCGGGAATCGTGCCACTATTGAATCAGTCAACCGAAGATCAAAGGAAGGTTGCGCTATACGATGAATTGATTGGTGATCTAAAAGCTAAATTCGAAGAACTGGAGAAAACCAGTGATAAGATTCAGCTACTTACTATATTGCCAAAATCATTAACCATTCAAGAAATCCAGAATGAGTTCAAGGCAACGCAACATATGGTGCGAACCGCTAAAGATCTACGAGACAAGAATGGTCCACTAAGTCATCCAGCAGCTAAAGTAGGAAAGCGAATAAGTGATGAGGTGAAGCAAGCAGTATTATCTTATTATACTGATGATGATGTTAGTCGGATAATGCCAGGCAAAAACGATTGTTTAACAGTCGATAAAGCTAAAGTTCAAAAGCGACTAATGATGTGTACATTGAAAGAGTGCTACGAAGGATATAAGACGATGTATCAGGATTACGAATCAAAAAAAATTGGATTTTCTAAATTTTCACTACTTCGTCCAAAATACTGTGTACAACCAGGAAGTAGTGGAACGCACACAGTCTGCGTGTGTACCATACATCAAAATGTAAAATTGATTATTTATGGCACCAAAATGGAAACTATTACCAATGGAAAGATAGCGCACTACCGGGATTGTATTTCAACTGTTTTATGTGATGAGCCTACACCAACATGTTAATTTTATGTGATTTTGCAGAAAATTATGCATTTATAATGCAAAATGCCGCACAGGGATTTCATTGGAATAATAAGCAAGCGACTATTCATCCATTTGTAATTTACCAAAATTTGGAAGGCAAATTACTTCACCACACCTTCATTATAATATCGGATTGTCTTCACCACGATACTGTAGCGGTTCACTTATTCATTGAAAAATTGATGCAGTTCTTGAAAACTAAAATATCAAGTTTATCTAAAATTTATTATATTACCGATGGCGCAGTGACGCATTATAAAAATAAGAAGAATTTTAAGAATATCTTAAAACACAAAGAGGATTTTGGAGTTGATTGTGAATGGCATTTCCATGCAACAGCTCATGGAAAAGGTCCATGTGATGGAGTAGGAGGTACCATCAAAAGAATGGCATCCAGAGCTAGTCTCACAATGGAATACAGCAGCACAATAACCAATGCAGATGAATTATTTGAATGGGCTAAAACGCTTAAGACAGATATTAATTTTGGATTTTGTTCAGACGCTGAACATAAATCCAAGCAAATCAAACTTGCAACTAGTTTTGAAGATTTAAAAACAGTAAAAGGAACTCACGGTTTCCATGCAGTTATTCCAACAGAGGATGGCTATTTGAATTGTAAAAAATATTCTAATTCTGACGATTATGTTAAATTTAAATTGTAATTTTTAATTTGAATAAGATTTAATGTAAAACAATAAAATAAAATTATCAAAAGAATTTGGGTTAGAAATTTTAAATATATGCAATGTAATTTCAATAATAAATATTAATAATTTAACTAAACTATCCTTTTTGTAAACAATTTCAAAACACTGAGAAATATCCACTGAAATACAGTTTTTCCATATAAAAATGAAATACTGCTTTTACTAAAACGCATTTTGCAAGAAAACAAAAAATAACGGTATTTTAGTTTTTTGATATGTTGTAAAATATAAGTTGTCAAAAACTTTAAATAAAAAAAAAAAAAAAAAAAAAAATAGGTTTTTGAGAAAATTTAAAGAGAACATTTTGGCGGGAAATTTAGAGAAGAAGGAATTAAACAACATACTAATTTTATATTTTTTTAGAAATCCTTATTAACTTACCTCTAAAATGAACCCAAAATCATAATTATCAGACAATTATTTTTTATTTTATTGCGATAAATACAATACCATGATTATAATTTTTCTCAAATTTTGACACCCTGTATCTTTAACAACAACAACAACCAAAAAAAATTAAGTGTCTCAAAATGTTTGTTTTAATCAAGGCTACACATTCAAAACATAAAAATCATAAAATTCAAACATGACTTACAAAAATTTGTGATTTCACGTATTTTTCGCCATATATATATATATATATATATATATATATATATATATATATATATATATATATATATATATATATTTATATATATATATATATATATATATATATATATATATATATATATATATATATGTGTATATATATATATATATATATATATATATATATATATATATATAAAATAAATATTAATATGTAAATATATATATATATATGTATATATATATATATATATATATATATATATATATATATATATATATATATATATATATATATATATATAAAATATATTCATTTAAAAATTAAATCTATGAAATTCCAAAAAAAAAATGATAAAATATGTTCGATTAAATTCCAACAAACTTATTTTATAAATATTAGTCAATTTTATCACATAACAATTTACATTTTCACATTTTATTTAAATTATTTGTTGAATTCCATAAAAATATTATAAATTTGATAAAAAAAACAATAAATTTCATAGTTCGGAAACGATTCGTGCAATTTATTCAATTAAAAAAATTTCTTTAAGAAAAAATAAAAAAATTTACTAATATTTATCAAAATTATTAAAAATTTTATTTAAATTAAGAATATTTTGTCCAAATTAATAAATATTTTATTAAATTTTTTCCATTAAATTGTATTCAAATATTGTTACTTTTTTATAAAATTGATGAAAATTTGAAGTCAATTTTCATTCAGTGATAGTAGTTTATCAAATTAATTACCTCTGCAGTATATTTTTGTTAATTTGATGATTTTGAGGAGTAATTGTGAGATCTTTTTGTTAAATTAATTGTATTTACTATTTTATTATGCAGCCAGCCATTCACCTTTAAAATAACTTCACATTATGCATTCATATAAGCTTTTTTAGCCAGAGTCGATGTGTAGCTAAAATTTTCAATTTTTGTGTTTTTGTATTTGAGCAATATATCTGTCTTTTTTTAAAAAATTTGTGTACTAGGTTTCAAATAAATGTAACTTTTAAAGGAATATAAAGTAAGTATTTTTATATTCATATGGTAGTCCTATAGTTAACTTATTTAATTTTAATCGTGTTAATTTACTATATGCACATATACTAAAAGGTCATGCAGTGAGAAAGATGTAAAACAAAAACAAAACAATACTAAACATTCAATTCAGGAAATAACTAATTCAAAATCTACAGATGAAATATTGCAGAAATGTGATTCAATATAAAAAGCCTTCCTATAAATTGGTGAGTATTATTTTTTACATTTTTGGCGTGTTTCATGTAAATTGTTAAATTAATTTATATTTTAAAATGTTTGCATGTTTGGTATAACTTTTTTTTTGGAGATTCATACATTTTATTTTATATATCAATTTTTGAAAAACCAAATACGTTCGCTCTAAATTATAATTGTTGCAAATTTTTGAAATAGTATCGACCATCGTTAGCTTAATTTTGGAAGCCACAAAATATTTGTACAATATTCAAATAATACTTGGAATATTATTAAACGACCTACTCATATTCATAGATATATTGCACAATTAAAAGGTAGATATGGAAAATTTTAAAATACTATTTTCATAATTTTGGGACGCATAGTTTAGGAGCTACAGCGGTTTGAAAATGACTCATAGGAATGACATAAACATTTAGAACTGACCGCAGGACTTTGCAATATATTATATCAGGTAATCATTGATAAAGATACTTCAAAAATACTAGTTTCATAATTTTAGGACGTATTAGGAGCTACAGCGGTTTAAAAATGACTCATAGGAAGGACAAACATTTATAACTAACCGCAGAACTTTGCAATATTTTATTTTAGGTAGAAATTGATATTAGTTCTTATACCAAATAAATTTCTGGTTTATTTCGATGGCGTAAAATATATTTTAAAAAGTTTTATTGATGCGGTTGATATTTGTTTTAAAATATTCAATGTTTTTAATTTAGAATATCCAATCGAATTTAATTTAGTTTGGAAATTCATCCAAAAATATTTTTATGCCATAAAGATTAAATTTAATAAACCAAATACTCATGTCGATTGCTTAATGGCGGCATTAAAATAAAAAAAAATTTTATTATAAAAATATTTTACACAATATTTTTCGAATTTGAATTTTGGTGATACAACATATTTTGATTTTGTATTTTGCTGTATATCTAAATTATTTAAATCAAACAACTGTGATATGCAACACAACCCACAATTTGTGAAATTTACCAGTGAAATTTTTATTATTATTTTTTTTTCGAAAGAGGATATATGAAGGAGATGTAATAGTATTAAAAAACCGCCTTTTTACTATGCTAAATCGGATATATATATATATATATATGTACAATATGTAGTAAAACTTTGGCACAGAATTTATTGGAGCAAACGTTCGTTCTAAAACTTTTTTTTACATTTATTATATTTTCACTACAGTGCGTTATATTAAAGCCTTCATTTATATCTTAATAAAGAAGCCTCCATGATGAACGATATTTTTGGAGAGCTTTATTTAGAGTGACAAAAAACGTTGAAAAATAATCGTTTTTCATATGTTTTATATGGAGAGACATGACTTCATTTGTTTGAAAATTTATGACAGGGAATTAAATCGACACAAAATTATGTTTCTAACAATTGAAAGTAGAAACTTTGATTTACATGTGATTTAAATGGTTTTTCCGTTTGATTTTTCATATTACTGTATTATTTAAATGAAAATAGTGTATTTTATTTTTGGTTAAAGCTCTAAATAAAATATTATATTGAAAAAAAAGGGACGAATAGATTTTCTTGTACAAGGAGATCACAAAATCTATAACGTATTTTTATTTTTACATCTACGTAAAAGATGCATGCATTAGATTATTAATTTACAAAACATTTTCAATAAATTAAAAGAGTAATTTTTTTTTAATTAATCAATAATTGTAAATCTAATCATAATATTTTAAGATTATGAATAATTTTGTGTTTGTTTATATGTCCGATTCATTCTAATTCTCTTTATGTATGATGTGCTTTAATGATATATTTTATTTGGTCTAATCTTCTCTTTAAATATGTTGGATTCACTCTAACCATATGTCACTTCCAAACATAAACAAAAAAAAATATTGAGTTAAAATGTGATTCATTATAATAATTAATAAAATGATTAGAATTAAATGAATAAATACACAGTAATATATTTATACCTCACACTTCTAATTAATATGCACAGTTCTAATTAATTTTGTATGATCAAACTGGAAACCTAAAACGAAAACATGAATTTTGCATCGCATCATTCCACACAATTGCATGTTAAAATTACATGTGAGTAAGAAATAATCAACTGTGTGAAACAAAATTTTACATTTTGGATACATATTACACTTTAAACAAGAATCATTCATCTTCACTTATTTATGGAATCTAACATGAAATTTTGTGTTGTATTTTGTATTGTTTATTTTGATTTTAGTTGTCAAAATGTCAAATATGAAAAATAAAAAAATTTGTTCCTAAAATAGTTCTCGATTTTAGCATCGGCAGATTTTGTTTACGATCATATGTTTTTTTAACAAATTGACATGACACATTTATTAATATTGTTGTCTCGTTTCGTTGTCTATAATATTATTATAAAGCACATACATGTGTTTCACTTTTTTGAAATGTGGTTTTTTATTTTGCTTTGTTTACGTTTTTTGTGGTTTTACACGTAAAAAAATAATTCTCTTCTCTTAAATTTTGTTGATTGGTTTTTGTTGTTGTTTTACATGTAAATAAAATATTTTTATTCTCCGATCATACAATATGTCTGTCTCATGTCTGTCTCTTTATCTTTTCGGTTTGAGCTTTCTTATTTAGTAAAATGAGTTAATTTCTTTTAATTATTACGGCGAAATAGAAAACCCTACAGAAAAATCTTTCATATCAGATGGAAAACAATCTTTATTGCATAAATTGGTATAAACAAATCTTAAATTCGAGATAAATTTTAATCTAAAATTTTGTAAAATCTAAACGATGTTTTTCCATATAAAAAATATGAAAAACAAACTTTGTTTTATGTTTCTTGTCACTCTAAATAAAGCTTCATTTGAACATGGAGGCTTATATTAATTAAGATGGCTTTGGTTATATTTTATAATGTCTCGACAACAAGAATGTACAGTCTATTTTATGAAAGCATATACAGGCATATTTCATATAAATGCATGCATGATATGTACGCATATGTACCGTAATATGAAATATTTTTGGCCATTCAATTTTGGAACGAAAAAACTATTTTAGTAATAAAACCAATTTGTTTATCAGCAATAATCATAAATTTTCGGATATATATATTTATATATATATATATATATATATATATATATATATATATATATATATATATATATATATTTATATGTATATGAAAGCTCTAATCAAAAACATGAGTACACATTATGTAATATGGAATTAATGGGCATTTTCAATTTTCTTCATTCTACTGCGGTGAATGACAATTTTAGTATTTTGTCATTTGTATCTGTTTTGTCCATTTTTTACTATTACAAACAAAAACTTGGAAAAAACAATTTATAAAAATAAAATAAAGCAAAAATGCTATTGGAAACTAGAAGAAAAATGACCGATTCAATTAGAAAAGCTATATAAATATTATTTAAAAAAAGAATATAACCCTGTTCATCCTGTACAATTTGAAAATATAATCAATGAATTTTTAATTAACCCAAAGATTTATGTGCGACATTTGGTATATTGTATTAGTATATAGGTGGCATATTTAGAAAAGGTTTGATATACTATGGCGGCTATAAGTGACAACTATACGAAAAATTTAAGTGTTAGTGGTGAGTATAGACCAAGCAAGCTTATGATAGCGACCATAGCCTAATTAAACCAGTTATTTAAAAAATACAGTTGAGAATACTACATTACTCATTTTTGATATTAGGTTAATTATAAGAGCCATAATTGGGATGAAGTACAATATATAATAATTTTAAAATAACCTCTTTGTTGTTTTAAGAATTTAAATTTTGAAGATGGCTTTGTAAGTTCTTTAATTTTTAAAGGAACTTGTTCAAAAATAATCCTTATTGAATAGATGCAGCCAGAGGCGGATTTATATTTCGTGAATTCCTGCGAGCAAAAAGGGATCTTTTTAAATATAAGAATATTTTATGGTGATAAATTGTCCAAATAAAAAAGTAAGCGCAAACAAATTTATAGTGGACCTACATTGCGGTATAAAGCGTGTAGATTTTAAAAATTTAATTAACTACGCTAAAACTACAAGCTATGCTATTTTGATTTCGTTTTTTGAAAAATTAACAATATAGTTATTAATGGAGTGGAGGTCAAAAGTATAAAAAAAAACATATATTGCACAACAAAGACTATCTATTATAAAGGGTGGTTAAATTTTAAGGGCCGATGTTGAATGTGAATCACACCGAAACGTCAAGTTTTTTTCTGAATTTCATTTGACATTTCTCAAGACTAACTCAATTTGAACCATGGAAAGATACACAATCGGGCAACGCGTTAAAGTTATTCAGGCTTATTATGAAAATGGGCGTTCAAATCAAAATGCATATCGTGCACTTCGTGATTTTTTCGGTCAATTTAATCGTCCAAATGTGCGTACAATCAGAAAAATCATGCAAAAATTTGAGCAAACCGGATATGTAAGAGATTTTAAAACACCAGTGCATGCTCGTACTGCTGAAAATATAGCTGCTGTTCGCGATAGTGTGGCTAAAGAGCCGTCCACCTCAACTCGTCGTCGTGCCCAACAATTGCACCTCTCACGCTCGTCGTTGATGAACATTATGCATAAGGACTTGCATTTACACGCTTATAAGGTGCAATTGACTCAAGAACTAAAGCCCCTTGACCATTCTAAACGTCGCCAATGGTCAAAATGGTGGCAAGAAATGGCAACAGTGGATGATCAATTTTCGAAGTAAATCATCTTCAGTGATGAGGCACATTTTCACCTCAGTGGATTCGTCAATACGCAAAAATGCCGCATTTGGGCGAATCATAATCCAAGAGTCGAAAAACAAATGCCCCCACAAAAAGTGACTGTTTGTTGCGGTTTATGAGCTGGCGGCATTATCGGGCCGTATTTTTTTTTCTAAAATAAGGCCGGTCAGGCAGTTACTGTGAATGGTGTTCGCTATCGTAAGATGATAACGAACTTTTTATGGCCCGAATTGGTAGATATGGATGTGGGCGATATGTGGTTTCAACAGGACGGTGCCACTTGCCACATAGCTAACGAAACAATGGCTCTTTTGCGCGACAAATTCAATGGTCGTGTTATCTCACGTGGTGGCGATGTTAATTGGCCATCAAGATCATGTGATTTGACACCGTTGGACTTTTTTCTTTGGGGTTATTTGAAATAAAAGGTGTACGTCGATAAGCCAACAACAATTCAAGAGGTAAAGGATGAGATAATTCGGCACATTAAAGGCATAGAACCTTAATTATGCCTAAGCGTCATCGAAAATTTGGACCATCGGATGGAGGTGTGCCGCCGAGGTCGTGGCGGCCATTTGGCCGATATTTTGTTCCATACATAATTGAACCATACCATATTATCATAATAAAAACAATTGACAATAATTTCCTAAATAATTTGTGTTTTATTCAAAATCAACATTGGCCCTTGAAATTTAACCACCGTTTATCTAAACGCATAGGCATAGAAAACGTAACTCTAAAAAAAATCGATAAACCAAAACTACAACTATGGTATATAGTTGGTATATATAGGCCTTAAACGAGCCATACGACGTTTTTAAAGAGTCTTTTTAAACCACATGATGCAAATTAGTGAAAGTTGTAAGTGACCAACAAACGTTTGTTTACACACAATTCGGTTACTGGTGCAAAAAAGAGTTATCTTAAATTTTTTCAGACCAGTATAACTCTAAAGTTATAATGAGGAAATTAAATAAATTAATGAATCCGGGTATTTTTGCATATATGCATGATCCTAAATAAATAAATGCTAAACCTGTTCCGCATCCATTGGTGTTAGATTTAAGAGGCATTGGTCTTAAGTGGAAATAAATTTTACTAATACTTTTTATATTTTAGGGTCGTATAATAATATAATAATAATATTTTTACGGGCAAAGACTTATTCGCCGATTAATCAAGATTTTGCTAACGAGCGAGCAGGAACGAATATAGCAACGACCGGAGGCTATACTTTTCATCTTCCTTTATAGGGAAAGGATTCACTGCAGACCTTAGTATTCTGAGTTTTCTTGATAAAGGATTCTTTAAAGGATAATAACGATTTTTAAAGCTCGGAAGGGTCAAAGCACACTATTAAAAATGATATAGGTTAATTATGATATTGTCGTTGTAATAATGGTTGAGAAAAAAAAACTTACCAACTTGGGTTTTATTTAAAAAGTCAAGAAACCTCAACTAGATCTACGAGTAGGCTAAACTATTCAGTTTTGCTTTAAAGAGTGTTTGATCAAGCCCACTTTAGAATTCTTAATATTAATTAATTATTGATTATTATTGAAGAATGAAGTTTATTTCTCTAGCATATCTCTAAACCTCTAGGATGTACTATAGACTTTTGCAGTAAAATAATGTACATAGTAACTATTAATTTTTCTGCCCAACCGAAAATGTCGAAAATTTAAACGCTGAAATTTTTCAGGCAATATTAAATTTAGTGCGATATGTACCAGCAGCATTTCCGCAACATAGGTCTGTCTTATTTAATTAATAAACTTAATCTCAGACTGTAATATATGCAAATACAATCATTTGTAAAATGTGGCTTAATCAAAATCGACAAGAACCAAGAAAAAAAAGATCAATATTTTTTTTTAAATAAACATTTTATACATTAACATGTATACCGGTTTGATCGACCATCAATTTATGTTTGTTTACTGCAAACATTAACATCATAAAACTTTTCGATCAACTAAGTACTTCAAAATCGTTTAATTACATATAATTTTATAATTCAAATCGTTGATAAAAATAAATCAGTAATAATTGATTGAATTATACCAACTATAAATTCGGTAAAACTACATTTGATCGAAAATCCTGTAACACCTTAATAAAGTTGTCGACAAAAAACGAGTAAATACTAAACTGATTGGTTCGATATATAATTAATATGAATTTAATGTATATAACAAAATAAACAAGCCATGTACTCACCATTAAAAAAAATAAGTTGACAATGTCCTTTTAACCCCGTAATCACATTTGATTTAACAATCAAATCATAAATATTAATCATAATATATACAAATGTTGATTATTATGTTTATGTCTTTTTTTTATGATCAGCAAATATTGTCATCATATATTCATATAGTGTACCTACACATACACATTGTAGAAAAACACACGTAATAAATATAACTTTTTATTATTATTATTTTAGAATTATTCAAAATAAAAAAAAAAATTTAAATCACCAATTTCACAATTTTTTTTTGTTAAGCATAAAACATGAACATAAAATTTTCACCATAAATTTAATAAAAAGCACTTTCGATATTAAATCACTTTCGAGTATGTTCGATTTTTTTTTTTTTAAGTTTAAATGCACACTATTTTTATTATTTTTTATATTTTGATAATTATGACAAATTATATATTAATTTAATATAATAAAATATGCATATTTATTACAAATATGGAAATTGGTAGACGATACGAAATTTAGAAATTATTTATGTGCTTGAATTTATTTTTCTAGAAATTTAAGATAAACTGTGTTGTCTTAGAGTGATACTAAATTTACTATTAAAAAAAAATTATAATTAATAGAAGAACAATTATGTATTTTATCATTAAAAACTAATCAAGAAATAATAGTTCACCTGGTATATTAATTTGGTTTCTAAGGTTTCTAAAAAACATATGACGTCATGATCAACCGACACACCGAGATTTATACGAAAAAATAGAGCCAGTTACATATTTAGGAAATACAAGTATAAGTTTTAAACAAACTGTATGGAAATATTGCACATTTAGAAGTTATACCATAAAACTTGAAATTTAGGTGGCCTAGGAAATCCCTCTAAAGACGACTTACAAAAGTATGTATTTCAACAATTTATCAAGCAATCAATCTACTTCAGATTTAAAACTTGCTAGCCTCCTAACATTATCTTAATAGTTAAAGGTGACCAAAGGTAGACAGTTAAATCTCAAGAGCAGGATAATTGGACGAGATAACCATAATTAGGCAAAACCTAATGCAAAGGTGGAGGCTCGAATTGAACGAAAATTTTATCGAAGATGAAATAATCGAAGAGAAAGTTATACGATATTACTCTTGAACAGAAAACAAATTAACTGGTTCGAGCAAAGGAAGTACTTCATTTGTACGGAAGTAGCCATTTAAACATCTTCTCCTATTCAGCTCCATTTCTCTTTGAGCAATATTTCAGCAAACTAAATGACCGAGTTTATTTGCCAGACAATTCATACGAAAATTTAGACTTCCGGATGGCAACCAGGAAGCAGTCGCAAGCTATGGAGATGCCTTTGGCTGCCGATGGATCCGTTCCACTGGTTTTTTTAACCGTGGCGTGAAGATGAACGCAACTTTTTATCGCGAAACTATTTTAGAAGCTGTGCTTAGCCAACAGGAACCAAGAATGGTTAAAAAAAATAACATTCTGCATTTTAGTTTTTCAACACAATGGCGTGCAAATTCTCCAGATGCAATTTGGATAAACTCTATCAATAGGGCATTTTAAAAAGCAAGGTTGGTACTATAATAAAGCGTCGATAATATCAAGCAAGCTAAACAATTGGAATGGCTCCGCATTCCGGCAGCTAACTTTCCGGTCGACTTTGTCGCAATTTTTTCAGCAGCCTTGTATAATAAACATAAATCCAATATTTGTAATGGGCAATTATTGTCGCGAATAGACATGTAATAATAATTTATATATTTGTATAATAAAAGTTTTACCCATAAACAATAATAAATTTGTAACAAAACACTTTAAACCCCATACTAATTCATGATCAACTTATGACGGTAGAAACATTAATATCCTAAGAAAATAAAATTTGTGATATTTTTTCACATACCGTATCCCCAATTAATGGGTGTGAACTTTATCAATAAGATAAGGCCACATTGAACAAAACCCCGGAGAACAATACATCCGCAGAAGAATTAGCAAAAAATATTATTGGTGAATTATACTTAAAGACAAAAAGGATGTTGCTAATTTAAGATATCAAATAATTATAACGGTGCCAATATGCAGAGCAAAAGCATTAGTGCAACACCAAATCCTTAAAATAAATCCGTGTCGTTAAGGACCTCTAAGATTTCAGCTATAAGAAAAATAATATGCACTTCTTCAAAATTTTAAGGATGCTTTAAGCAATCATAAGCAATCACAAATCCAATAAGTTTTAGAATTTTTACTATTCCATCAAATTAAACTACTCCCACTCAAAGTCTACATAAATTTGTGGCGAACTAAATTCTTCGTATTTACTTAACATTACCATCTCGTCTAACTTAAAAAGAGCAATTAATTCAACAAAAAAACAGTAAAAAAAATTAGATTCCCGTCTTATTTATTCCATTATTCCATTAAATAAGCAAACAAACACAAAAAGCACCTCACGCTACGATTAATGCTAAATAAAGTTGTTTACGTTCCTAAAAGAAAGTCAAAATTAAACTTTTATTTATTTTTGCTATCCAAATTTCTTGTAATGTAATGTAAAAATTTAATTAATTTATTTACGTCGAAACATTTTAGATTTATATATTTTATATAAAATACAAACAATTTATCCTAATCAATGACCTTATAGAAAAAAAGTCATTATCGATATGAAAATTGTTAACCCTTACAATTATTTATAGGCGTCGCCAGTCAAATAAATTCAAACATTTTGATTTTCAATCGATTAAACAAAATAAATAACGATACCAAATTTCCATTTTTGTATAATTAAAAATTACTTACCTCGTAGACGCCTTGGTTAATACTACCCGCTTGACCAATGTACACCACCGATGCTGATTTAAATATCAATTCAACAGGATCTCGTACCAATCCTACTGTTTCCATCTCAAAACAATTATGATAGAATGTTATTTCTTTGTGAAGTACACGGAACGCCAAACTAAAATATTGTTTGGGCGTAAAAACAATTTCATGTGAATAAATTGTTTGTGACATTCGATGTATGTCCGGATTTGTATAGATGAGCGATACATTCATTTTATTCGTACTATTATTTACCGGTGATAAATATAAACCAAGTTGTATGACCGTATCGAGTGAATCAACAACACTGAATATATAGCCACCGCTACGTGAAGCTGGTCGTACCGTCGCCATTAATGCAAATTCATACAAACTTGGCGGTAACACCATACTAATGGGTGATTTGACTTGAGAATTTGATTTAAATTTATGTGCCGGAAACGAATCCATACCGATAACGAAACCAACACCTTGTTCATTTCCAAAATTAACCATCGAGAGTAGATCAAATTCGGTGAATGCATCTGAAAGTAAAGTAAACAAAAATATAAGTACTTTTATATATCACTGTACATGTTTAATTTAAAAACTACTTTTGGTTAACGCCTAAATGAATACTATTTATATTACACAAAAACTATTCATGTCGTATTTAACGTCATTCGTAATAAAACACAAAAAAATTTTATACTTTTGCGGTTTTTTTGAAGCGATGAAAATTCGATTCACAATAATATAATGAGACGATAAAATGTGGAAATAATTAGAGGAAATAATGTTACGTACACTTGCACTAGGGTACACCCGTATGTATATATACATATATTATATGTTGTATAATATATCGTATATGCCTTTAAAGTTAATTAAAAATACATAATTGCATGTCTCAGGAATATATCTGGGTGTTTCTGTCGCTTACATGAAGCCCTATTATATATAGTCTGGAATTTCAATGATTTTCTTTATAAATGTGAGTGTGTTTCGTTCATTTTAATGAATGAAAACGTGTAAAACAAAATCTAGATGGTAGGTTCCATTTCATGTAGGTATTATATGAAGAAAAAAATATACTTCTAACAATTCATAACGATTTTTGAATTGTTGTTGTGGTTGTTTGTCTTTAAGGTGTGTTTATTATAAATTTATCGTCTAGTCTTTAATAATGAATCGTGTATAAATTTATTTATTTTGTTATATTATTGTAAAAATTTACATGAGATTTAATAGTTTATTATATTTACGACGACGAAATCAACGATTACTTTATGAAAAACACTTAGAAGCATTGGTTTTCATTGCGCTTTGCGTGTACTGTATATAAAATAATTTGTTTAATTATTTGACCAAAAAAACTGGTAAAAGTTTGGAAAACCACAAGTTTGCTTAAAACAATTTTTTTGTCTTTATTTTTCAGATTTAACCAATCTTTAGTTGATAGCATCAACTGTTCTGATTGGCATAACACTTAAATGTATAGCTAAAATTCGCTGCTCTGCCTGTTGTTTATTCTAAATCATACCATAAATCATACGCAAGTGCCTTTAAGGGTATACCGTTCCTAAAGTACAACCTAATATAAAGAAGGAAACATCTCAGCGTGTTTAAATAAGTTATCTAGTAGTTAAATCAAAAATGAATACCGAAAAAATAGCCATATGAAATGTAAACGGCCTCAGCCTACACTATATTGGCATATTGTTAATATATCTGAAACACGAGTTAATTGCAGCAGTTTAATTGCAGCGATCCAAAACATGCGATAAACAACTACAGTTCATGGATTATTGTAGTCAGCTGCGGGCAGTAAATATCTCGTTCGGGATGATTACAATGCCAAACATACCCATTGGGGATCACGGATTATAACATCGAAAAACAAACAACCTTTTGAAGCTATTCAACAACAATCCCTAGATTATGTATCTATCTATCAAGCTATCTATACTAAAATTGGCTTCTGTATAACCAAAGGAATTGCTTCTACTTAGGATAATGAGACCGATTTTTATGACCATCAGACTGTGCACAGTTAATAGTAACATTAAGTGCTGAGACACTGAGTAAAGGTCAGAACAAAATAATTTGACATAAAATTTAGCTAGCTCAGAGCGAGAAAAAACTTTTTCACAGACAATTTTGCTCACCGGTACGCAGCTCGACGTAAAAAAAAATGTAAAATATAGTTTATCAGATTGTATAATTTAGATGACACTACTATGAAGTCTCCAATATTATCGCATCGATTTATCTATACGGTACATTAACGGTTTTTATGCGTACATTGTGAATTTAGAAAATTTTAATTTACCAAAGCAACGGTGGCATTCCTCAGTGAGGTGGTATTCCTAAAGGTATTTGATCATACAGAAACTCTGGTGTATAATTTAAGATCTCAGTAGAATTTTCCAAAATCAAATCTGAATTAATAATAAATAAGTTTACCGTGCAATTGTTTGATGATTCTGCGGTTCATATCGATGATACTTTGGTTAGTACAAGAATGACTCTTTTCGACATTCTTTTAGTGCAAGTTCTGGCTATAAATTAGACAGACCATTATCATTTGAGAAAATGTTTAAATGGAATTCAGTGGCACTTCAGAAATATCAAACAATGTTTCTGACCCAACACTCAACAACCAACTGTTGTATTTATTTTGATACTTGGCATATTGATAGTCTATCCAATATCTCCATTAAGATAAAAAAGAGGGAAAATCATTGGGCCCAAATGTTAATGTAGGAAGTTAATTCTCTTAACGCTTCCGCTATTAGGATTTCTTTTATAGGGTTAACTACAAAATCGATTGAAACTGAACTTTGTAAAAACTGAATTGATGATGAGCGAGATTTTTGACCGTGTTACATAATTGGTGATGTATTAATGACAATAATAACATATGATGATGTATGTATATTGATGTATATTATAATCACTCAGCTAGCTACTACTTTGTATATTTTAAAAACGAATTCGGTTGCAAAAATTTTTTGTTTGTTTTTCATTGAAAACATTTTTCTCGTATACTGAATTAAATATTGTTTATCTTTTTTAGTAAATTCCGAAAGTGTACCAACTTAAAATAGAATTTTATTATTTATTACTAAAAAATTTATTAAAAAAGGTAAACAAATATTAATTCCGTTATGTTTTGCCGAAGAAATAATATTAAAATTTTCTTCAGAATTTTTTTATGAAAGCGGCATTAGCAAAAAGGAAACTGTACACGAACATATTTTGTGAAAATTTCATAGGCCCGGCATTATCCAAAAGATGAATCTAGAGCTTGTCCCGACAGTCAAAGGACTTATTTGTGTGTACTGAATTTTTCGAATATTTTGAAGGGACGCAGCTCGATGTGAAAGATGCATTTTCTAATAATACTTTTGGTTAATTTGTGAATCGTTTATATTTTTTAGAAGCATTAAAAGATGCCACCCAGATACGTCCTTCAATTTGGAGTGAGTTTGACATATGAAGTATAAAATTCGGTTGACATGCACATCACATTTAGGAATCCATTTCAAATTTCATTTAAACAAATTATTTTGTTTTAGAAATTAAAGGAAATGTATAAAATATTTTTAAAAAAATTATTACAAATACTAAATATTCAGCGAGTGGAGCGGGAACGATAAATTTGCAACCATACCGATACGAAAATATCAACAATATATTAACGACAGAGGCTCAAGCGGCAACGTTCGGAAGTATACAATTTAAAAGGGTTAAAGCCTTTAAGTTTAAAGAGAAATTAAAATTACAGTATGGCAACTTTACGATTATAAGGAGAAACAGTCACTTAATTAGGAAGGATGTGTTAAAACTTGGGCAGAGTCAGTCACCCATAAAACTCAAATAGTATTTTTTATATGGTCATTATTTTAATTATATTATATTTCAGACCCAAAATATATTGTTTAATTTTTTGATTAAAAAGTTATGTAAAAGCTTCTCGAGTACTTTTTCAGCTTTAAAAACAAAACAATGAAAATTTTTCGTACTTCAACTACATTATTCTGAATTTAAAATCATAGATATTTGCTCGACATGTTCAGCATCCGGTTATATAGTTCAAAATTACTAAAAAATATTTTGTCGCTTCAATTGAATTCTGTCGCTTAAAAGGACAACATCCGTGCAAACAATAAATTAGAAAATATATTTTAATTTTCTAATTTATTGTTTGCAAGGATGTTGTCCTTTTAAGCGATACCTGACTAGTATAGCATACATTTATTTGGCACAAGCATTTGCATATAAAACACAAAAGATGATTAATATATGTTAACTAACGATAAAGTGTTAATTTCAAGATACTTTCAAGGAACTAGAAAACAGTGAACCTAAAATTACAAAACAACTTTTACTGAAACTAATTATCAAAGCTCCTTTTTGCTTAGCTAGTTACGAGTATTTAATTTTTAAAGAGGCATATAAATTACAATGAAAGATTCAAAATTACAAGCTAATGCTATTTTAATATATATGTATGCTAATTAACCCAAAGGAATCCCAAATTTTTTCTATTTTAGCAATAAAGAGTGCATTCTTAAATGTATATATTCAAATTTTTTTAGGGCAAACAGTCGAATGAAATTAAATCCAAAATTTGGGGTAAAAAACAACGAGTCAATAAATCACTTATAGAGATAGAGCAAACGAGAGCAGTTATCAATTTGTCCACAGAAAAAAAAACATCGATTACGATTGGCCAAAAATGTAACATATTTAAATCAAAATTCAAGAAATTAAATAGAGGTAAAATTATTTTATCTTAAAACCACGACCTAGCAACGAAAATATATTTTTAAAATTGGCATTTGTATTCTTCGGACACGCTTAAGTTCTATTTTATATTTTCAATTCAATTTTAGGGTAAATTTAACATGTTTTACCCTTTGGTATCATTTGTCTCTTGTATACTTTACGATGAATTTAACGTATAAATACTAAATACATGGTACTCCTTCGAAAAAAGAAAAATTTGTGTAGATTTCCTTTCTGCCAGACTAAATTCTGTATTGCTTTTGATTGTTGGTAAAAATATATTTTCTATATTTGACCAAGGAAGGAAAACCTTGAGAAAATAAATAAAATAATTTAAATTAATATAAGAGGATTTGTTGTCATCGAGGACCTTTATTTTGCCTTCGCATTGTTTATTTTTATGTTTTTAAGAATATTTTTCACATTACACAATATTTTTGTATTTAATAACACACGTCACATATACACATACATTCATACATATATTAATTTTCAAGAAAATCGGAAAATCTAGAAAGAATTGGAAAAGGATTTTTTTACTGTTGCCCTGAAAATTGTATTAAACATACAGTTGCTATATGGAATTCAGATATATGCTTTTGGCTGTAAAAATAAAAGAAAAGTGTGTGATGTTTTTTCATCGGGAAGCTAATTTTTTAAACCAACATAATAAATAAATAAATATTATGCTGCTACGCGTTGCTTGAAGGTTTGTGCCATATGGTTTAATAAATAAATTCCAAACATGTTTACATGCTAATATACAAGTTCGTCAAATTAAATCAACGTTAGATAAAAAAATATAGAATTTAACTACAGAATGTATCTAAGAAAATTGGTAAAACTCTCGGGACTTTATAAACCTGGTACGTAAAATGAAAAATAAAAATCCAAATAATGATTTTTTTTTCATGTTTTTAAATTAAATTTATGAACCAGTACAATAAAAATACCATTACCTTTTTTTTATATAAACTGTCTGCAAATGATTTGGGATACGTAACGACTTTTTCAATAAGATAAACGAAATTTCGAGTTCACGGTTATCGTTATTTAAATTTTTTATGTTTAATTGGATAAAATAAGAATAACAATCCCCGGTTAAGTTTATTAATCTCTTGTGAATTATTTTAATTTCAAATATTGTGCCAAACAATAAATGGCATGAGTGGTTTTGATTAACTCTGTACATATTTCAATTTTAACAAGAGAATTTTTTATTTCTATTTTCTTTTGATAAAAACAAATTTAAGATCTTTTTTACAATAAGTGTTTCTAGGAACAAAAACATGTTCTGTAATAATATTGTTAAAATATATATTATGCGAAGTTAAAATATCAATAAAATATTTTGATTGACTTTTCATGTTGTATAAAAAAAGAATAACATTTTTCTTGCCAAAAATGTATAAAAAAAATTTTAAATTTCTAATTTTACGCGATGGTTCTGGTACTTGACTTTCATGAAGCGCACAAATAACATCACGGAAGAAGGTTTTGCCGTGGTATTACCAGATATTAAAATTTAGAAAACAATGTGACACTTTTCAAAAACTGTACATAGAAACCTGATATTTAAGATTGTTGCAATAAAACAATGCTATTATAACCTCTTTTTTCGTTAAAGCTGAAAAATCTGCTGAGTAAAATCAAATAAAATTTTAAATTTAAAAGCACAAAACCAAGAATAAATTATTATTCTTTCTGGTGCAAACACGTAAATTCTTAGGCTTAGATGAACTTTTATAAACACAAATATTGTAAAAAATTCGAATCGACGGACCGATGGTGCTTGCTGGTGTTTGGGTTGAAGTCTGTGCTAAATTAACTACTGACAATTGCTCTTGCTATTTGTTCATGAGTATACTTAGAAGCAGTTACGCACAGTTTCGCCACTATACGCGGTTAAGTATATAACCGTTTAATTTTTTCTGATTAACATTTTTTTCAAACATATATTTATGTATTTTTATGTAATTATTTAATTAAATAATTAATTATTTAATTAATTATTTAAAATTTTTCGTTTGAAAGACTATAATATAAAGACACGAGTTATGGGTTATGTGTTACTCATTTCAAAGGATGATATGATGATGTTCCAATCGAACAATAGCAAGGACTAGGACCTGGCTATTACTAGCGGTTTGCTGACGGGTGCTATCGGTTTTCACACTTATTCACACATACAAAATATATCAATATATTATTCATGAAATTCTTTAGAAATTTTTATAACAAACCTGAATTATCAGAAGCAGTATCTAGTTTTGTTGTTGATACTTTAAGAATATCTTTCAAAATATCTAGTACAAACTTCAATAATAAATTGCTTCTTTTTTTCAACTTGCATCATTTGGAAGTTTAATAAACTAGATTACTGTATATAAAAAATAAAAATGCTTTACTCAATGGGTTTTAAAAGAATATCAACTAAGTCTTAGGCGAGCTTTACTTTGCAACCAGAAATGATTTGAGTGCTTTAAATACATTCAGTAAACTTTCATCTGCTTGTATTAGATACAACCATTTAGTTTGGGTGTGCGATTAAAGATTATTATATTCGATCCCTCCAAAACCACATAAATTCTTTAAACATTCGGTGTGAACTGTGTAAATTGACAAATATTTAAATATTTTCATCACAATTTGATCTACGTATTGAATTTTGTACAATACGTCCTGGACAACACCGAGTTGAAGTTTAAATACGTTATTTTTAAAATTAATAGTGCTAAAATTAACGTCAGCACTATCACAACATAATCCATTACATTTGTTTAAAGTTATTGTTAATTCTTTCAGAGAATTGATACAAATAGAGGCGACCATATCAAAGTTTTCACATTTTAAATTATCCAATTTTAATAATTTAATATGGATTCTAGTCATTGTAAAATATTGTACCACGAGAGGCACAAAAAATTTTTTCCGCCTTATTATTATTTGCATCAGTACTTAAATTGTAATAAGAAAATTTTTTCAGATTCTTGCAAATGACATTAACATTCTTGTTAATTTACGACATAATTTAGACATAAACGATTGGAGGTGCTTAATGATGTGATAAGCAAAACACAATTCCTTTGTAATAATTTTTTCATTCTGATCGCTTTATGTTTCAATTTAAAATCTTAAATTATTAAAATTTAAGTCATTTTAAAGCAAAAACTGCTTCAAATTTTAAAATTAGACAAGCATCAATTCAATTTTATTTGTTTCATTCACTTTACTAAATTTAAACAAAGCAGTAAATGTCTTGCCCGTTATGTTTCCAACATTAGCAGCAATTATGAAAACATGACAATAAACCAAAGTTATATATTGAGCCAAGGACCGCTGTTAATTTTCTATGCAGTTGTCATTTTGAGTGAATATTTTATTGTTCAAAAAAATTAAAACTGAGTAATCGTTTGAGCTATAGTTTTTCCTTTACTGAAAAAATTCACTTTCGTATTCGACGAAAATTATATGCTCTTGGTCAGCTTCTACGAGCCTCTGATTATATTACTTGAATTTTAAATACATTTCTAAATAAATAAATTTCCGGAATATTAAAAGTAAATAGTAAAAACTTTGCACTCGCGTTAAACCTTTCACATATTATTTTGATAAAACCACATCTACTCAGGCGTGAACATTTTAATATAAAAATTCAAAATTCTTAAGAAATTTAATAAATTGGTGATGTGCACGAGTGAAACCATATACTTTAACCAAGGTCATAAAAGTGATCGGTATACAAGCTGTACCGAGGTAAAGAAAATAACTTAATATATGATGTAGACTAGCTTTTCGAACAACTTATCATTTTTTCAATTTGTTCGTTGAAATTTCCGTTTTTCAGTTTTCCATAAATTTTTATTTTTATACATGTTATGATTTTTTTTCCTCGTTTTATTTAATTTTAAGAAATATTTTTTAATAAAACTTTATATGAATAATTTTTTTGAGCTTTTTTGTTGTAATATTAAACGAAAAATTCAATTTGTGTTTTGTGTATGTACAAAGAAAATTTGCTTGTTTCATTTTGATATACATATAAATAATTTCAACACTTTACAGGTGTTGCTGCAGCAAGTGGATTATTGAAATATTTAACAATAAAGAAAACTTTTTTTAACAAAATAAGGAAATTTGTTAGAAGAAATATTTGAAAAATAACATTAAATTCGTATATATGTTTTATACAATATAAAATAGCATAATATTTCTCGTTGAAACATATAACATATACAACACAAAATGTAACATAATTTTTTTTTGTGTTTTGCGCTATTTTATATTTATTAATGTAGTAAAGTTTGTCGCGAATAATAAATCTTTTCCTTATGTATGAATGTAAAGTTAGTAAATCATGTTGTATAAGTCTACATTTTTAAGGATACAATATGGAATATTTCCAGAACGAAATACAATACGAAAGAGAAATTTCATTGTTGATTTACAACAAATTTAAAAATCTTTGCATTGTCGTGATGAATGCCTTGTGCATCAAAATCCATTTATATATTTGATTGTCAATGTAAAGAATAGCAAAATGCAGATAGGTATGTTTGCAATGATTAATTTTCTACTTTTTTTAAATATTTTAAATTGACTTAAACAACTTAAAGTATATAAAAAATATTTAAATAAAGATTGGCAATGTAAATAAAGATTGGCAATGTATCAAAGTAACTTAAACCTTTTACTAATGTAATCGATTTTAAAATTATTTCTTTTAACCTTATTAAATTTTTTTTCGGAATATCGCTTCATTGGGTTAACTTGTATAAGAAAGTAAAAAAAATATACACAAATTCGGGTACTTTGCAAGTTTTAAAAATAATTTATTACGATTTAATCGGGCAAAACTGGGATAATGGTTTAAATTTATTTTTATATGGAAAAATACGTTTTTTTTAGCAAACATTAATTTTAGGATAAAAGTTATTTAATTTATTTTGAAGGAATAACATTTTTGCGATTACAGCAATTAAAAAAATAAAATGAACTTTTTTTTATAATTAGTTTGTTTATACACATAATTGATGTTATTATTAAGAGAACCCGATAATATTTAACGATTTTATAAAATACATTAGCTATAATTGCCTTTGACAGAAGCTTAGCAATTCAACAGCCTTTTAAAAAAAATGTTTATCTTACTTTTTTATATTAAACTAAAACGATTGGCAGTGATACCACCCACTATATATATAGTTTGCACTATAAAAATTTGCTTAACCTTTAGTTTTTTATGAAACCTAATGATTTTATGTAAAATAATTTTAAAAATTTTTAAAAACTTTATAAATAATTTATATTAAAAGTAAAATTAGTAACACTATAAAAAAACAAACAAAACTTGATCATTAAATCATATCTCTAGTCTATATCATATATTTGTATTTAAAATAACACTTTTGTTTACATAACTATATAGTTGTGTTGTTATTTTACTAATCCTATAATCGCATTATGTAATATAACTATCGTACGAAATAAACTGTTTAGTATTAAATTCACATTTACAGTATGAAAATATTTTCTGCACTACACACACACACAAACTGAGAAAAACCTACACTTAAAAAAGCTTTCCAATTTGTATACGACTGAGAATTCTTGTTTTTGTCCATTTTGTACTGTACATATTCTCGTATATTTGTGAAATTTACTATAGTGGTCGTTGTTAGCTATACGTTTAGTAACTTTTAGTGAAGATTTTTTTGAAAGTACGTAAGTGATTATTATATACTTTAGTTGTTTATAGAATATGTTTTGTAGATTTTGAATTTTAAACAACTGTTGGTTCTTATATTCATTTTATATATGAAACGAAGATTAAAGGACGACGGTTATGCAGAAAAATTTAGATACATTCTACATAATGTTATCAAATATGTTTTTAAAATATTTGTGTATAAGATGATCTTTTTAAATTTCAGAAGGTAATTAAAATTGCCGTGTATTTAAAGGTTTTAATTTGTTTTGTTGAAAGCTATGCAGATGACAAAACAAATTTTTGTTTATTGATTTATTATTGTTTATTGATTTATTATTGTTTATTGTTTATTAAAAATTGTTTTTCATTTTTGATTTATTTACTGAAACTTTCAAATATCTCAAAAAATAAGCACTCTCCGAAAAAAATGTCGAGGATCAAAATTTAATCATTCCGCGGTGGTTAATAGTAAGCTAAAATTCGTACCCCTCCCCTCCTTGTAGAGGGCACGGAAGGTAACTTTGCAATTTAAATAGAACCCCTCTATTTTATTGCAGATTCAGATTCTACGGCTAAAAAAATATGTAGGATTTGTTTGAAACAATTGTTTGATATCCTTTTTTTTCGATTACTCCTACTGAGAACCTATGCATTTCTGCAATACGTTTGCAATAAAAATAACACATTTTCAATGTAAATACTCGAAATTGGTCTTAAACAAAATTGTATTTCTTAAATTTTGAATTACTGAAAAATGACTTGTCAAGAAACTACTATTATCGTAATCCAGGAACAGGCGATTAAATCTAATTTCAAATTATTGAATTTTAGTGTATTTTGTTTTAAAAATATCGATTCGCAGTTCGAAGATTATTTCGAAAACAGAAATATCTGTTTCCGTTTAGCTATCATAATACAGAATGGAGTATTTAACAATACAAGAGAAAATTGAAATAGTCCTGGCATATATAGAAGTGGTCGGAGTCTTGATAATCCTGTCACTCTTTACGCTTCGCGTTTTTCAGATAGGATTCGGTCACGTGCTCTATTTTACCGTAGTATCGAACAATTTGTTCCTGATGGAAGTGTTCAACCGATAAAAAGGGCTCGACAAGCAACAGTCACTGAAGAAAATAGTGAAATTGCTGTATTGGCAGTAGCTTATAATCCTCTTTTTAGTACACGAGAAATAGCTAGCGATTCCGAATTGTCCTAGATCAGTAATACCATAAGTATCATCCGTATCAGGTGTCTTTATACTACGATATTCATGGCGTTGATTTCCAAAATCGGGTAACTTTTTGTCAGTGGGCATGTGAAAGAATACAGCAAAACTCCAATTTTTTCCGATACGTATTGTTCTTCGACGAGTCATCTTTTACAAACCATGGAACGGTTAACCGACACAACATGCATTATGGAGTGTTGACATTCCGTACTGGCTTCGCCAAGTTGAACATCAACGTCTTTGGACTGTAAAAAAGATAGGTTCCAAGTTAAATATCAAATTTACTTCCAGTCCCACCAACAAGGAGGAAGGGGGTACTAAATTTAGCACTAATGTATTTTCCCCGCGGAATGATTAAATTTTGATCTTGGACATTTTTTTCGTAGAGTGCTTATTTTCCGAGATATTTAAAAGTTTCAGCTTAAAAAAACATTCCGTATACAAGCTAGTTGGAACTATAATTTAGATATTTACAAAGAATATAGATAAACATGTAGGACCATTTGCCGAGTATAAGTTCAAAAGCTAGGATGTTTAGTCTAAAAGCTAGGATGTTTTCTTTGATAAGAATTTTTCATGACGTACATCAGGTGCGCGTTGTCTGGGAATACCTAAAAAATATTTACGTTTAAGTAAAATATCAGTAATACAGTCACATTGATGTATCAAAATTAAGAACAATCTAACAGGAATATTTGCTTTTAGTTCTGGTGTATGGTAAGTAGAAGCCCTATCCCCGATTCTCTTTAACCGTATGTTAAAAATTATCTTTTTTAAAAGCGAAACACCTAAGGGCAACAACTTGTACCGTCAGTCCAACAAGGTTTTGGCATACGCAGATCATATCTCGTCATTGTAATTACACAATAATCTAATTGATTACAATTCACACAAAAATTAAAAATTTATATGAATTAGATATCCAAAAAATCATTTAACACCAAAACCAAATGAAATAACCATTCTAGGTTGATTTAAAAGAATATGTACAAAATATTATAAAAAAAGCTGGATATAGATACTACTGTATTCTAAAAATCAGATCTCATGTTATGACATAAATGTAAATATGTATAACGTTGTAAAGTAAATTCGAAATAACACTGTAAACCTATTTTAACCTTTGGAAGAACGAAAGGACGAAATATATTATATGCTATATATATTTACTAAGAAATACCAATTATTTTTACGAACAATTTATATTTTGAAATTATTCGAATTTTGTATATTAATACAATCAATCGAAATTTACCGCTATTAACTGCTGAAAACATGTTTCCGGTCTAATAAACCGAACATATTTCTGAGAATATTTTTCTTGGCATCAAATTGTGCTGCTTAAACATTGATATTGTTTTTGTAATAAATTTGAATAAGCAAATATGTAAATTAACATATTTTGATATTTATTTCACCGTACTTAAACCTAATGTCAAAGCACTAATTTTTAATTTATAAAATTATTCCGTTTTACAATACATTCTTGAACTACAAAGGCTTACAGTAATGGAATACGAAACTACAATTATCCAAAATAGCTCCAAAAGAAATCTTCTAGTCTTTGATGTTCACGTCACGCTTTTATATATATATATATATATATATATATATATATATATATATATATATATATATATATATATATATATATATATATATATATATATATATATTTATATATATATATATATATATATATATATATATATATATATATATATATAAATTAAACAAAAGAAAAACTATTCTCTTCTCTATAGTGTTTATTATTTTGTAGTAAGAAAACTCATAAAATCAACACAATACAAAGAATTTTTTTTAATTAATTTAGAATATAATATTAAATGTTTAAAGATTTTTAGTATTTTAGAGTATAAGTTAAAAAAAAAGTAGAAAATTATTTTGATACGAGTATTAAAGAATACTTTCTGCTGTATTAATTTAAGCATAAAAGTGTTGTTGAAGTCCATTCATTATTGTAGTAAATGTTTAAAAAAAATTTTATTAAATTAAATTTGTAGCGTACAAAAATAAAATTAGATTTTCATATAACAATTTAAAGAAATAAAACTTTTGTTTGCTTAAGCAAAAGTCTTTTAATTTGTTGAACATTTTATTGTCAAACTACCTAAGTTTCCAATTATAGTTGAATGTAATTTTAGCTTTTACAAAATGGTAGTGATATAAGTGGAAAATATATTGATAGTAGTTTGTTGTTTTGATACAAAGTAATAGTAATATAAGTGGAACATATAAGTGTTTTGGGAATTTTTTTTTAAAGCTTTTGGAACGGTTGTTTTGTAGTATCAACTCTTTTAAAAATAACTTAAAAAATATATAGGTTTTTAATTAGATGATAGACTTATAATATTTATTGACCGTTGCAATATATTAATGGCATGGACGCTATCTGGAAAAATTCTGTAAATTTCTTAATAAATTTAAATTTATTTTTTAAATATTACAAGTACAGCCAAAAATAGTTTTTGTCTTTCAATAATTGCATACAAAATAATTCGAACTGAGCATAAATTATGTATAAAACCATTCGCATTTCATTTACATGCTAAGACAATTATATGTATATTGAATGCACAATATTTTTTTAAATAAATTCACATTAATTTTGTCATAAATAACAATTTACAAAAAAATAAAAATTTACGGAACTCGAATAAAAATATACGTAGACAGGAAATTTATTTTTATTTAATTTCTTAAAATAATTTAAAAAAAAAAATAATAATTAATATTATAAATTTTATTATAAAATGCTAATTAATTTTTGGTTTATATAAATTATTCGCATGCATTAGATAAATTTTGTAAAATGACTAAAACCTTATATGAACTATACTAATATATCAACTAGTGTATATTATCCCAGTCGAAAGGTTAATGTTCTAATAGTTTTAAATAACAAAATCAGAAAAACTAGTTTAATTTTTCATGTGTGGAAAACCTGGTAAAGCATAAAATTTTATTATTTTTCATATATGTTAAAAGAGTTTTAATTCATTGTAAATCCGACATAAATTAATTATGTTTGTAAATTATTTTATTTTGTATATGGTCTCATCAAAAGAAAAAATTTCATATTTTTAATTATAATGATAGTTATGTATATATTTAAAACTATATATAGCTTAGATTAGCTTAATTTAGAATAAATTCAAACAATAGAAATGTTTATAATAATAATGTAGTATAGATAACATAAAATAATAATAATTTTATGCAAATCATTTATCTTTCAACAGTACACACATATATAATATACATACATATTTTGTTTTGTAATACGTTAGACAATTAGCATATAATATAGTTCTCTGCTGGCCTATTATAATCATTATTAAATATTTGTGGTTGGATATTGGCCAAATATATGATTCTATTTTCTCAAAATTTAATTAGCATTTACATATATTTGAAATACATAATTTATTAAAATATTTAATTTCGAGATTAGGTGCAGTCGTTAATTAGCTAAGTTTTCAATATGTCAGAAAATATATACTATCGTATTCTAAAATATTCCCATTTACTGATGTACTGGTGAAAATATACATTTAATTTAAGACTGGATAAGCATTACTTAAAATCATTATGATATCACCATTAGGTTCAATACTAATGTCAAGTAATCGATCATTTGAGAATCATTTTCGAAGAGGGAATTCCGAATTTGATATTATCGATTTTATTTGGTTTTTAAGATCTAAATTATTGGCTCCATTACATAACTCTCTTATATATTTCTCTACCGCTTCAATCACTGATCTGGTTGCTAGGTAACATACACTTTGTGTCGTATAGGTGACAGTTTGCAATTTGTAGGTGATAACCGCCCTACTTGGTTTATCTCACCAAATTATCCTTTAAAATTTAGTATCAGTGTCTATTACACGGTCGCTCTGACCACTAGACAATCATTCAAATATCTCCCTGTGGTAGTTTATGGGGAGCATCAACTTTCAATTTGGTTGTGCCTCTATTGTTTTTGATGACACCATAATGTGGTAAATAGTAGTCAAAAATGTTCACTCTATGAAATGCATTTTTGTACAGCTTTTGAATAAGAGTCACTTAATACAGTTGGTGAGATTTTGAATAGCAAGCCCACTTTTATTCTACCGGAGTTTTCTATTGTTTTGGTCTTCTTCAAAAATTTCTCTCAAAATTCTTGTTCATTATACTGTTGAGGTTTGATCATATATAAATTTTCAAACGCCCACAATCTGAGTAATAGATTATCAAGCTATTTTTCGTAGTTGTCGAGAAAAATGGTGGTGGATTGTTTCGATTTTACTCTACCTGCCTTTCCAAGAATTATCTATCCTAAATTGGTATATTTTGTAGTATTAATTCGTCTTGGGTAATGATTTTTTTATCCGACAGCACTTCACAGAAACTATCAGCTCAAAATATGATGTCAATTTCGACATCTTTGTAAAAGTATAGATCTGCTAAAATGTACAGCATAAAATCATTTACTTTGATATACTCGGAAATTAACAGTGGGTTGGCAGTTAGTTTAAGAAACACAAATATAGTTTTATATGAAGTCTTGGTTGAGTTTTATTCCATTGGGTCATTACTATCGATATTGCTCCTTGGCGTATCGTGGTCGTTCCTATGCCCAATATAGATATTTAGCACTGCTTCTCTTGGGATGTAACTTCTGTGCGCATGTATCGTGAGTAATAAGGCATTTCCTACCTGGCTGTACGTTGTGGTATAGATTTAGTAATTGGAACTGGATGATTTTTTTTCTTCCATTTGAATATTGTATACAGCGGTTGATATGCTTTGGTTTGAGAAGTTCTCAAGTAGTAGGGTGTGTTATTTTCGGTGGCACTGTCAATATCGAAATTTTGATGTGCATTTGTATATATTGTGAATGTCATTTAGACAATTCAAACAACGATTTTTGGCTGTCATCAAATTTTTCTTTTCGTCAATCGGCACGCCTGTAACATTGATAACAAATAGTCAAATAGTCTATGATGCTCTTTGCGCATAAAAAACATTCTGATTTTCCTTGAAAATTTTATTTTATTTATTATATTTCCACTAAAGAGTTTTATTTAAACTAGATGAGTTAATACGTGTTTTAGCTTAACGTTCACCTGATAAATTAAATCACTATGTCCACATTGATGTTCCTAAAATTGATAAGGTAAATTTAACTGTAACGCAAAGTTGTCTAATTATGTATATCCTGCGGACTAATTAAAAAATGTACACTGTAATTTTAAATCCATGACACAGATTTTTGTTTCATGATATGTTAACTAAAATAACGAGAGCACCTCGTTATTTATACGCATCTCTAGCTAAGAATATGGATGAAAAACGTCCAGTTAAACAAATATCATTCATGTCAAAGTTAAAAACTACTCGGTGAATATTTTTAATGCTAATTAGAAGAATACTTTATGTATTATACATGCATTTGTATGCATATTTGTTGATAGTAATATGCATTTCAATTAATTAATTTTTCTTTTTTGCATAGAAATGATATCATTAATATAGTTTTTATAGTTAGTTATATATAATCTAGGATATTAAATTCATCTTTGAGTACTAAATTCATTGTAAGTTATATTATATACAAGTATATTACATATATACAAGTCGATTTAATTTTCTAATTAAAATACACTCTATACCTAAAACTAAATACGTTCTCTAATTGGAACTATTGCCTATAAAACTACTAATAAGTTTGTAACACAAAACTATGATATATTAATAAAAAGGTAAGAAAAATGAAATTTTTCCCATTACATCCCTCCAGCATAGTACATAAAGCTCTAATATTATGGTACAATATATAATCATTAAAAATTATGAACTCTGAATTTCATGTATGATTTTATAACGTTTTTACAGATTCGTAAACACAGTGCTTACACACTTGAAATCACATTATTTATATTACGTATACGTAGTTTTAAAAAGATACCCGATTTTTTTTGTTGTCGGTTCACAAAACTTTCCTTACGCTAAAAACTTAATTATTATTTTTCTTATTTTATTTTTAAACAACGTGAATTGTACTAAAGCAAATTTAAAAAAAAAAAACTACTTACTATATGTAAGTTTGGGAAATGGAATTAAATTTTTCTACATTTTCTTATTATATATTATAAATTTGTTCACCGAGAGAGAATAAAGAAAATTGGGATTACTTTAAATTTCATATATAAATTATTTGGTTAAAAAAAAAAAAAAGCGAAATAAACTTTTCAAAAAACTTTGCAAGTGTAAAAAATTTTGTATTTGTTTAAATTAAATTTCCTAAAATTTTGTAACATTATTCAAATTTCGAATTAACCTAAAACAAAACAAAGTAAAATTTACTAATTACATTGTTAATTTAATTTTGTTTTTATACATACACAAAAACACATTTGTACAAAAAACCAAAAAAAAAACACAAAAAATAAAAATGTAGACCAAAATTTAAGGATGGTAAAGTTTAAAGTACAATAATTATGTTGAAACTTTTATATTTGTGGTTACTTCTTTGTTCAGTTTTGTACTTGCTATTTTATTTTTATTTAAATTTTGTTGGTATGTAGTTGTGACAAAAGCTTTTTTTTTTAAGGAAAATGGTTTGAAACCCTTTTTGATTTTTATGTTTCAAATCGATGGGATTTTTTCTAGCATTATGTTATTATTAATAATAGAGAATAAATATTTTGAACCAAAATGTAAAACAAAAATTGGAGTTTTATACATATAAAAAATGTCATTAGCACAGGTAGAAGAATAATCAATAAACAATTTTGAAAAAATATAACTGAGATTTAATGAAACATTTTAAATGTGTATAATGAGTGTGGTAACACTGATTAAAATACGAATAAGAACCGTAATTAAAAATCTTGAAAATGTATACTTAAAAATAACTGTTGTTGTCGAGTCTTAGGTAGCTTTTTACATTATTAGGTGGATACTCTTTATGTATATTCACTGTAACAGAAAAGCAAAAGTATCAAATCTCTCATTTTTTTCATCAAGCCACTAGCAGGGTGTTTTCACAGTTCGAGTTTCCTTCGAGGTTCGTGACAACTTCAAATAACATCAAAGAAATTCATTTTCAGAAATAACTCTAGATGTTAGGGCCCTATCATGATTAACGCCGCGAAATAATTTTTACACGATATCGTAAATTTTGGACCACCAAACACGATATCTTTTCAGCATCTATTCGACAGCGAATATTGGTAATAATTTTACTGAGTATATATTGAAAGGATCTTGAAAGAGATTGACCGAAATTTGTGACTGTTGCCTTAATATAGCATTCGTTATAGTAGATATGCAATAATTAACATTTTTAATTTTAAAAAAAAATGTGTACAAATTTGGTAAAGTGATAAAATTTTCGAAAATTTTATCACTTTATCGAAAAGCCAGAAGAAATTTAAATAAATCACAATAATTAAAACATATAACTATAGCAACAAAAATTAGTAAACGCGTTATAATAGTTCAATAAAACACAAAATAATGGTTCGTTTTGATATTTGAAAATAATTGAACAAATATTACTATACAAAATATGGAGCCCTAAACCACAACCTAATTTCTCATTTTTAACAAATTTACAGCTGTTTGAATTCGTATGTAAATCGAATATTTTACTACAAATTTCCTCAAATAGCAATATAAATTTGTTTTTTTTATGGAACCTGGACTAGCTAGGGAATCGGTTTTATCAATATTACATTTGACATCTTACATTTTTTGACATCTTAAAATACGTCACAAGAAAAGAAACACTGCGGAAGAAATGTTTTCACGATACTGCGTCAAAGATGGTTTTTTTATATATATTATATTACAAACTCGAATTTTAGAATAAATCGGTGGTAGTAGTACATCATAACGAGTGTTCGCTGAATGGACTTAATTAAAGTAGGAGTTCGGAATTCTCTGGTTGCCTCGATTCGTTCTTTTGATTGTGATATTCCATAAGGAGTAATCTTGAGAATAAATGAAGATTAGTTGCTCCAAAAATATACTTGGTACGATAATGTCCGTAACTCCACTAAATTTTGGAATAGTTGTTTCAAGTGCAGTTGATGCAACAAGAATGTTGTCAATATAGACGAAAACAAAATTGAATTCCCGTACAACTTCGTTCATGAATCGCTGTCTGACACTGAGGCATTTGGGTAAATTCAGAAAGACCAAATGGGGTCGTAATTGCCGTTTTATAAAGGTAGATGCAACTTAGATAAGATGGTATGCTTAAACAATATTTATTTTATAGAAGGCCGAGCATTCATTTAAATGCAAAAAAAAATTTTAGATGTGAGGTAAGGATAGCGGTGAGGTGTTGTTACTGTATTAAGTCAACGAAAGTCCCCACAAGGTCGCCAATCCAGATTTTTATCTTTACCATATGTAATGGAGAAGATACTGGTGATGAAGATGGTCGACATATTCCTTATTTCACGATAAGTTGGAACTAAAAAAAGGCGTTTGTCAAACTGATGGACTGCTGAGTCCCTAAATCCTCTATTCGTTTATTTTAAAGATCAACATGTAGCCCGAATTTGCTTAAGAAATCGACTCACTGTAAGTATTTATGATTAGTGGCTGGTAAAACTAAACCTGTATTTCTATTACAAATTGTATATAATGTTTATAATTATTTGCTGTGATGCCCCCAAGGTCAGCGCCCATATCGACTAAGTATGTTAGTTTGTTTATTCTGTCATAAGTAACTAAGCATGATGTATATAGAGTGTGAGATGAATCTCGACCCGGATTCTTAGTCATTTTTTGAATGGACTTGCAAGTTCAAACTAGATAGCGTCTACATCGCTCATGGTCTTGTTGCGTTGAGATTGCAAGGATTGACGCATTTTAAGGGATTGTTGCCGAATGTGGCGTGCGGTACCAACAACGGCCCTGTAAGTGGTTGTTTGTTATGATTGGAAATGTGTAATTGACTGGAACTTTAATTGGAACGGCGAGATCTTGATTGGGGTTGCCTACCTGAAGCGAACTCCTTCAAGAAGGGCTGGGCGAGTTTCCACTGTATTTGATGGATCCGGGTTCGATAAGTCTCGACGGAGCATGCCGCATGATGGATTTGCATAAACTGATTCTGTATAGTACGCTGCGTTTTGAAATTTGAGCACCTGATCAATGAGCACCTGTGTCATTGCTTCGTGCATGCTATATCCGCTGGATTCATGTTGATTGCTAAATCCACTCTGGCTGGGCAAGAATTTCAATTTTATTAATTTCTAACAATTTCCAGATCGTTAGTGACTGTACTGTTCTCGTCGGAAATTGTTCGACTAACAAAGATTTTATTTGTCTTACAGTAAATGGGATGGGCGTCTATATCACCTACGTTGTCCCCCGAATGTAAGGCTTTGAGGCGCTTCTTATCTAATTGGTTGGTGATAAAGCAACCAGCACATGGATACATTTTTTTTGCATCGCTTTTAATTTTTTTTTTCATGTTGAACATTAATTCGGCCATATTAAACCAAGTGTGTGGGTTATCAGTCCAGAATGATTGTAGCTTCACCTGTACTGGTTCGAAATTGCTAAATTATTCGGATAGCCGGAACATCCGGATAGTTCAAAATTTAATTAGTCGATATTAGTTTGATATAGGATATAGGATAATAATTATTTCATTTAATTTTAGTGTTAAATAATTTTTTTGAATGTAATTTATATATAGACATTTTAGAGTTTTGTATGTATTGATATATGTATATCAATTGGATTTTGATTCACGGTTATTTTATTTAATTTTTATTTTATTTTATTTTATTTTTATTTTTTTTTGAATCTGCAATTTATATTTTGGGTGTTTTGGAACTCTGTAAACTTTTTTCTAAGAGATCTGACTCAATTTCAAATTGAGAGTGTTGTCTTGTGCCGAACGATCATTAAGGCCGGTAACCGGATCGTTCTATCTATATACAATCACCAAGCGACCGTCAAATCTACCGATATTAGTACATAAGTACTAATTTGCAGTATTTACGTTTACCTTTATCGACCAATATAATTTTTTTTGATATTTTCCATAATATTAATTCCATTACTATTTTTCAATTAAATTACGAAAAATCTTTACAACTGACAAATACAAAAAACCTTATTGATTTATATTTTATAGTCGAATTACTAAATGCTACAATATAAAACTTGAAAAAACATTTTAAGGAAACCAATGTATATCTTATTTTTGTTCCTAAGAGATTTCCAGTTGCATGAGTTCGATCTTTTTATTTTATTTCTACTTTGTACCTATATTTTCTATATAAACTCGTATACATATTATATTAGTATACTACATGTAAGTTTATTTTTAAGTAACGATTTTCTCGTATTCATTTTGATTCTAGTTTTTTGTTGCTCATCCATGTAAAAGAAAAAAAGAAATTTAAATTAAAACCATAAATGGAAATTTTATTTTGTTTTTTTTTTTCATGTATACAATTTTACAGAATTAAATTGAATTGAAAAACAATTATTAATACCCACAAATTAAACCATACTACATTTTGAAACAAGAGAGCTATTTATGTATGATATGATTTAATTTTATGGATCAATATTTTTCGTATCAAACAAAAATTGGTTAGATTGGAAATAAATTATGTAGTCAATAAAGGAGATGAATTGATTTTAATTTTATTTTTACATATAAGTCTCTTGCAGCTGGAAAACGCTTTAATTACAGTAAATCCTTATTTAGAGTGTTCGGCTAAACTATCTTAAAAATATTTTCACAACGCTACACAACTGAAATTAATTGTATCTGGATAATAATGCATTGGTTTCTATATTTAAAAGCTTTATAGTATAGAAGCAGCATGACAGTTTCGTTTATTTAAAAAAAAAAACATTACAATGCAATCAATATTGTAATGATCAAAAATATAAATTAAATGTATAGATATTTAATATTATAGCTTATCAAGGATAAATGTTATTAAGTTTGTGTTTTTTGATATCTATAAAAAATTGACATATGTATCACTAGTTGTATCACTTATATGGATACAATTATAACTCAAATACAAAAAAATGCACCATAAACTATCAGATAGTTTATTTGTAAAATATTTGGTCACGTATATAATAATCCGTGAATAGTGAATTGTAATAAATTGTTATCACAGCTTTTACGGTGGGTGCTCGAAAAAATATCTGCAAGTATTTTTAAATTTCAAATAAATTTTCGGCTTAACCTAAAAAGTATCATAACCAAAGATCGATACTCATTCAATTTAAAACAACGTGTGTGCTCCCAAAAACCTTAAATTCATTTCTTTTTGTTAAACAATAAATAAAAATTTTATTTAATTTAAAACGATTTATTTGTGCAAATAGCAGATCTTCAAAAAAAAGTCGATTGTACTACAAAAATAAATACCAAAATATAAACCTACTTTGTTTGTGCAACAGAACTACTTTTGATTTATTTTTTATTTTATTTACGAAAAAAAAAATTGTTTTTGGCTCAACTTCGAAATTTTCAATATATATATTTTTTTCGATACATTTTCAACAAAGCTTTTGTTTCCATAAGCAAACAGAAAAACTACCTTAAATAAATATATAAATAAATTTTATCAACTGTGGTGAACGAAAGGATATTGTTATTTTGGTAAACAACAACTGTGACAAAAAAAATCCTTTTCAATTTGAAAATATTTTAAATTCAATTTTTATTTGGACACACCGTTAAAGGGATTTAATAGTTTATATTTTTTATACTCGACTATGTAACTGACAGTATTGTTAGTTAGTATTGAATTTTGTTGGCTATAAAACTGGCAGCATTTATTTATTTTCGTCAGATTAATTTTATTTATGTGTGTATATCTTCATACGGAAATAATCTATAAATCTGTATGAGGTAAATAAAGTTGAAATTGCGATATTAGGTACCATTGATATGACAGTAGATCGTTTATTTTATAGCTTGTGCTATGATAATTAACAATAGCGGAAATTTTGCAAAATTGAATTTTTTAAAATTGGTTTGATTCTCATTTTTTATATCTCCAGATTCTGTTGAAATTATGCTTTTCATTCGCTTCTTGAATTGCTTAAACCATTATAATCAAAGCCACATAACCGCAACCTCAAAACCTAGGATTTCCCTAGGATGTTTGTTGCATCAGTCTGTAAAAAAAACATGCGAGCTTGTTTACTGATAAAAATTTTGTTTGTAGCGTGACGATCTCGAGGAAGTATCGCTTGATGTTCGTTACAAAGTCAGACAGTAAAATTTAATCGATCTTAGTATCCAAAAAGGTTCCCGGAACTCAAATCATATACATCCAAATGTATGAATTCTCCGAATGGAGAACACTGGTCGAATCCGTACGGTTGTAGAACATTTAATGACATGAGAGCCATTGCTTAATTGGATTGTTACATTTTTGTAACCATTTGTTCTCTTTCTCTCAAATCTGTGAAAGTTAGCCAGTTTGTTAAAAAGTTGTGATTCGAATTGCATGACTTGATCCGTGACAATGGACTCTGGCACTAAGCAAGCTATCCAATGTGAGTCGACAGCAAAAGCGATGGTAGTCAAGAAGTGTAGTCAACGAGTCTATCTATATCAATCAATGTGACATAATACCACTGATATGGTCAGAAACCGGCAACGGGCCAATGATATCGAGGTGGATTATCGTAAAACGTTGAGAAGTTAATTTATAAGTACTGAGTGGAGATTTAGTGCGTCGTGAGACTAGACTTTTGGCATGCTACACAGCTTTGAAACATTTTCTGGACGTCTTTATTAATAGATGACCAAATAAATTTGTGTTAAGAGTTTAATGGAAGCTTTGACGCCAGGATAAGAAAGATTATGAAACGAAGATATCTAAAACTTGTTTTCGGATATTTAGCAAAATTAATGGCCTAGATGTAGAAGTAATATCGCAATACATAAGATTATTCAAATTAAATGAAACCGGGAATTTTTCAAATTTGAGAACAGAATTACTCCTTAAGATTTCTTGAAGTTCTTCATCATTGAAATGGGCATCTGCGATGTCTGCATAATCAATACATTCCAGGATAGAAATTTTATAATTGTATGAGAGAGTATCAGCGACGACATTATAAATGCCAGAGATGTGTTGGATATCAGTCGTGAATTGACCAATGGAATATAAGTGGGTCTGAATTGACGGAGAGATTAAAACATAGATTAAAAACATAGGCCAGTGGTATATGATCGGTGCAAAGAGTGAAAGTAAAGTATACAGAGCACTGTATCTTTTCTGCTTATCTTTGAGATGTACAGAAAAGAAACCGAGTGGTTGCCAAGGATTCGAAATGAACTGCTAGACCATTACTCCGATCGCTGTATCCATGATGACCAGAGGTGCTAATGATGATGGATCAATCAATAAAGTAGCGCCCGTAAGTTTATTTTTATAGTTATCAAACGCTTCAATTGCTGCTGTCAACCACTGAATTTGAATGCGTTTGTTCTTAACATAGCCTTCTAGGTAGTCGTTCAGTAATGCTTGATCGGCCACAGCACCAAGAATGAAGCGTCGATCAAAGTTTATCATTCCTAAAAACCGTTTTAGTTGTTTTACAGTCGGTTGAAATTTTTGATGATTTGAACCCGTTCTTGCGATGGTAATATGCCTTGTCCAGTAACCAAGTGGCCTAAAAAGAGAATTTCGGATTATGCAAAAACGCCCATCTGTCTAGTTTACTCTAAACCAATTTCTTCTAATTTAGCGAAGATAATTTTGTTATGTTCGAGATGTTCGTCATAATTTTGAGTGGCAATGAGCACGCCGTTCCTCGTAAAACTGCATGCAAAAGATACTGGAACGATTGTGCTGCATTCCTAAGACCGAAAGTAATTCTGCAATATTCGAAAATACGGCTGGATTTGGATATCTCATTGCATCCCGCCAACTGCAAATGACTTACTGATTTTTGAAAAAGAACTATCAGAAGAGCTTTTGGGAAGATATTGACAACCAGGTTTACATTTAAAATTTTGGGTATCAAAACGTTGATGGTAATAAAATATAAAATTATTTGCTGCCGAATGATCGCCAAGATTTTGATCAGTAGAATTTTGATAATCGGTCGTTTTAAACCTATATACACATCTGTCGGTGAGAGGACGTATATATATATACGTATATACAATATGAACATTCATGAGTGTATGATCTGTGTGTGAGTATATGTGAGCGGTCGAGCGTCTGCTTAATTATGGATAAATTTAAATAACTTTCCCTCCCTTTGCTATTGTTTTTTTTTTTGTAAAACTACTGTAGAAATAGACCCAGGGATATTAACTTAGAGCTTGATGCTACAGTCAAATCAATCAATCAATCAATTAATTTATTTCAATTATCTATACTTTATTGAACTTTAAACTCCTAATAATATTTGAATTTTTTGAAATTTCGTAATACTTTATATAAACAACTTTGCGATACTATAAATTTCGTAAAGTATATACGAAACATAAAAGGAATAAAACCGCAAGATTAAACCTTATTTATGTAAAATACAAATAACAGATTGGTATCATACTATATATACATTAAACACATACAAATATTTAAATTCAATAAATTCACCTGAATATAGCAGCATAAGCAATAATTTAAATAAATAATGAATCCCAGCTTTGATACTACTTTCTGTAGAACTGAATTCAACACTTGGTATTTTAAGCTTTTTATATATTTTCAACTTCTTGCATAAACAACAATTGAAAATTTTCGTTGCGAAAAAACTCTTGTATGCACTAGTCTGATACCGAGACACATACAACTTTGCATACAGAATAGTGCAACATAAAATAAATAAAAAAAACTTAAATTCAAATAAAAAATTTTATAATACATGAAATAGAAGAACAAATTTATTTCTTCCAAAAAAAAGACATTGTACAGTCTGTAGCTGTATTAATATTTACATCTTAAAATAATTTAATACGTAATATGTAGATGTTGTATATATATTCTAAAGTCAATACATATTATATATGTTATGTATAGATAGGTATATAATTTAAATAAAATTACTCTTATTAGCACAATATACTGTTTTATATAAACATATACCCTAAAGACAGCTGACGACTTCTTATATTTTAAGCAGTGTATATATAGTTTATTTCAGTTAAGACTTAAGAAACGTACAAACAACAACAATTAATATTGATAGATTATATTGGTACATAGTTAAAATACTCATCACTTACAAGAAGTTTAAAAATAACAACAACTTTAGACTTTCGCATAAAACATGTTAAGAACAATGTAAATATTTTATTAATATTTGAGAAATGAATTTTCTGATGTTCTTCATGTCTACCATTCTAAACAAAATATTGGCATTGGCAGATATTATTGACAGATTAGAATGATTAGAATATATTACTAAAGTAGTGTTATGATGTAATAGTTTTCAAAAAAAAAAAAAAAAAAACATTTTCCACCATGTGATCGTAGATTCAGTGGCAATAGTATTAATAAGTGTTTTTTTAATTTTTTAATTTTTTTAAATGTTAAACAGTTAACAAATCATTAAATTTAATGAGCAACATTTAGTGCATACTTTGTGAAATTTATGAACAAAAGAATTATTAAGCAAAAAGGAATTAAATCAAAATAAGTAATTTTTGTATTTCTAACCGCAGCATCATAATGTTAATTGTTTGTACATAAAAACAGCTTTTTTCGTAATGGAAGTGTTTTGTTGGTTTAACGGTGTTATTTCATTTAAATTTTTTTTAACAAAAAAAAATATTTTACACGAAATTTAAATGAAATGTAAATTTATATATTTTTTAGAATTTTGTACGTATTGGGACTCAGTGCACTTTTTTATACCAAATCGGACTTGTTTTGTTGGCTCCCTTACATTTATTTATTTTTTATTATTTTTTTTCTAACAATAAAACTACTTTGTGACAGTTGAACTTTCAGGTGATAACTACATTTAATTTATTAGTGACATACAATTTTAATATGTTTGATTTCTATGAAATTTTTTGATATCAATATACATTGGAGTTTAGTTGGACTAATTATTATTTTAATCAGATCTATATTGTATAATGTGTATGTGTATTTTTTGACAACTGGACCGTCCTAGCCCTTGCATGAATATTCGTGGATATTCAAAATGTTAGGACAACAGTATAGTAGAAACTAGTATTAAAAACCGACGTGACCAAAGTTGCCTTAGCGGTAAAGAACATACAATCATACGTCGTCCTGGTGAGTCAGATCGTATCGGTTGTAAAACAAAAACATTCCTAAGGCCGTAAAATCCTAGCCAGTGGAAAAATGTTTTGTTTTCCAATGAATCAAAATACGAAGTTATCCTCTAATTCCCTAACCGGACGTAACCCAATCAAAATTAATGGAACGTAATTTAATGAAACCGCCGTCCGAATAAATTTCATTTTAAAACTGAAAGAGAACGTTTGGTTAACAAGTTTAATTTTTATTCAATTATAAAATCATTTAATAATTTAACGAAGATTGGCATTATTAAATTGAATAATTGCTTAACAATAACATAACGAAATCTTCAAGACTATTTTTTTGTTGAAAAATGTGTCCCTTTTTTTAATGCCTTTCTACCCATTGGTAATTAAATGATGATTGATACTTCGTTGGGTGTATTCTTTCGTCATCCTTTTTGCTTGTATATATTCCCTTACTGTAAATAGTAGTATGATATGTACCATTTCTTTATTTTTGCAGTGAAAATTAAGATTTTGATCTTGTTTCAGTTCTGCATTTTACAGTTAGTCAAAACTATTTTTCCCGCGTTCATAATTAAATAAGTAAAGTATTGAAATTGTTAAGTGTTTCTAAAACTATTTGATTTTAATGTGAATATTTTTTTCTACAGGAGCAACATTACAGACCTAGTTGGTATTGTAATTCAAAGATATTTAAAAGCACTTGCTTTAACTATACACATTTTACTACAAAAGTTTTATATGTGCCATATTAGTCCATTTTGTGTGAAGTAAAAACTATTAATAATGTTAAACCATAACATATATCATTTATAAATAAAGCATTTCCATTTACTTCTTAATTACGTCCAATTTTTCGTCTCGTAGCTATAATAATACGTAAATTTAGAGATTTGTCAACTGACTAGCTTATTTAGCAGTTTAAGTAAAAAGTATCTTAAAATTGTTTACATCCGGTTTAAATACAGTGGTAAAAATTTCTAAATATCTTAAATGTAACTCTAATGAAAACGAGGTGTAATGTTAGGAACCATCGACACGTTCGACGGTATCGATTTTTTGATAATAATATACATTAAGCAATAATAATAAAAATAACTTGACTTTTCTATTTACAATTTAAAATGTTATATAAAATGTATTTAATTTATTGATGGCGCCATTTAATTATAATTGTATAATAATAGTTTAAATGAATAATTTAACAAAACCAAATGATTTGTTAATTTTACTAAATGTATATACTTTCAGTGTAATATGGCACAAATCAGATACTATAAATATATATGTGTGCATTGAATAATAAAAATAATAATGATATGGTCATTAGAAAATATTATAGAAATATATGTGTTTATAATAATTTGTAAACTAGATAAAAATTTCCAATTAATATTTATAATTTTTTATTCATATAGTATATACGTGCATACACATGCACAGCTATTATATGCAGAAATGGATTTGTATAAATGTAAATTTTTAAAATATGTACTTTAGTTTGAGATTTTAATTAGAAATCGAAACTACTTCAAGTCTATATAATATATAATTAGCGTATAAAACTACTATTGTGCTTAGTTTAATTACGATAAGTTTATATAAATAAATTATTTCTCATAAGTGGGTGCGAAACTTTACTTGAATTAATTATTATTACATTTTATATATATATATATATATATATATATATATATATATATATATATATATATATATATATATATATATATATATATATATATATATATATATATATATATATATATGTAGTTGCAAATGATAATCATTTAAGTGACTTAATGGCAATGAAAGATAAATATGTATACAAATTATTTGTAACACTATATATAGTCATAAAACGAGAGCGAACTGATAGCCCTAAAATCTCAATGATACAAATTCCTAAATGAAAAATAAATCCTAAAAAGTATAATCCACAAAATGAAAATCCCAAATATGAAAATCCCATAAATTCTAAAAAGCGGAAATTCCAAATTTGACCGCAAGATTTCAAAAAATACACAAAATTAATAAAGAACAGAACTTATTTATTTCAAATTTCTAAAACATTTATTATGTAAAACAAAAACATTTAAAACTAAATTAATGAATAAGATGAATATTGTGAGCAATATTTCTTAAATATTCTAGTTTCGTAGTTGAAATTCAACTTTTTATAATGCGTTTAATTGTTTTATATTTGTTTTGTCTCTTTCTCGAAAATCTTTGTCCTCTGTTAATTTTTTCAATGATTGTTTTAGAAACTATAATTTCCTCTCCAAGATGGGATATCATTTTGTACAGCCCACCGTTCTGCTTTCCTACAATAACCTTAAGACGACGGTGCCACGCTTCGATGCAGTTTTGAGTGCGAGGGAAGTTTCCTTTTGCAGCGTTTTCGACAGACAAAAAACTGGGGTCATAACGTAGTTTTTTGTTAGAGCTGCCTCCGGTTATGTAATTACATTTAACACATCTTGCAATTGGATTAGCAGTTTCATCTTCAAGATTATTATACAATGCAGTATAATAAAGAAACATTTCGTCAAGATAAACAAAAGCGTTACTTTTTATACTCCTAGCCTAGAGCTTAAAATTTTCACTTTTTCCATATTTAATCGCTGCTCCACACTTTTGTACTTGTCGCCATAGGATCTTACCAACATGAAAAAGGCAGCCTTTGAATTCCGTGTTAGGAAAATATTCTTCGGCTGCTAAATAAATGGTTTTCTCAAAATCCGTAATATCCTTTGTGGATTCAAATGAATATTATGTTCAGTTGCAATACGAAGCAATTCATAGAAAAAGTCAGAATAACAGCTTTTACTCTTTTTCCTCATTAAACAAAACACTAAAGGTACGATATCATTTTCGATTTTTCCAATAATGCTAAAAATCTGGGCTATTAACCAGCAGGAACACGCAGACAAAACGTTTGAACCAGTTCCCAGAATAATTATTGTCTCATCTTGAACTTTCTTCTCTGAGAGAACAAAAAGCTCATTTTCGAGAAAACGTAAATGGTGTGGTATTTCAATTTCCTCGATATTTTCTGGTTCCTTGATTTTAAACGCGTTCATTTGCCCTACAATCCACAGTTACTTTATTATTTGTGACCACCATCACAAATAAGAACTATTTGCAGCATGAACTTTTAGTTTTGTATTACAGGAAGCAATATTGACTTTTGAAGCTTAAGGATCATGTGAATGAATAAAAAACGAATTACTAATTTTATGCTCATTTTCCTCTATAAATCTAATGATTTATTTGCTTTTGCAAGAAAAATTTTTTCTTTGTACACATCTCTATTTAAAAATATTATTTTTCTGAGTCCAAATGGTAGCAGAATCCCTCATTATATAAATTATTTCCACCTTTATTATTTTCATTCTGTATTGATGCGTAAATACGAATATATTTTATATAACCAAATTTTTTATAATTAGAATTAATTATAGAATTATATTTTTATAATTTAAATTTATTACTTTTATAGCTCTATAAGAAATGATTTCGGTTTGCAGTTGGAAAAAATAAACAAAATCAGATATATGTACATATGAAATTTGCTGGCTACCACCATCTACTACCATGAATGATGTAAGAACATCAGCACATTCAGAATTGTATAGTACAGTTTATGAAATCCCGTTGTTAAGAAGAATATTTATTAAAACAGGCGCGCCCGTGTTTCAGGAGTCATGCGCGTCCGTGTTAAGATGAGTGTTTCATCTTAACCTCAGATACATTATAAAATTTACATCCTAATGATGATTATCATATAGCTTCATTAAGTTAATATACCAAAACCAAAATTAATAAAATTTATAGCATGTACGAAGTCAATCTGTTTTTGTCGACTACATGTAATATGTATAGCCATCATGTAAGATTTGGATATAACATACATATACGTAGTATGGTATGGGATAATTATTTAAATATGTATAATTAAAATTTTCAATTTAAGCTAAAGGGTATCCTAATGAGACGATTATTGTATATATTATTAAAGATATAACGATATAACCAAAAACTTGGTTTGGTCCACCCTCTAGCACCACGCCAAAAAATTTAAAATTTAAATCGGTCTTTAAAATTTATATTTTCTTAAAAAAGGATTACATTTATTTTCGGTACGCTTTCTTTATTTCCTAGTTCATGTCTTGTGTTTAATAAAATAAAAATAATAATTATTGTTTTTATTTAAAGTAATAATTACAAATTATATTAGGCGAAACGTGATAAACTTATTTTAAAAGAAAAAAAAAATATTTTTTGTATCTTTCCAGTATAATAATTAATTTATATTGTAGATATTTAAAAATTTATTTAATAAAATAAATTATTTGATATACGTATTTTGTGTGCAGACAATTCTAACCTGTAAATAAAAGTAATTACTCAACTATTGCAATATGTACAATTTATTAGTAAATTTTACTTAATTATATATTATGTAAAACAAAGATTTTATTTGTTTTAGCTTCCCAAAAGTAATTATATAAAGAACACTTTAAAAAATGTCAACCCTTTAAAAAAAATACTCCAAATGACAACTGTAACAAGAAATTTTTGTTTTTTATAAATATACAGTAGGAACTATAGAACCTTTATACGACAATATTTCAAACCGTGAAAATGGAGATAGATGAAATGGAGATAGATGAGTATGAAAATAAAGACCAAGCATTAAGAAGTACCAGGCACTTCTAATATAGGAATAAATATATATATATATATATATATATATATATATATATATATATATATATATATATATATATATATATATATATATATATATATATATATATATAAATATATATATATATATATATATATATATATATATATATATATATATATATATACATAATATATGTGTAAATATTTCACTTTTCGGCTCCAGAAAAGATGGCAGGGTTTAAAAACAAAATAAAAAAAATTAATTCCTTGTACCTAATTTTCATCAGTTGAATTAAGGAGATTATTCTTAAAAGTGAAAAATATACAGAATGATACAAATTGGAATTAAAAGTGAAACACGAAATGATATTTAATTTTTGAGGGACAACGCCAAAACCATCAGTTCCGAAGTTATTTCAACTGTAATATGAAAGATCCGCTAGTGGTTTATTACTATACGCAAATGTGATATGCCAAATGCCACCAGCTACTCGATTAAATTAATTGAAAATCACTAGTACAGAAATAAATTATAGCGACAACGAGCTAATAAATTGGGTGGTCAAAAATTTGAAATGGGGATAAACTACAAACAAAACCATCATCATTTTGTGTTTCGTGCTCTTCAGATTGAATCCAAGGTTTAAAATTAAATCAGATCTGACATCGAATTTGACTTTTTAGTTCCAATTTTGCTTTATTTTATATTTTTTTCAAAATTTGTTTGATTGGAGAAAAATTTTAAACTATTTCATCACTTGAACGATGTACCGTGAATATTTGTCTGTACAATAAATTCTTTAAATCAATTTTAAACAATTCTAAACTTGTTAAAATGAGGACGTATGTCCCCATGTCAGTGGGGGTATACGTCCCCATTTTAACAAGTTGTCAGTGTAACGGTTATTTCATTTGATTTTGGTGTTAAATTATTTTTTACATCAATAATTTAAATGGATTTTAGAGTGTTGTGTGAATTGTATTTACAATGCCGTCAGTTTAACGGTTATTTCATTTAATTTTCGTGCTTAATAATTTTTTTGAACCTTAGATGATTTTAATGATTGATTTTATGTAGTAAAAATTTAATTAATGAAGATCGGTTCTACATGTATTGATGTAGAGTAGCAGTTGGGATTTGGAAACGTTTTCTCTTTTGTTTTGCAAAAAAAAAAATAAGAAAAATAAGAAAGTTTGTATTATTACTCTGGGTGTCAATGCAATTTGAAACTAAATCGTTCGTAATTTATTAAAAATGGATTTTATATTACTCAATAAATGACTGCATATAGTTAATTAAAATTAATAAAAAATAATGTAAAATATCTTCAACTAATATCTAAAGAAGGAAAATTACAATTTAACAAATTTAACAATAATTTAACAAATTTAATTGGAAAGTAGCATTTTTAAATCTTGCCGTTCAAGATTTAAATCTTGGCGTAAAAATGTAATTTCTAACATGAACCAACGCATATTTTTTAAACGAATTTCAAAGTTACCTTAAAATATCACCTCACTTCTGTGATTTTTTTGGCTTCATATTCGTATTTTATTTGGTTGGATTTTGTTTATTTCAAATAGCTGCCATTTTTATCAAACTTTCATTAAGAAATGACACATAACGAATACGCGCAAAAATACAAAATCGTTGTTGTTGTAAAATCGTAATTTTTTTCTTTCTTTTTCTGTATGTCACAATGCCTTTAGCACAAATTTATGAATTTAATAATAATGCCACTTCGTTTAACCCCTACATATAGGAGTGTAGGCGTGGAAAGTTGTTTGCCTGTAAGTAGTTGTTATAATATGGACACAAAATTATACCATCCACACCCATATTTAACGGAAGTAGAAATCTTTCTTGACTGGGATAAGTAAAATTAAGAAATTCTCAACGATCTTGCCGGTTTTAAGTAATTTTTTACTTTAATAAAAATGTTGATAATTACTTCTTAAAAGTTACCAATATTTTTGTGAAATTCATGATATACTTTTTTTTTAATATTTAATATTAAAGTATTGTTGTGGCAAGCAAGGGATTAAATTTATTAACTATTATTTCTAAAAAAAAATTAAAAATCGCTTACAATTACTGCACGTGGAAAGTAACGCGCTTGTTAATTGACACTTAAACTAAATAGTAGTGCATATTGGCAATCCAATACTAATCCATTTTTGATGTTGTTAAAAAATTATTAAAAAATTAATAACTATATTTGTTGTTTGGGAAAACGAAACTTACAAAGTTTCGTTTTTCACTTAGTTTATTTTTAAATAAATTGTAAAGTGTTTTATAGATCTTACTTTATATATTATATATATATATATATATATATATATATATATATATATATATATATATATATATATATAATATATATATATATATATATATATATATATATATATATATATATATATATATATATATATATATATAAATATATATATATATATATATATATATATATATATATATATAAATATATATATATATATATATATATATATATATATATATATATATATATATATATATATAAACGTTTTTTTAATAAAATCGGTTGTATCTTGCACAGATCTATAAAAATTAATATACATATATTAAAATTCTTAGTACATCGCATAAGAAAAAATATTTTTCTTATTTTGTTGCTCCTCCACTTGGTTTGGTGGCAAATGTATTTTAAAAAAAATAGGAAAATTTTTAAAATGAGTCCCTTGAGGATATTCAAATGTATTCTTTCTATATATACTACTTATTATGAAAGTGACTTTTTATTGTCGTTTTAACACAAGCACAAAAACAACAAAAAAACTTAATTGCTTGTAGTATAGTATCCATACTCTTTTTGTTGTTAGATGTAGTTGAGTACTTTGACGAAGAATGAATACTAAATAAAAAATAAAATGGGTTATTCCCTTTCTAGTTTGGTTTGCTGAATAATTTGATTTTCGGTGTGCTGTTGTTGTAAATTTTCTTTGTACCAAAACATAATTTTTTTTCCTTTTAAATATATTTATGTTGAGATGAATACAATTATTATTCGTAAAATGTTAATAACACAGAATGGTACTTGCGCTTAATATCCATCAACAATAAAATTTTGAATTCTCTATGTATTTTTCAAATATATGTGCCTTTTTAAGAATCATTTTGAAGAATCTTGACTTTTGTCAGATGAACATACAAATATTCTACGCGTGTCTAAAATCAATGTTTGTTGTTGTATCTCTATACGGAACATCACAAACAAAATATAACGAACGCAAATTAAAAAGGCATAAAATATATATCTGAAACAGAACAGAAGGGATTATAATTTTTAAATATTTCGAGATGTTCTACTGCAATAAAAAAAAAATTGAATGAGTTCATGTAACGATGAGGTTAAATTAAAACAAAATATGTCTGACGAAATTATAAAGGATTTATGTTAACTATCTCATAAAACAAATAATAAATCGGACCGAATCTAAATAAAGAAATAGTTTTTAGAATTTTACAAATATTTTCTATGTGAATAAAAGACATACATATAAGAACATAAAATTTATGAACTGGAATATTTTTTTTAAATAAAGAGCATAAAACGAAAACACGATAATTATAATCTTATAATTATTAAGCTTTTTAAAAATTTAATGGCACAAAAAAAATACTTTTCTAATTATGAGATTCTAACTAAAATTCATCGTAAGCTGTTTGCAATACATAAAATAAAATGTTTAATTCTACTTTACAAAATTTTAATAAAGCTCAGACTAAATGTATATAGAAGTTTTTTATAATTAATAGATTTTATTTAACAAAAAAACTCAAACATTGAAATGACACTGATTCTTTTAAATGTGCCGTCACTTAAGATTGTGTCATTAATTTTTTCTCATTTCATTGTATTTTTAATTTATTGCATAAAATACAATAACAAAATATTAAACGTTGATTGTTTCTATTTTATAAACATTAACGCTATTTGCTAAATTAAGTTTCAAAATAAGAAAAAAGAAAGCTCTTTAATTTTTTATCAATTTTTATAATATGGTTCAAAGCTTACTTGCTGCTCTTCTTTTGTTTATGGATACACAAAAAGTATATAAATTTAATGTTCACGTTGCTTTTTATGTTGTGTACAATACGATATTGTTGTAAGTTTTATCATTTATGTTTTATTATATTTAGCTTTTTGTGTTTTTTTTAAGTTTATGTCAAACGAACGATACAAGTTTAATTAATTTGTAACTATACCAATGTTATATATAAATAAGATTCGAGTGCGATAAGATAATATAATTATCAAGTTTAATTTAAAATGATCTTTTGATAAACTAGAAGATTAATTATTAGAGTTTTACTTTAATCTCAGACAAGGGTTTGTTAAAAATTGCTAAGTCATTTGGAAAGACGATACGAGTGATCAGTATATATTACTCAAATCTAAATGAGGTACCACCAAATGAACAGTTTCTGTGAAAGCTATGTAGGGTAAATAAAGCAAGTATTTTTAACATATTTTAGTAATTTTGTAACTTCGATATATGAAAAGATTGAAAGTATAGGATCAGGCAAAATATAACTAAAAAAAATAACAATAACGCTTTCAGTATTGAGATCCCCTTGATATTACGATCGAACCATTTGATAAAACTTACTTACTTTTTGAGTTAAATCACGTGAAATTAATTTCATTACTGTACTTTGTAGTTCAAAAACCGTTCGAAGTAATCATATAACATAGCGTGTTAATCTCAAATCACCATTTCCCATTAAGTATTAGAAATTTTAAATGTAAATCAAAATACCAAGTTTATTTTCTAAACTAGTGATTACAGCAATTATATTTACACCTGAAAAATTAATGGTACATTAAACTTCACACAAATAATTACGGAAATGTTTATCATTCATCATAGTTAATCATAATTATCTAACTATTTTTTTTTATTATATTCTTTTATAATTACATCAAAAGATAATTTATCAGTTTTTCTTAGTTTGCTTTATATGATAAGATAATTTAATTTGAATATTTTCATTTTATTGTACTAATAAATTTGTGGTTTATTACACCAATAAATAATTAATCAGTACTTCTCTTTAGTCCAATGATAGATCGACAGTATAGTTTCTTTTACAATCATAAGAGTACAACAAATATTGAATATCAACATAAGAAGAAAAACTTTGTCGGGATAACACACCATTAGTGCCATTAGCACAAATTTATTGAGTTTTATTTTAGATGTTATTATTTAATATATATATATATATATATATATATTTATATATTTATTTATATATATATATATATATATATATATATATATATATATATATATATATATATATATATATATATATATATATATATATATATATATATATATATATATATATATATATATATATATATATATATATATATATATATATATATATATAAATATATAATTTATATATAAATAGTTACGTTTGCAAGTTAAACTACACACATTCAAATATGACGTTCCTATATTTTAAACGTAAGCGTCATCATAAAATCAGTTGGAAACCCTAAATCGGGAGTTGGAAAGCTGATGTTTAACAGCGTGCTGGATGAAACATGATTACACAAGCAGATAGAGAGTTCGAATAAATATAGAATGTTCAGAACAAAAATTAGTTTTAAAAGTTTAGTTTTAAAGTTGAAATTGAATTAAAAAAATTGAATTTTTTTTATGTTCATATGTTCATAACTCATAAATCACGAAGCCGTAAGCCAAAGTGAATTAAAAGTGTGTGTAACAGTGTTAAATAATAACCAAATAAAGACTTGTTCTAAACTTAACCCGTCACAGACATTCAAAAAAGTGATTTTTTTTAACTTGTTTAAAATTGCGTGAAATCCAAGACACCGCATCCAAACAGGACCCACTTTAAGAACCGATACATCCACGACTACAAAATCAGGTAAATTTTTTTTACTTTTAGTCTCATTTTTCGTTACATACTCGTAAATATTTAACTACTTCTGTGTGCGCTAAAACATAGACACGAGAAGTCAGAACTCAGTCACAATAATTAAATACTACGAGTTAGGGACTAAAAGTGATAGAATTCTACTGTATACGTTAACCATCGTGCACTACTAGAAGAAATATTTAAACTCAATAGAAGAAACAAGTCAAGAAATGAACCTGGAACAAATCACCATTGCTTGCGATTGCCGGGCAGCTGACCAATCTAGTTTAGAAACAGACTGAACAAGACGAGAACAAAATCTCTACCGAATGAAGAAAACAGATTGAGGTTATTTTTTCACCATTATGGACCATTCAAGCCTGCGGTGGGTGGTTGATGGGCCAGAAGGACTTATCTGGGAGACTTACGAGATGGAGCTTAAAGCTTCAAGGCTTCAATTTTAATATTGAGTATCGTAAAGGATCTTTAAACATTGTTCCCGACGGTTTTTCCAGAATTTATCTTCAAGGTCTTAATACCGCACCAATACGGCCTGTGATGGTGAGGCAAGTATATCTCCTCTACATGTATACTTTGATGATCAAGCATTTTTCGATGTAGGCAGCATATGCAAGCAGAGTTACTGCTTTTTGTAAGGAGCGCAATCAGAAATGTAATTATAAAGAGATTAATGGACGATTGTATATTTTAATGAATGATGATCAAGACAACTTTCGAATATTTCGCGTTAGAAATTAGTTATTCCCTATTCTTTAATCAAAGATCTTCTACAAAAAGCTCATAATTCTCCAACAAGTGCTCACTACGGATACGAAAAAACTTTAGAAATATTGCTAAGATAATTTTATTGGATTTCTATGTCACGTGATGTACGGAACTTTGTTCAAAATTGGGAGACGTCTAAAAAGACTAAGTCCACGAACTTCATCACTCGGCCAGAAATGGGAAATTATCGTGAAGGGTATCGACCATTTCAACGATTACTTTTTGATTTTTTATGACAATACCTGCGCAGCATAAACCGCAATACATATCTACTAATTTTGCTTGGTGGCTTCATTTTGAAAAGAGATATTTGACCCCGGATAAATGTAAATGCCTTTGTAAGCAGCATTCTCGCCTTTATTAGGAAGGTAGAGAAGCTCTTTGACTAATAAACCCAATAGCAAAACAGATCTTTTAGGTCGCAGTACTGCCCGTTTGGCCAAAGGAATTTAAAAAAAAGCACATCTTCAACAAAAAATATAATTATAATTTTTTTGATAAAAATTTACCAGATCAGACATACTATAAACGGGGATTCCACAAGTTTTTAATGGAATTCTAGGTTCTTAGTCAATGGCAAAACTAAATGCCAAATTTGCCCCAGATAGAAATGATAGCTATACAACTATAAGTACTAACACGATCAATACGATATTGGAGGAGATATACGACGCAATAGTTTGGGCTAAACTAAAACTTCTAAGCAACAAGATCCTGGCAATACATTTAATTACATTTAATGTTTAAAAACATTTATTGACGTCGAACCATACGTTTATTCTATAAGCAGTCAATTTACAATCCTATTGAAATTGCATTCAATTTTATACAATTTCGATGAATTCAATACTTAAGCTTTTGTTAAATTTCTAAACTTTTAACAATAGCATTTAAATTAACAATCATAATTTCTCTGTTTAGCAAAACATTTCCTAGTATGTATATATCGTTTTTAAATATATATGGCATACTTATTTACAATAAGAGTAATACCTGTTACATTCTTTCCGCTTATAAAACATTTATAACCTTTACAATTCATTTATATACCTACATAACACAATATGTGTATAATAATAGTCAATAAAAATCAATTTTCATTTGGTAATTTATCAATTTTTCCTAATAAAAATAATAATAATAATAATAATAATCACAGTAGCAATAATAATAATAATATTAATGTCTCAATCTTTTTATTGTGAAAATTTAAAAAAAAAATTGACTTTTAATTCCGTCTCTATAAACTGGTGAAGCTTTTATATAGGAGCTTTACATGATAAAAATCATGAATATAAATATTTTCCAATAAAATAAAATGATTTTTACCAGATGGTGTGCTTTTGTGTGTTAGTATATTGTGTTATAGTCGGATAATAATCATCATTTTTATTTAATATTTTGTAAAAATAAAATAAAATAAAATTAACGTTAATTTTAATGTATAAATATAGTAAATTGTCATGATAATTGTGTTTGATTTAAGCACAAACCAATAGATTATTAATAAGATAAGCATGTTTAAGGGACGTGATCAATTACGTACGATTGATAGAGCACCCTTAGGACTTGATATAATAATATTAAAATGTTAATAGATAATCAATATATATATATATATATATATATATATATATATATATATATATATATATATATATATATATATATATATATATATATATATATATATATATGTATATATATATATATATATATATATATATATATATATATATATATATATAAATATATATATATATATATATATATATATATATATATATATATATATATATATATAAACATATAAATGTAGAATAGTTCTTTGCATAACTGCAAGACTACTTCAACATAAATAGATAATTTAAAAAAAAAAGCACAAGCATAATCATAGAATTGGATTTATTTTTATATTGTAATTAAAATATTTATAATTAATATAATTCCTATGAGAGTATTTAATCTAAATTAAGTCAATAAAAAATGTTTTTATGTTTTCTTCATAATATTGAAATTATATTAGATATCAAGAATGGTGAAGAGATTAAATTTGACGTTTGTATATATCAATGTGTACACCTAAATGCAAGAAATAGAGAAAATTGTAGTAGATAGGGATTTTATTTAGTAAATATTAATAAATCCTATTCAATGTTTGTATTTATTTTAAAAAAAAAATTTAATGTCTCATTTGTTAAATTTAAAAATTTGAATATTTAGCATATTGGCTTCAGCTTTGGGAATAATAACGAAATATGTGTACCAAAATAATATTAAACACAATGTATTTTTTCTGTTTTTTAATCATGATCTGTGAATGTAGTTTGTAATGAAAAAAAATTTTATTAGTTTTAAATCCATTTATTTTTGGGATCTAGATTATTTGAAATTACATATTTTCAAATATTCTTGTTTTGCATTTAGTTAAAAATAAATTAAAGTTTTATTGTTGGTATTTAGTAAAAAATATTCGTATACTTACAAAGTTTCAACATGAAAGTTAAATATATGCAACTTTTGGCTTACCTAAAATTAAAAAAAAAAATGAAGTCTTAATAAATGTTTTTCAATAAAAAATAACTATGGTTTAAACAAATCTAATAGTAAAAAAATTTTTATCAATTTAAGGAAAAGTTTATTAAGATCAATAACTAAATTTAAAAAAAAAATGTAAGGATATTTAAAACTGGATGTTTTGATTTTTAGTTTTCTAATTACTTCATTTTTTTTATTTGCTTTTGCAGTAATTTAATTATTAAAAGATGACCCAGTCTAATAAAACAATTATGTGTTGATTGATTTGAATATAAGAAAAACCGAAAAGATCAGGTTCGCCGAACCCAAATTATCACCGTCTTTACAAAAATACAAACAAGTTTGACAAATATTAGTTTCCCCATTACATTTAGATTAGAGTAGACTATAGCTGTTCGTTCATGTGTCTGCTTACGCAGTTACAGTTGTCGTTAGATTTCCATACACAAGAAACTTGAATGACATATGACATAAAGCAAAATATTATAAGCCGCAAGGTCCTATAGTGCACAACATTAAAGTTATTTGCCATTCTGTTAATTGTTTCAACTTATATACTTACGATGTATTCGATGAAATATCCACTTGCTCTAATGCTCGTAATAATTTTGTTACTGTTTATCAGTAAATATTTAGAGATTACTTTTGGAGTTTAGACTTGGCTTTAAAAAATATTTCGAAAACCTACAATTATACATTTTCACGTGTAACCACAAAATTATATATTCTTCAAACTCTGAAATATTATAAATATATATATATATATATATATATATATATATATATATATATATATATATATATATATATATATATATATATATATATATATATATGTGTATATATATATATATATATATATACATATATATATATATATATATATATATATATATATATATATATATATATATATATATATATATATATATATATATATATATATATATATATATATATATATATATATATATATATATATGTTTATATATATATATATATATATATATATATATATATATATATATATATATATATATATATATATATATATATATATATATATTTATATATATATATATATATATATATATATATATATATATATATATATATATATATATATATATATATATATATATTTATATATAAGAAGTTATAATATTAAATAGTTTTAATATTATAACTTCTAAATTATGTTCATGTTTATTTATTTCAAAATATGAACGAAAGACTATAATTTAAACGAAATAAAAATTATGTATTTAAAAATCTCCTTTTATTACATAAATTATTATATTTTAATATTTAAATACATTTTAACTAAAAGATCCCATCAGTTACTAGATTTATGAGTCCAAATAAACCACTGATACAAAAAAAAAGGAACTAATCTTTAGAAATTGCAGTTTTCAATAAATAACGACGTCTGTCTGTAAAAGATATAAAGCAATAGAAATTAGTTTAATCCTAAAACATTAATATATCACTAAAAGTTATTTGCCAATCAGAATAAAACCAGACTAGATACGATTTTGGTTTTAAGTGGCAATCGAAACTTTTTTTTTATCAAATCGATTCGCATATAATATGTATATTGAAACTAAATTAATTTGCCTATTTAAAAAAATATAACAAAAAAGTATAGGCGAAAAAAAATGGTTTGCCTATGTTTTCTATATCGTTTAGATATCTATTTTTACTGTGTTCGTGTAAATTACCTGAAAATTAACAACAACAAAACTTCTAGACACTAACAAAAACACCATCAACCGGAAAATTAAAATAAAAAAATCGGTGAATCTAGTCTATACACAAAACTAAACTGAGTGTACTGAATTTAACGTGCAATATAACAAAGCGTATAGTGCTATATGCCGGATTTATTTTGTAACATTGAAATTAGTAACAGAAAATATATCTTTTTTGTGCTTTTTGTATAAAAAAGAAGTTAAATTTTAAACAAAACACATTAATGTGTGTAATGTACATAATGGTTGGTAGGTGCGATTTAAAATGTGTGGAAACTAAAATACTGGTGCACACAGAAATTTTTTTTTTATTTTGTACGACTATACCTAAAAACATATTTTTTTTACGAGTATATCTGGCGTATGAATCGAAATGAGGAAATTTCGTATTAAAATGGGGAGGTCGGTTCCTTTCGGTAAAATAGTGAAACTTAAACGATTAAAAAAATTTTCGATCAAAATATCAAAAATTATATTATACATTTTAATAAAGATAAAAACGATAATCGGATAACATAATAATTTTTGCATAATTAATAAGGAAGTCGAAAAAAATGTAATATGCTTTATATATTTTTTTTATTCGTTTTGTTGATTAAAATCTCAGAATTTTGTTGAATAAGAATTTATTGTTTAATCTTTCGTTGAAACAAAAAATAATAATTCGATGGATATTAATGATATCAAAACCCTAGCTTATAAATAATTTTTTTTTATTTAGATGGATAAATTATTGTTATAATATCAAAAGACAATTGAACTGAAAAAATTTATAGTGTTTTATAAAATTATCATAATCAATAATTTGTTTAAAAGCAGGCGAATTAAGCAACACTCATACTGAATTGTTACATTACAATTTTCTAATTTACACAGTACTAACGAAAGAGTAACTTATCATCTACAGGTAAAATCACCATAGTGTGATTCAAGTTAACACACATAAATATCCCTTTTAACTATAATGAATAGTGAAATGCAGAAATTCGTAGCATTTTATCTTTAATTCGACCGGAACAAGACAGATTCCTACGGTGAACTAAACTTCAGTTCTAGAACTTATTTAATATGATGCGTATTAAAAAATGTCAAAAAAGACATGTGTGCGGTGAGAATAAAACTTTCGTACGAATAAAAAATAAAAAGTAAATTATCCTTTGTAATAAAAGTAAATTTATCTAAGGCTGTGTCCGAAACCCATGATAAATATTTGTCAATACAAATTTAGACATTTATTTAAAAATATTACCCTTCATTCCCAATTTTTCATTATACGCTATCCGAAAAGTATTATAATTGTTTAATAATTGTCCCCGCCTCATGATGTATAAAAGTTCAAATTTTTCTGTTAATGTTTTAAATGGTACTATTTCAAAATCAAGTAGTGAATTTTATGTTTTATTGTACATAAAAGTATGGATTGGCTTTTACTATAGAAGGTTTTGGTATTTGTAAAAAATTAACATAACAATTGACTGTGATAATTTGGGTGTGTTCGTTATTATCAATGTCAAAAATGTGTATTCACAATTATTTATCATGGGTTTCGGACACAGCCATAGTCCATATGACCAATAGGTTGGCTTATCTATAACTTCTATAATCAGCTTAATTTTTACTAATATGGCTAATAAATATTCAATCATTTGACTACTTTGGTTAAATTCTTACGATTGGTAAAAGCATGATAAACAAAAATAAATTAACAACACCTAGAGTTTTAATGCCCGTAGTAATCGTGTCTATCCTCGATTTCGTTGTATTTTTTGGTAAACCTGTTCATAATTTATTTTTGAACGGTGGATAAATATTTTTAATGTTATTTAGTTATTTACCGCATATATAAAACTATTGAATTGATCTTACATATTTAGGCATCCATCAGATTCAGGATATAATTTTATAATTCCGGGTAACTACTTGTCAATAATGGTAAACTTGGTAAAAGAAATTTGGTATATTTAATGTACTTCAATGGAAATTGGTAGATTATCACCGAAGTTGAGTGCCAGTTCATTACAATGCCAGTTTACTGTATTTCTAAAGGAGAAATATAAGATGGTGGTTGGCGTCATTTAATTCTATATTTCTGAGTTTATAGTACCAATATAACGCAACTCTTAATGGAATGCAATTATTAAATTATTAGATCAACGTGGGCAATGTGAAAATATGATAGGGTCCTTACTTCAAACGAATCCTTACACGTCTTTAATCTACCGGCGACTCGTAAAATTCCTTCAAGGTTATAGTACAATATATAATTCTGTTTATAGTGTGAATTATGCTGTATTTTTATTAAGGATTTTCCACGTTTTACCTCTTATATCTTTCAACAAACGTCAGACAGTAAACTAAAAGTGTTTGTGTGTAACTGAAAGTAAAAATTATCATCGAGCGATTGGCGTAGTAGTTTAACCTGACGCTGTTGAATAAATATTACCAGGTTCGTATTAATAAGACTATTAGAATATAGATATAGATCAATGAGAAGGGGATAGAGGTGATATTTTTTACCAATTTTTTCAATTTCTTATTTGATTGATGATCCCACAAATTGCAATTTCTTAAAAATATAAGAACTTTTATGCCACGATGATCCTTTTCTAGTCGAACATTTGAGAATAGTTAAGCAATCAAATTGATAATATGCGGTAGCAAGGACATTATTTATCAGGCGATATCCAAAATGAATTTATTTCATGCTGTGCCCAATACTTTATGAAACGTCATCTCAACGAAAAGTATAAGGTTCAAAACATTTCTATATAATGGTTGATGCTACTCCACATTCAGTACATATGGAGCCAACTACATTTATATTAGAGTTTTAGAATACGCAAATTGCAATAATAAAGCAGGAGAAGAAATAGCAGACATAATATTGCAAATAGTGTTTTAACACAATATACAAAATGAAGATTACTGCGGGCAAGGTTACAACAATGGTTTGAATATGAGTATCTTATTTAAAGGTGTTTAAGCAGGACAATTCAATATTTATCTGACTGATACTTATCCTTTGGTAATATTTTTCCCATGTGTTTGCCACAGTTAGTTTAAATCGGCGCGGGGTTTATGTCGCAAGTGCTGCCATAATGTAATTACCTTTTTCAGCGCGATACAAAAATTATATAATATGTTCAGTTAGCAAACCGATGGGATAGAACATTTTAAACCAGTATTGATGGCGGTTTAGTCCATTCCATATCCACTACATGATGGTTGGCTAGAAGCGAAAGTGTAAAGCCGTTTATTAATCGTTTATCTGTATGTATACTAATGAATCGAATGAAAGACATCAGAAACACGTATCAGCCAATTTTCCCCAGGAATCTAAAATTATAGCCAACAATAACGTCATAAGCCCATAATTAAAATAATGTTAGAAAAGCATATATTTCTTAACAATTAGATTTAGGAGTAAAACTGCGTTACTATAAAATTAAATTAGAAAAAAATATAATAGAACTTAACTCCTTCATATTATTTAAAATTACAGAATAAAAAACTTAATTTTTAGGGACCCAACATGTGTCTTGTATCAGGCCTCATGCTGAATATTACCGGCTTTGTACAACACATAACATAATTAAAAGTTTAAGATTCTAAACGAAATATCGATTTCTCGAGCTTATTAGCTTTTACTTTAGTCGTATAAACCTTTCGAACCCATTCGAATAAATGGAGTAATTTGTTGGGCAAATGAGCCCTTCTGGCAATGACCGCTAAATTTGAGCTAGATGATACATGGAGCCAATAAGTTCGGTTGAAGGTTGATAGTATAAGAGGTGTGCGATAGACAACTAATAAAGACTAACGAAGCAAAGAAGTTACGCAAGTCGCTCCAATTTCCTAATATTTTAGCAAGATTTTTTAACGAAATGTAAATCAATCGATAAATTAGTCCTAAATTTAGAATATAACATAAAAGTCAGTTATATAAAACTTCTATACATTATTTGTATTCTAACTGTACCATTACAAGTTACAACTATAATTACTGGTTAATAAAAGTAAGTAGATATTTTTGGCATCATCAATAAAAGAATTTGACCATGAAGCTATAGCTCAGATTGGATTATGGAATAGCTTTGTCCAAATAAACACAAAATATTTAAAATTTTGCTAGTTCTTAAAAGTCGAATGAAAATCTTGGCAATATTTCAGACTCTAAACAAATTTGTAATGTTAAAGTTGTATCTACGCTTAAATTATTACATTACAAACATCTCAATAATTTATAACCACCCTATAAAAAAAGAACACTACGTACCGACAATTACACTCAGTGCATCCTAATGCGTACTTGTTATCAATTTCTTATAAATTACAATAAAAAGATAATAACCTTTGTCACCTTCTTTAAATTTCCTTTTTGACTTTGGAGAGCGTACAATTATTCAAAATAGACAAAATATTTATTGTCTTCGGGTTGACAGTAGATGCCTGTTCTTTGTGAATATGATATACTTCTATAAACATTTTTTTTTTTTTGTAAAACGACAACAACACAGTACCAACAAAAAAAAATACGACAAAACGTAGATGTTAATTAGAACTTCCGTTTCCAGTTTCCCTGCCAATTTTATTGTTACATAGTTTCAAGGGGGGAAATATATAAATTCAAAGAGAACGATTCTTCTTTCTTTCTTTTTTTTTTTTTGCAAAAAGCTTTTAGAAATATTTCAAAGTTTTTGTTGCCGATGTCTTTAATTTCTGACAACAATAACAACACCATTCAACCAAAATATATATTTTTATTGTTTAAAATAAAATAATTTTATTGTGAATTTTCTTTACAAAAATATAACATTTTTGAAATAAATAAAAATAAATTTCTCTTGAGAGCTTTTTATTTACTGGTATTGTATTTTTGCAAATGAATGAATTTCTGAAATATTTTTTTGCTTATAAGTACTTATGTTTGTGTATATCAAAATATATTTATTGTACTATGTTTAGAGTAGGTTTCCTACTTTTCTTTTAAATTCGTCTATGTTATTGTTACCACTCTACAGTTATAAATAAATATACTTACATGAAACGAAGTTGTTTATAATAAAATAAGCATATTATTGCTAAAATAGGATATAAAAATTCGAACAAAATGGATTTGACATGTGTACCATTTTGTTTTGTGATACGTCTCACTGTCTCAGTTCGGTAATTGAAAAATTGTAATTGAATGGCTTAGAGATTTTATTTATGTGTTATGGGTTTTACTTTTATATAAATATTGTATGGGGGAAACTATATTCTAGTTTAAAATAAATTAGAATACGTTTATGAATTTTACGGAGTTTTCTAAATATTATAGTAATCGTTGTAACTTGAAATACAAATTGATTTTCTATTAAGAAACCATCTTTAGTCTAACTTTACATTGGTTTACAAAACAATTTCATTTGTCGAAAATATTTTGCCAAATAATAAATATCTCATATTTGAAAGGACCGTATGCGATGAAATGTAATAAGTCAATTAACAAATTAGTTGACAAAAGTTTACTAACCTTTAAAAAAACAATATTCATATTTTACTAAAGTGGTCAATAAAATATGAAGGAAGGTTAAGAACCGTAATATACGGTTTTGACAATGTGCTGTCAGATTTTTAATATATGTATTTACATTTATTTGCTTGTGGTTAAATTAAAAAAGACGGGTTAAATTAAATTTTTCATTAAATTTTTGATATCGTGGTTGAATAAAACTCGGTAAGTGCGTCATTGTCACGTTTGGGGGCAAAAATCAAGCTCATGATTCTTCTCTCGAATGTCTTATCTATATCTATATATTTATTTTGGAACTTCTAAACAATTGGATTTTAAAGTGTATTTACGTATTGGCTTAAAAATTTTTATGGAATCAAAATTTCTAGAATAATCTATATAACTTTAACTATATATATATTATACTTATTAGGTTATTACTTAAATTTTTAATTGTGGTATTTCATAAAACAATTTTTTTTTTCTCAAAATTCATCCCTTACAAATCAACAATTCCACAAATTAAACATTTAATAGCGATACGGATGAAGTTTAATTTAAACCATAGCCATTCCTTTAAAAATAACAACTTTTTTTATTTCTACGTAAATTGGGTATTTATCTAGGGGTTCCGTTTTATTGCCATATACATATACATATTATGCTGTTAAATTTCTTCAGTCGATTAATTTAATTAGATAGTTTTGTGGTTAATTTTGTATGTTGTTAATTTTTTGAATGGATACATTTAAATAAATAAATGGACCCATTAAATATCATGTCGTAATGTCGTAGATTATGTGTGCATAAAAATATATATATATATATATATATATATATATATATATATATATATATATATATATATATATATATATATATATAATAAAAAATTATATATTTTAATTTATAAAGCCTGATTTTTCCATCTACAAATTCGGTTGTCGGTTGCTCTAGAAATACCGTTACTGCACTAGAACTTGAAATTTAATAATCACTTTACAAATACCAAAAGAATTTCAGCTGTTTATTCAAATATTTAAAATGGTTTTTCGAGTATGAAACTTATCTAACTATAATGCAGCAAGTTGACATATTATATAACTGAGCTATTATAGTGCGTTGATTTGAGGTTCTATTTAGCATAATTATAAGACAGTAGGTATAAATTCTCACATTATATCACCCATATATTGCATCAATGGTTTTACTGGGCGTTTGATCGCAAATTGAAACGATGTTTAATTTCTGCACATTAATTTTTGAATGGCAATTTCATTACTTTTGGTGAAAGATCTTAATATCAACTTAGGATTAAACAGATATATTTTAATAAAAAAATTTTAAAATTTAAACGTGAAATAAAAACTTACTCCCCCTATACATAGACATGATATATTGTACATTAATTTTATTCAAATTGTATTTTATATAATTATAAAAAGAAATATTTTTTATAGATTTTTAATTTTCTCACGTAGTTTATAAAAAATTTCTTTTACATCCCTCCATATTCTAAATATACCATACTACTATATATATATATCATAAAACTAAACTATGCAACCATCACCAAGCAGTTAAATTAATTACGGCAATTAAATTCGATTATCACCATTTGGAAAATTTAATATATAACATATGAAAGTTTCATTTTTATATTTACGAAAAGACTTGCATTTTAATAATTGTAACACAATAATGATAAATTATTAATTCAATTGTAGAGCGATGTGATTAGTCTTAATTATATCAATTAATTTGGTTTGTCATGTTAATTTTTAAAAGTGTCGTACGCGTGACAAAGTAAAATGTTTTAAATTAAATAATTGAGCTGTTAATAAATAATTATATAATTTTAATGCTAACAAGGTAAACATATTTAGATTTGATTTCTTAACTCAATTGGAAAATACGTATTACTTACGGCTATTTTGTATGCAAATTTTTTCATCGATCACATACTTTAAAACATAAACAAATTTTAGACGCACATAATAAAATTGTCTACACATCATCCTCACACTCAAACAATATGTAATTTAAAAACGATTTGTCACACTCCAGTAACAAAACAAAACTCAAATTCCCATAACAATTTTTCGATAAACAAATTTCAAAGACATTATAATATACAATACGTACGAAGTGTGAAAAATAGTGGAAAACAAAAAAAAAACTTTTAAAATTATTTGATTTGGATCAAAATAGTCATACATTTTTCCCGAAAATCTTATAACATTTTACCATAATTTTTTTTATGATTTATATTCGGCCAAACAAAAGTTTACTTAAAATAATTTTTGGTTTCTTTTGTTTTGAATTGAATTTTGAAAACCAACCAATCCTAATATAGGTATAACGAACAATTTTCTTAAAAATTTCAACACCTAAATTAAGTTTAACAAATAAAAAATAAAACAAAATACTCTTTTAAAACAAATTGAAAATAATATAAAAGTGGAAAAATAAAAAAAAAAAAAAATTGAATTTAATTTAAAAATAAAAGTTTTAAATTTTATTTTATTATTTTGTTTTAGCTTAGTGTGTTGGGTTTTTTTTCTTGCTCCTAAATCAAGTAGTACGTTTAATACATTTCTGATGAGTTCACTAAAAAATCTAAAAACAATGTTATCATATATTATAGAAATAAACGTACGTTTATGTTCTATGTAACTATTATTTAGTTATAGTCTGAGAGACGAGATGAAAATCAAATTCAACAATAAACTTAGTTTCAAATTCAACAATCGTTCGTTACGTTTTACTGGCAGATTTGTTAGAATAAGTTTTATTAGTAAACCAAACCGAAAAAAAATAATTGATTCAATCCAACATTCAACAATTTTTTTTTGTTCAACTATGTTGTCTTAGTTTACTCTGCATAGTGTATATCACCACATATACACATACTAAACAAAATATTATATATATATATATATATATATATATATATATATATATATATATATATATATATATATATATATATATATATATATATATATATATATATATATATATATATATATATATATATATATATATATATATATATATATATATATATATATATATATATATATATATATATATATATATATATATATATATATCTATATATATATATATATATATATATATATATATATATATATATATATATATATATATATGCTGCTTCACATGTAGAGTACGCCATCTATAGATATACATTCTATAAAATAATGAATGGTATTTGATTCACGTAAAAGCTAACATACAAAGAATAAGTATGTTAAGTATATATTAGCAGCCAGTAGTGTACAAGACTGAAATAGCATAAAATCGTTTTAGAAAAATGTTAATATATTTTCAATATTGTTTTGTGCATGAACGAATAATATTATGTTTCAACAGTGCTTCGTTTTAGTATATCCATTGAATGCATACATCCTTAGCAAAATAAGATAGAAGAATTAAATTCAGAATTTTTGTAGAGGTTTTAACAAAATGTTTTAGACAATTTTTCTTAATGTTTAATTTTAATGTTATATAATTAACACTTAAACCTCAGTTATAACCAGAGACACATCTGTATGTTCAGTTTTTGTATAAAAATAAAATTGTTATAAATTTGTCGAAAAGTTTTATGAGTGGTACATGCAAGGTCCGATATTTCCATCTTTATATCTGGCTAATATAATTTTACAAAAAAAATTATTTTATTGATTTCAAAACTATAAAGCCTTCTTTTTCTCCAGTCAATACCAATAACAACATTTGTTTCAAGTGAATATGTATAAGTGCCCTCCTTCTAAACAATTTTCAAGTTTGTTCATTGTTGGTAATTTTAAAAATCGTTCAAACTAAAAAATGTTTCTTAATTTTTAATCAGCAGCTAATTTTATAATTGCGGATACTATTTGAAGAATATAAATAATAAAATCGGTTTATCGTGTTCAACGTATTCTAATTTGATTTTTCAAATTAATAAAATGTAGACCACAACTGGATATGACATAAGCAATAGTGATCATCCAAAAACTAAACCAATCCTTAGTGAACGTGTTTTTTTGGTCAAATGCGATTAAAAATATCATGATAATTTTTATTGTTTTGTCATAAAACGCACTCACTTATCACTCATTTTTGATTTTAACTGTTAAAATATTTTTAATTTTAGTTACTGAGAAAATTTTTGAAGTTGGTGATAAAATTTTTAAAATGTAATATTGAAATATAAAATTGAAAATTATAGTTTATAAAAATAATGTGGACCAGATACGCGGTTGAATTAAAGGATAGGAGAAATATCGTCATTTGAATTGCATTCAGTAGGATACTCGGTTTTTGACATTTAAATCGCAATTTTATTTTTTAAAGGTTTATTTATCATAGGTCGTTTCATCGGGTTTGACCTAAAATTAAACGAAATGAAACTAGGGTAAAATGAATTTGTCATGCAATTTTTGATCACGTTTGCCCGAGGAAAAGGAATGCGTTCCTCTACATTGTAACAATATTGTTATCAATGACAGTTTTCAACCGTTCTTAAATTTTCATTGTTACCACAGACATGTGCGTTTTGGCGTTCTTTATCCAACTATGCGTACTGTTGAATCGCACATAAGAGAAATATCTTAACTCAAGAGCTTTTTTTAGTTAAGCTGTCTATTTCCTCTGAGAGTATCAGAATCGTATGGTCATTAAATTTGTCCAATCAAAGCTTAAATATTCCTTCCTACTATCAATAATACTAAACCATTTAGATATTTGGGAGATATCTGGAAAATATCGACAAGGTCTCGAAATTGATGGCTGCAAAGTATTTTTACTAAGTAAAATGGCATCAGTTTTATGAATTTATTTTTTTCGCACTTAACATTTAATAGTTAAATATTTCCTTAATCAATAATTGTTGTGTGATTCTTTGGTTTGATTCTATATAGTTTCGCAAATAATAAAAAATACCAACACCAACATATACGATTTTCGTCCTTTGTATACATAATTTTTTTTTAAATTATTTAGAACCAAATATACCAAGTTGACTTATGATAATTTATACTAATTGACTTTCAATCTAATTTTCTTGTGAATCATATAGTTCAACTTTTTTAACGCATTTGATAAATTCATGATTTTAAAAACCACAAAATGCTAATTTTGTTGCCTAACGAAAACATCTTAAAGGAGTTTAATAGAGCAGGTATAGTGGTTAGTAGGTATATACAGGACCAGTTATTATAAATAACTCAGTCGTTTTTGCAGTTCACATCTTCGATTTTAAACCTTAATGTCAAAAGTGTTAGAATGAGACCGTTAGTAATTTAACACTCATATTTAAGCATTATCGCAAGTATTAACGTACCATAGATTTTAACCCTCGTCCGGCGAAACGTAGAATATTACAGTGGCATATGACATGATTGATGTGACTGTTTTAGCATCATATATTACATATTGAGAACACAACCCACAGTTCAGAACAAAGGATTAACGCAGAAAGTTCCTAAAAGATCTTGCCAATCAGGTATGAAAGCCTGCAATCTAATCTCATAGTACAAAGTTCATTTTGATGATAAACTATTGTGTTCGAGCTGCAATAGAAAGGGTGCTCGGACGATGCATTGTTGTTTCATCAGAAGCAGTAGCTGGCCGCTACCTCATGACAGTCGTGAAGCTTCCCCTATCGTAGGTGCTATGTCTGCAAGAGCTAAAGTGGAAAAAACGCAAAACTATAAAATCATGTATAGTTTCTTTGACACCCGTTGGTAAGGAACACCCAATAGTAAAGACAACGTGCGAAACTTGTAAATACTGATAACAATTAAAACAATCCATATTTTATAAGGATATTATTATCCTCTTATATATAATGTAACTGAAATATTTTAAATTTTTTAAAAATCCATCATATAAAAGTTACTCTCGATAGCGTCTCCATATAAAAAGGTAGAGCCAAAAATAGCATCTATCGAGAGAGAATAAAAAAACGCGACTATGGATATATCTTTACAAAGGATTTTTGGATTCTAAAAACATCAGGCTTCTCCAGGATCAATATTAATCCAACTACGTGATATGTTCAGAAAAAAACTAATAATAGGTTCATTTTATTTACGAACATGAATACATACATATATATGATAAAAGTTCATTTGTTTTTAAAATTTTCCAAAACCTGAAATTTAAAAGCTAATTATTGATATCATTGTTTGAGACAATGTTTATTTACAAAGTTACCAGAACTAAAATTTCCCTTTTTTTCAATTTTAACCGTAGTCGCGGATTCAATTTCGAAATAAATTTTAAAATTACAACTGAAACTGTAACAGTATAATCGTTTAGATTAAGGCTATTTTGATCGAAATTCGAAGTAAAATTTGTATGCAATACAATATATTTGGTGAAGGATTTTAGATAAGCTGATTATCATTCTCTAGAGATTTAACAGTCTCAATTAGCAATAGGAAATAATTTTTTCCATATATATTTTTGAAATAAACAATTTTTATCATTTGTGATAGATCAAAATTCAAATTAAAGGTAAAACAGTTTGAGCTTATAAATCAGACTATGTGCTATAGACTATCCAGAAAAAAATGTCCGTGTCAATTTTGAAATATGAGCGAAAACGTGCTATTTTAAATGATAATAACTTACAGAATACAAAAGCTAAAATTGTAAAAGCTTGGATGGCCATTTTCACATCGTGCAACTTGGTTTCTATCGTCTAATACTTCATACAATCACAAGATAAAGATCAATCGCGGGCAATGTCAGGCTACGGCTATAATACATATTTCAAAATTTTCTAAGTACGATTATTAACGACGTAACACTTACTTACAGTTATGCCTGTTTGAAAAAAAAAATATTGTGATTTGTTTCGAACAAATTGGAGTTAGCTGGTAGTCTATTCTGAAATTTATCCTACTCGGATTTTTCCATTGTTCCATTAGTTGATGAATTTTATACTCGATTGATCGTATTTTGAGTTAATGTGAAAAGTTTTTTATGTTTTAATAAAATTGAATTAATTAAATTTTAATAATACAATTTTAGGTAAAATAACCATATTATATTTTACAAAATTAAATAATAAAACCAATATTAATTTAAGAAAATATATATTTTTCTAAATTGAAAAAAATCAAATCTAAAAAATCAGCTGTCAAATTATTACAAATTTGAAGATCAAGTTTCATAATAAGAGAAATCCGTGTCAAATCGGATTTTTCAGTTGACGGAACAATCCGAGTAGGATTAGTTTCATAATAGACCCCCTGAATTAATTAAATATCCAATAAATACTGAATTCCTTCTAGAAAACTATTTGACCCGCAAGACCCATCCATTTCTAAAAAATGTTTAACGTAAAACTATTTGGTGATCTTTCGTCTATATCAATATTAAAATATAGCTTATTTTTAAACTTTTAGGCGAAGTCGACATAGAAAAATTAGTGCCCATTTAAACAAACAAAACAGCTGGTTATGGGAAGTTTAGAATTCATAATAATTTATCAATCACCATAATTTACCAATCCACTCGAATTAACTGCTCCCGATCTGTAAACATTAACTCTTTTTTTTCTATTTAAAACATTTTATAAACAAAAAAAGTAGTAAACAAAAAAAAACAAATTTACTCGGAAAATTTTTGTCGCGCAAAAAGGTATTTAAGTTTATAGTAAAAAGGTATTTAAGTTTATACATATATAGTAAAAACTTAAGATTTTCTTTTCTTAAGTTCTATGCATAACTAGTTACTTAATAATGTAATATTATTATTTCTTATTGTAACAACGATCAATCATTTTAATAATTTATTATTTTGTTTAGTATTATTTGAAAATGAAAATTTTACAGTAACAAAAATACCAATTCGAATGCTTATATTAAAATTTACAAAGAGTGGACTCCAATTAATAATTTTTTTCAATAATGAAGATTTAATAATTAAGGTATTATAAATAATAATTATTAAGTTTTTTTTGAACATTGTATACTTAAAACTATATATTTTACTTAAAACATAGTATATCAACAGTTTTGGGTTTAGTTTTTCAACAAATGATGTTTTACTCTGCTGTCCTATAAATCTATATATTAATTCATTTACAGTTCAAAGATATAAAATAAATATATTATTATTGTATATTTTAAATTTCAAACCACAGTTTACAATTTACACATGCAAGTATTTTGTTCTGCGAACAATTTAGGGTTTTAAAAGTTTGTTTGTGTGCCTTTTTTACATATGAACATATAATATATAGTAGAACTTTATTCATAATAATAAATCGTACAGTACAAACACGTTTTAAAAATCCTCAAATCATTTTGTTTTCCAGATTCATGCAGCAATTTTTCATTACAAATTTCAGGTCGGTTTACTTTATCCGTTTTATTTACACCGTTTTATCTATCCATTACCCGCAAGCTATATATCCTGATAAAAAAAAAGTTTTGACTTTTTTTGCGAAATAAAAAACATACATGAAAAACGGATTTCACTGTTTTTTATTGTGCTTTTCCGGAATTTAATTTAATTTTTTTTTTTTAGAATAAAATTTAGATAAATGGGATAAATTTTCATTATTCATTTAATACCACATACTTTGAACGTAATATGGTTCGAATGGCAAGCTTAATGTATGTATATAATATAATATATATATATATATATATATATATATATATATATATATATATATATATATATATATATATATATATATATATATGTACGTATGTACATTGTTCTAATTTTCTCTCTACCATAGATGTTTTTCTTTTGAATACACAAAGAACGTAAAACTATATGTAGAAAGGTGTATTTTATAAATATAAATATATATAAATATATATATATATATATATATATATATATATATATATATATATATATATATATATATATATACATATATATATATATATATATATATATATATATATATATATATATATATATATATATAAATTATATATTTATATATTTATATATATATATATATATATATATATATATATATATATATATATATATATATATATATATATATATATATATATATATATATACATTTACATCATATCTACATTTTTTATGTTGATTTTTATTTTATTTGGTTGCTGCTTTTTACTTAAATGCTTATTCCGTGTTTTAATACTACAAATAACAAAACCATTATTAATTTATGTTTCTTTTTTGTTCTAATTTAAAACGAGAGATGCACATACATCATACATATTCGATTTTTTAGTATATACATAAATACATTTTTATTTATTCTCTAAGATTGTCTTATGATAAAGAAAAAAATAAAATTTTAAATATGTATCAAGTTTTAATATTTAAAATAAAAAAAAAATTGCTATGTCGAATGTCTCCTAGAACATACATAAATTGACAGATTCAAACAAATTAATTTAAATTTTCTTTAATTACATTTTTCAACGTACACCAAAAAGCAGTTATTTTTTATTACATCGAAACTGCGCAGGGTGCGCAGAGCCGTTCCAATTTGTTTTCCAAAGATTTTGCTATAATATCTATATCCATTTTCTTGTAAATTTATCCATATAGATATGTATGTACATTTAATTTTAATTCAACATAAAAACAAAACGATGATAATATTCATGAGTGGCTGACTAACTGAGAAAGGCAAATAAATGATAATGATTCGAAATAAAATAAGAAAAGAAAATAATAAATAATAAGAATTTATCAAAATAAAAAATTTATCAGACGTTCGTTTATATATTAAACAATAATTTAAAGGACATCCCACTGGAATTTTTATATAATGGAACTGTACCATAATCGTCATGATGATGAAGATGATGATGGTGATGCTGATGAAAATGAATGGTGATGACTGGGAAAAATAATAGAAATGGAACTAAAGGACACATTTTTTTTTTACAAATGTGTATGTAGTATGTGTCTTAAAATTGTATATAATATTTCTCGTTGGGATCTTATATTATCATTAAATTTCTGGAAGGGACAATAAATTGATTTGAAATAGATGACACACATATGTATTTCGGTTATATTTTATAACCTAAATAGATTTTATACATGTGGATCATGGCTTTGTATTGTATTTATATAATTTAACTCATCCTCATCTTCAATTTATTTAGTTAATGCTCTACTACAAACAATTCAATCACTATCGCGACAGTAATCGAACTCTAGATCGTGACATGATAAGCACACATTCACTAGAATTTAGCTTTTGGTTTTGGCTGTTACATCTTAGTAATAAATAATCTTTCTTACAAAACCTCATGACAAGTCACATACTACATGAATTCAATTTAAATGGCACGAATTTGATTTCTCAGTCGTCTAATTTAATTTTACCCGGAGGTGCCATATTCAATTCCATACGAGTACGAACATATTATTTGTATTCCTTTTCGTATTATCATACCAATTTTAGATAAGCTCGCTTTTCATTTTTCTTACAACAACAATTGACATAAATAATATTTACAAATTTGGTTGAAAATTTTGATTTGCAAAATGAGATTTAGTATTAAATATTAATATATAACATCTAGCTCATCCCATCCCTATTCATCTAATGATTTCATATTTTAGAGTCAAAGTTTAAAATAAATTTTCATTTTTTACTGTACAAATGAACAAAATTTTTTGGTTTTCTATTTTATCCTTATGAAACTCTACTCTTATGGTTTAAGACAAATTATGGTGAACGTTTTGTTTTATTTATGCTATATACTAGCAAAAACATGCGGGAGAATTTATTTAATTTTAAGTTTTGTGACGGAAAAGATATATTTAAGTTTATAAAAATGTTGTGGAAAAATGTTTAGAAGTTTAGCAATGGCCAACAATGATTTAATATCTGGTTGACGCTTTAAGCAATAAATAAATTTAATAACTAAAAGTCTAACGAGCTCATACGAATTGTCTATGATCCTATCGAAATCGATAAGTTATTTGACTGCACTAGATCGAGTCCAACCCGAGCAACTCGAAAAATTATGATGATCAGCAATTATGATTGATCGTCTTTCCCATAAGCGTAATGTTGAAGCCTTATGCATGTTTTATAAGTACTTTTTATGGGCATTGTTTATCGGAATTTTATAGATTTGTGCCTAGTTTGTTAAGACCCGCGCGTAATTTAATACGGCCTGTACACAAATACTATCTGGAAATTAAAGTCGCCTGGAGCAATAAAAAGTCGTTTTTTGTTCGGAGTGCGCGAATGTGAAATGAATTGAATTGAGTTCCTCTTGGTTTACAATTTACATAGATTCAAACTTAATATCAAAAGTAAAAAGCCTCTCTTACCTTATTCTTTTCTAAACTTTCTTTTACCTTTTAGTCGTGTTGTGTTTGTTGTGCTATAACATTCATATTAGGGATAAAACATTATCTTAGGTGCTAAGGACATATTAAAAAAAAAAATTAACGGAAAATATTCCTCAGATTTAAAATCATGTTTCAACCATGTTTCCAAAAAAATTATGTCGTAAATAACACAAGTCATGAATACATTGCTTGGTGTTTGGTACTTATTCCGCTGTTGTTGTGATAATAAATATGAAGGCTTTTGTTGGTATTATTGGTTGCATAAAGTTGTTTAATAACATTGTAAGGTGATGGTGATAATCTGGCACAACTGGGGCCTTATTTGGGAATTCGATTCGATTACCAGAGTATAAGATTCGTATTAGATTTAAAAAAGAATCGTACGATTATTATTTAAATCCAATACGAATCTTATTATACTCTAGTAATCAAATCGAATTCCCAAATAGGGCCACAGGTTAAAAATTTTTTGGGCGACTAATAAGCTCCCTCACTAAAACTCCTGATGGCCACAGGTCTGGTTGTAGTAACTTATTGAATATTTCTCGCGACAAGTAATCCGCATTCTATATTATTTGCCGAAATCTTAGGTTTCCTAGTTAAAAACTTGCCTAAAGCACCTCGCGAGGTGATTGTAGCATTGTGAAACATAGACGAATTTCTTAACTAGAACAGCCTTATTGTCATTTACATCATTGCATGACCAATACACACTCGAGATGTAGTACTTGATTGCGACGAAACCCAATACCAGAAGTTTAGTCAATAATGATTGTCATGATTACATCATCTTTAAGTTGATTAGAGAACTAACTTTGCGCAAAGCAACTATGCTTTTCTTTTGCAATTTGGTCACCAATTTTATTACAAATGGTTGAAACAGTGTCAGCACAAGTTGTAGCATAGACTAATTCAGCAGTTGGATGTAAATTCGAAATGGGTGTTGTAAGATTATTAGACAAATTAGAGACCATATTTTCTAATTTGCTGACAGCATATTTAATTTCCACTTGTCTGAGCTCTTTGTTAAATCCTCTTTGACAGTTTATACACAAAAACCTCCAGCTAATTGTCATTTGACGTAAACTTTGTAGAGTATATATGAGCATGTTAAATTAGCACATGTCAATTTAGGACTTCCCCTATAGCCTTAACATTTAAAGCGGCCTGTTGAACTATATACATAATTTATTGGTGACTATTGAATTAAACCAATTGTGATGGTTATGCCGTTTGTGAATTACTAATGCCGGGGCCTTAAAATGTAGTTTACAAAAATAATATTTTTTTTGTGTTTATTTTTATATAGGGATTATGTTTACAAACAGACACCAACAGATTCAGTGCTCAGTCAAACAGAAATTATTTAGTGGATATTTTATTACATCACATTTTATTATATCTAGTTGAATTGAGGTTATGATTTCAAGTTAGTACATAAACTAAAATTTATTTTTTCAAAAATATAAAGCCAAAAAATTAATTCTAATTTTTGTAAAGAACTAGAGATTTACTTAGATATTTATTTTAGTTTAGTTTAGTTTAGTCAAAGTTAAGGCACAGCTAGTGTCTTTTGTGGTAGTTCCATCCATGTAGATAATACATTAAATAACTTGTTATACTTTAGTTGAGTTAGTTGAGTTGATTAAAATACACAGCATAAGCCTCTAAGTAAAAACTACTTAATCAAAACGTTACACACTTAAAATTTTGGTTTATACAAAACTCTTAAAGTGACGCAATATCATAAGAATGTTATTAATTCCCTTACATCTATAGAGATATTATCACTTCGCATAGAGCTGTTAAAATTATAAATTTAAATAGGTTAAACATTTTAACTTATGTTAACGCGTGAAATTAATTAATACACATAAACGAAGCAAATAGTAATATGCCTAGTGAAGTGGGTGATGGTGATTTGGGATTGTGTTGTGTGGTTGGCATTCTTATTTTTGGTGGTGGTCGCGTCTGTGAGTGTCGTTTCGGGATAAGGTGGGATTCTGGTCTTAGACAGGATGTATTTCGGAGAACATGGTTGCTAGGCTAGAGTAGGGCTTTAGGATTCCTCTTTTAGGAAAAGGTGGATGGTTGTAATGTGAACCGTCAGGGAGTCGTGGTGGTGAGGTGTGGGGCGTTGAGCAGTTCATGGCCACCTTCTGAGTTGAAATTGACTACCTTGACTTGGTTTTGGTGTGATGACCTTGATGACCGGAATCCCAGGAATTGTGACTTGGATCTGGTGGAGATGGTTCGTGGTAGTGAACTGGCTAGTTTTTCCAGTTGCTGCATGTAGCTTTTCAGGGAACACTCCCGAGTTGCTGTGGCCGATTTTTTCAATTATTATGTTTCGGTGTGGTGTGAGCCGACAGTAGCATATGTGTGGTTTGGTTTACTTGTAGGAGTGATAGAGTGAGGTTGACCAGATAGTTTTCCCAGATCTCGTTGATGACTGTCAATGTTTGAATACCAGCTTAATTGGCAATTTTGGTCTGGTAGTGGTTGGTGTCGGCAGAGCTCGTATACATTTTTATTTGCTGAAAATGACGGTTGTTTTCGAAAAGGCCGTTCTGGCGGCACCCTTGATGGTGCTCGTTTCTGGTGTTTTCCTATTGGAGTTGGTCCCAGATTAACTTTGGTCAATTTTTTACTTTGGTTTGCTTGTCGTTTTACTCTTCCTTTTTTAAATATTCTTAAATCTGTAATTTGGATTTGTTGTGGAGTTGTTGGGAAGTTTGGTTTCTATCGGTGGTGAGTATGGGATTAATTGTGAATGTGTGTTATACTATTGCTGATGATAGTACTCATAATGCCACTGTCATATTGTTTAATTATTTATAAATAAGTTTAGTATTATATTGTTATATTTCTATATTCTATATTTTTTCTTATATTCTTACATTTTTGTACTAATCCAATTTATTATAGCCTATGGCTTGCAGGAATTATATTATTGTATAATGATGTTAAAATATTAAAAACTAATTAATTTATAATTCCAGATAAAAACTAATTTAATTTATTACAACCTAGAGTAATTAGTTTATTAAAAGATTTGATTTTCAGGGAACCATTGCAGGTTACAGATGAATTTCGGCATACTGGAGTTGCTGATAAGAGATGGCAGAATGCAGAGCAGTACAACAAAAATGTGATTGTCTTACACTAACAGTAGTTTGAATATTGGCTACCGGGAAATCGGACCAATTATGTCATAACTAACATACTTTTCCTTTCCCTAACCCACAAAAATTTACTAACTATTGGCCGCCAAGGTGTTTGTAACCGGGTCGATGTCAATAATTTAACTAGTATCCTTCCATATCCTTCCAAGTATATGTAAAAACGGGTGTACTGTGGGCCCGGCGCTTTCCGGGATATTCTGCTTAATGCTTGGCAGTACATTCAAAATCAATAAATCAATCAATCAATCAACGAAGCAAATAGTAATATCTATATTAAAACATCATGTTTTGTGTAATCTATTTTAAAACCACTTGGTAAGTCTCTATTTTCTGATCACTGTATAATTTAAACTTCTGCATATTTAAAATAAGTACATGCGGCTAAAATAAAAACCATCAACAAATATCTTTAATTTATAATGTAGGTACGTCAATTTTTAATCATTTTGCTTTTCTACCACACAAATTCTAAAATAAGAACCACTCACTATGCTAATGTTATCCCAATTCAAATATATTTCGAGTTTACAACCTAAATATTTAAAATTTTAATGTTATAAACATGCGTAGGTAAGTTTACATCGAATTATTTCATTTCTACTAAATTTGCATAGATAACACAACACATGTTTAATTTTATGAATGCAAACATAAGAAATTTAAATAAACTAAATATTTATTCGCTGAAATCATTCCTATTTCATCATAACTTGTTACAAAGATTATGTTTTTATCTAAGTATTTTTTATTTTATTATTTCTATCGACACCACCAATTACACAAAAAAAAATGTGTCTACACATATTAACATAAGACATTTCTTAGAAAAAAATTATTCTGAAAGCTTTTAATCTTCTTTTAATTTTTGTAGAAAATAATTTTTTTCTCAAGTTTGTAATCTTAAAAAACGCAAAACATATATAACTTCTACATAATCTTTCAAATCTTTCGTATAACTTTATTATTGGTATACAACATATATAAAATTATGTTTGTATGTGCCTAAGTAGGAATAAACTTTTGTGTATACAGTAAGCAATATATATAATTTGGTTTTTCTATTATATCATTCAATTTAATTTTAAAATAATTAATATAATTGAAAACTATAATATTAGTTAAAAAAATACATTTAAAAATTAAAAAGTTTATACAAACATTATTCAAAATAAAAAAATAAAAAATAAACTTAAAAGCATGAAAAATCAATATAGGTTATTCCATCTCTTGGATAGTAGTCGAAACAGTATATGACCTACTTTTTTATATTTTGTTTATTTTGTGGAAATGGGAAAGAAAACGTAACTTGTTGGTTTTCATTTTTATTTTAAAGCTGAAACAGAATTTATATTATGTGTATTAAGGTCATGACTTTGTTGCATTTTATGATTTTTTGTGGTTTTATACTAACAATAAATTGAAATTTTTAGTTTTCTTGAAGAAAATCAATGTATAGTTTTATGTGCACCGTTCTCGTTTAATCTTTAATTTTTTTAGAATATTTTAGTTGTAAAATATTGGATATAAATTAGTTAGGGTATTTAAGCTTGATTTTATAAACGCTTATGAAGATTATTTTCTATCCACATACCAAAAATAGATCAATCGTTACTCTCGAATTTTTATGTATTTTCAAGGAAGTTTAAGTTTAATCTTGATTTAGAACATCACTTAGATTGCTGCACTCAACTCAAAGTTTCTGACTTAGTTTCTCATTTAGTAAAATATATAACACTTTTGATAAATGGGGCATGTATTAAAACAGATGGAGTAAGAACATTACTTAATACTCAAATATTTTAAGAGAGTGAGATGCATCTTTTGAAATTAACGCATGACCTCCCATATTACGAATACATTTAGCAAATCAATGATAGCGTTAAAATGAAAAAAGCAAGGCCCGTTGCAGACAGTGAGATTATGAATTAATGTTTATTACTAGGTTGTAAAGAAAACCGAAACAAATATGTATACCATAATAACTTTTATCTCTAGATTTCATTGCTTGTTTAAATTATGAGTAAAACAGTCAAAGCTGAAACACTGAAATTTATGTACATTTTACAAACCTCGTACAAATGAGTACGTCCCATTTTAAGAAAGCTACTTTTGATTTTTAACAATCTTCAGATGGTATCAATTCAAAGATACTATAATTTTAAGAGCAGTTTAAATGGATCTTTTCAATTTATATAGTGAAATGTGTATTTGGTTTGTTTAGATATTGTAGTTTTTTTAAGACTAAACAATTGGAAAAGCTTCAAAGAAATATTAAAATATTATCGAAAATGATAAAATAATCACTTAAATAACCAAACTACACCATGAAATAACCTAACTACATAATAAAAGTAACTTAAAGATAAATTCAGGTAAATAATATCTTTATGGAGGAAAAATTTTATCATGCAATTTGAAATCTAATAAAGGGCGTTTTTCGTGCTAAGTAGAGAAGGTTTTTTCCTAGGGTAGCTCTCACAACGAGAAAAAGTATTAATACCTGGAAATATTTTTGGGACCATTTTAAGAATTCAATCAATGCCATTTACATAATGTTTAAATGTAAAACATTAAATTTGCTAGCAAACCCAGCACATGTGACGTTTTTGTGTATTAAAGTACATTATGGGGATTTGGCACATCTTGTTGCTGGAACAAGTTATAATTTTTATTTTAATTTTTTGTATAATGACGAGAATCAACTGAGAAATCGTTTAAAATTAAATTAAATTACTATCATACATAATCTGAGTGCTTCAATTGAATAAAGTTAATTTAAAAGATTTCATTTATTTTAATCCAAAAGTAAATTAATGTGAAAGTGACTAGAGCTCATAATGAAAGTGAAAATATTAATGTTTAATGTTTTCCTTCATCCATAGTAAAAAACGGAGAATTAGTTATCAACAAGCTATTCTACAGTTACAAAATAACAATAATCTCCAAACATTTAAATCAAGTAAACCACCAAGTTCAAGAAACTATTATAACTGTAGAATTGAATTTTGAAATAATAACAAAATGAGTAAAACGAACTAAATATTCTATCCTAATGATATATCTATCAGTAATACTTACGATGGCATTGAAAATATCCCAGAGTTAACCGAATAAATTAATACCAAATGTAAGTAAATAAAGATGATTATTACACGAGTTATCATAAAAAATTGAACATATCCGTTGATCAGAAAGAACAATTGTTGATGGCTGATAAGTATACATATCTGATTTATGTATAATTATAATGTGCAAATTGAAGTTTAAATAAAAAATACAAAATAATGATTCACATCAACTACCCTGAGTTAAATCGACAAAACAAAACACTTCAGTTTAGGGCATGGAACCAATTATTCTCAACTGGAAACCTTACTTCGACTAATAATAATACACCAACTGCACGCAACAACAAGTAATCTACTTTTACTGAAATAACTAAATTAGTAACTGATGTTGGAACTAAAAATATGGAATTATTTGAATTTCTTAAACAAGAAAATTTTCACATATGTCTGGTAACCGAAACTTGGCTATACTTGACAATGAAAATATATATGATTCAGATTTTAGGGTATATATAGACTTGACACGTCAGGTAATCAAAATTTTAGAGTCATACAAATGCTAAATATCAATGCTAAAAATCAAGCTTGGCAGTGTGTAAGAGGTAATTGAACTGATAATATTTTACATAACGAATCACTAATTATAACTGTCAATATATACTATATTTACGATCAAATCCATTTACCCATCAAATCCTGATTTGTTACTATATATAATCACCTAGAAATGATTTCTAATTTAGAGACACGAAACTGATCACTTACCACAACTTTTTAAGGACTTACATAGTCGAAATTCAATCTACCCATAACACAAATGATAAGATAATTTAGTATAATTTTAGCAAAGTATAAATTTTGCTGTAAGAGTAAAATTGATCTAAGCGTAAATTCAGGATTAAACATTCTAAATAATAAAAATGGCATCGATAAGGTTATAACTAATATTAATGGTATTATAAACGAAGCTGCAAATATAAATATCCCAAAATTATAAAATCATAGTTCAATTAACGATACCTTAATCATACCGGATGATTTGAAACTCGTTCTTAAAAAATTATTGTAAATATTCTAATCAAAACAATTGCTAAATTGTCCGGATGGTAAATAAAAATTGTGCCTTTGTGACATTTCATTATATACGAGAACTATTCAGATTTCAACTTTGCAAAATAATCAAGTGTCAAGTACAAAAGTGATTTTTTAGGTTTCGAAATTACAAAATATGTATAATTGTAAAAGTATTTAACTTAAATAATGGGATAGTTCCTCATAATTTACAAACTTACACTGTTAAACTAAATTATGTTTCAATTAATTATTACGTCAGAACAAAGTAAAAATAAAATATTTTAAGAAATCTACATTACTCTAAGTTCAAACTTCTTATTTATTTATTTAGGTATTTATTTATTAATATACGTTTATTGATAATTTTTAATTAGTAATTTATAATTTATTAATAATTTGACAGTTTAACTTCTGCACCTGTATTCCATACTCCACCTTGAGCATGTACTCATTCTAGATTGAATGTAGAGCGATAGGTGAAACAATAAAACAATAAAAAAAAATTGAAATAAACCACCGGCAACCGCAACTGTTAGTCCACAGTTCGTCATATACGCCTAATTTTGATTATCTTTTTGATGGCCCGCATAAGCCATACGACATATATTAATCGCTATTTTGACAGGTAGTAATATTCGAATTTAACTATTTCCCACTTGAGATAATTGAGCTGTACCGCCCGTCGTTCTTGGTGACAATGGGAAGCAAGGAGTAAACTGTGTTCCACTTATAGTTACAATCGGATTTTTAGTTAAACTCTAATTATTTTTTTCTGTAGTTTCAGATCACCCCGTCACTCTCGCTCATTTTCGATTAATTATGTTATTATAATTTTCAGTTTTTACTATTAAAATACACCAGAAAAAAGCATTTAATAAAATTATTAAATCATCAAAATTTTATTTTTTTTTATTTTTATAATTTAATTTTGAAAACACGTCGAAACAAAACCAACTAAATCAGCCTACCAATTCATTGTGGGAGTGTAAAGCTCGAAACAGAACAAGAGCAACAGCGACGGGCATCGACGCCTGTCAAATTAAAATATACAAAAATCATACTATGCTTACAGAACGATCGACGGTAACTACAATGATTTTTTCGTTCAAATAAGTTTATGTTGTGTGCCTAATCCTGAGTGCCTTACGTCTTTACCAACTTTTCAAATTGTTCAAGCTTTCGCTATTGTCGCTATTGCTATCATAGGTGGTAGCTGAAAAGTATTTTCCGAGGAAACTTTTCGGTGACTTTTCACAAAAAATATAAAATAACTATAATAATTTTAATCTATAAACAAACTATAATACTTTTTGGTTTAGTTATGTTTCAATTTGAGGCACAGTTAGCAACTTTTGTCTATTTTTGTGTAGATCCAAATGAACTAACTCGTTATAATTTAGTTTAGTTAGTTTAGTCGATTAAGGCACACAGCATTAGAGTCTATTTCTAATTTTATCTCCCGCGAGACAATGTTGCCATCTGTTCTTGCCTTATTTTCAACTGTTTTTCAACTTTTTTTTTTGAGTTGGCTTTTTAATAAAGTAGGTACTAAGCAGCCATGTTTTAAAATGTTTATTGTTATTTTTATGTCGCGATACACTGACGTTTTTGTTTGTTATGTTTACAACAGCGATATTGCTGTGTTGACGATCTTATTGTTTTGACCTTTAGTATCGATTATAATCTGGTTTAAACGTTCTAGAAAAAATTAATAATGGAGCTGGCCGAAATACTAATTTCTGCTATCAAAAAATAGCAAAGCCCAAAGAAATTAGCAAAATTATAACCAAGATGGATTAACAAACATACTAATCAAACAACTTTCACAAAAAGCTGTGATATTTCTAACATAATATTCAACGTTTGTTTCAAAACAGGATATTTTCCAGACCAATGGAAACATGCGTTAGTTCTTTCAATATCTAAACCACAAAAAGATAAATAGAAAGTGGAAAACTATGAACCTATTAGGTCTAACTTACTTAATGGAAGCATATTAAGCAGTTTTTAAAAATCTCTTTTAAGTCGCAGAGAAGTTTTTATAGAAGATAATAGGATTATACCCGATGAACAGTTTGGATTTTGTTTAGGTCATTCTGCGAATCAACAGCTTAAACGCATCTGTAATTTTTTCAAGTACCAACTTAGTTTAAAAAAATCCACAGCTTTGCTGATATTCGACATAAAGAAAGCAGTTGATAAAATGTGGCATGACGGACTAATGTTTAAACTTATTAAATATATCTCCACCTTATTTAATTCCAATAATAAGATTTTTTCTAACTTCAGTAATAAGAATATTTGATTAACTATTTAAAGTTTTCAAAGCGACCGCAAGAATTAGGAACAAAATCATGCTATTTAGTTTTCACGACCCCTGGATTAAGATTTCAGAACTAAATATAAAAAGTAATGGTAAAAAATTGGGTTAATTTTGATGGAAAACTATAATATAAGCAATGTATGCTTTTACATTTTTGCGGTGTAAAGAATAATTATTTGAATATAACTAAATACGAAATACTAAAGTTATTATAAACATAATATTCAAAATAATATAACAGATTTGCGAACTGTTTGATTTAACGAAATAAAAATTGTATCGGACTTTTGCTATGTCAAAAACTCTTAAAATAGTTCTCATTCAAGACAAACTTTTTTTATGAAAAATAAAACTAATTTCCAGAAAACTTATTCACACAAAATTAATATAATATCTCTAAAACATAAATTCCACGAATATTTATTTTAATGTGACGCTCGCATTTTTTTTTTTTTTTTTTTAATTTGAAGAGAATATCAAGTTAATAAAATAAAGAAACGTTCATAAGTGTTAATTTGAATTTCGTAAATAACACTCATGAATTTATAATAATAGTGTATATTACTCACCTCTAACTCCTTGTCCCACAAAAGAACCTTTAAACGCTTCTAAACCTTTTTCGGAGCACAATATATCTTTCGGTACAGTTAACGACACCAGTAACAAAATCGTCCATCTGAAAATATAAAATAAAACATAAATTGTTACTATTGAAAAAAAAGATTATCAGTTTTAGTTTTTAAATTGTTTTGATGTCATATTTCAAATCATGTCACCAATCTATCCCAAGTTGGGTTACCGTAAATAATTTGGATTATTTCTACAGAATATTTATTTGTCTATCAGCTCAGGGTATACCAGAAGGTACGTTAACACAAATGAAATTTAATTTTCTAAATGATTTCTGGAATTTTTTTATTAATATTATAACCAAAAAAAAGGTTTTGAATAATTTTAACATTTTTATTGATATATGTATATGAATAAAATGTTGGAGGTCGCTACTAGCAATATAAACAATATATTCTCAACTGCATGCTTAATTTTAAAAGAACCAGTTTAAAACTTATGTTTATACAATTTATAAACAAACCGTATTACATAGTTCATCCATGAACTATTTTTAAGAATAATTTAAACGAAGATGTTCGCTATACCAAATAAGGATGAATTAGCATGTTAATCAGAGCCTGAACATTTACTAAAACCGCTGTTAGAAACCAAATATAAAATCTTATTCTTCAGCCAACAGTAAATTGGCAGAAAAATACACACAATATTTTACATATACTCTATAGAATAATCTATAGGCAAGCAACTCTCACAGAAAGAATGTGACTAAAAGAGACAAGCTTTAAAAGAGAACGATTGCCATGATGTACATTCAAAATCAAATTATATTAAAATATATCTTAAAACGTAGGTTACATAAAAAATCAATTTTTCATTTTAGTAACGTGTAATTAAAAGTAATTTTGAACAAAACGGACTTCTATTCGAGTTAGGTTTTTGATTAGGTTAAGAAAAATTATTTTTCCAAAATTTTAGTGTAAAGTACCTAAATATTGTGCAAAAAAGATGAAATAAACATATTTTGAAAAGAATTAATAAATATTATAAAGGTTAAAAAAGTTTCAGCAAAATAATATTGAATTTTCAAAAGTTAACTATCATAAATTATAGAAAAGTTTTGGTCAAAATTAAAAAAAAAATGCGACACCCTTTGTACTTTTACTTGATAAGGTTATTTGCTAATATTTCATTCACAACTGAAATTATTTTAGTCTGGTACCACATATCGAAAACACATAGCTTTTATTTTACAAACTATTTTCTATATTTTCTATATTGCAAAAAAAATTTTCAATATATCACTAAACGCTTATTGAATATTTTTATATGAACCATAATATTATCTTGAATTTGTTTTCAATATTAATTCTCAATAATCCAAAGGTTATCCAAATTCAAATATATCTATACTCTGCAATCGTAAATTTCAATGGCATGGAATTAAATTCATGTTTCCATTTCTTTCGTTTTTTTTTATTTTTATATATTTCTTCTTCCAAGTATAAAAGAATTTTGTCTGTGATACTGGTATACCTCCCTTAACGAATCGGAAAAATTATAAACGAGACATATTTTTTTTTAGCTATATATTTTATTTTCCTATATATACCACCCATGAGAGATTAAAGTATCATATGTTATTGGTTCAAGGTACGAAGTCTCATACAGATTTTTTATATTTTTTGTAATTTTAATTTATTTGCTTTTGAGATTTCCGTGTTTTTATTCTATATCAATTTAATGATTTTTTTTTAAATCACGATTTGCATTCTGTATACTGTGGGTGAATTTAAATTCGTAGTATAAAACTTTCAGTTTTCTAAGTTTTAATGTTAATTTATACAGCTTTAGAACAACAACAACAGAAACTCACTGTTAGTATCATACTGATTTAATATTCGAACATAGATCAATATATAGTTGAAAAGAATTGTGGTTATCAAATAAGTAATTGTCAGTTGAAAATTAGTCTGCACAGATTAGTGTTGCCAAGGAAAATGCAAAGTAAATCCTACAAAATCATAATTTTTATAAACATTAGGGAGTTCATTTTTCTCAAAAAGTGAACCGAACAATTGAAGCAATAAATAGAGCTATGTGTTTGTTTTGTTTTGTTAGAAGACTGCAGCATGATAAGCAAGTAGCCTACCTATCGCGATATAAGTGATGATAATTCTTGATAAATTACACTTTATTTAGATTAAAATAAAATTCAATTAATAAATTTAATTAAACTTTTTAAAAAAAAATTATTATTGATCTAAATTTTGATCTACCTGCTCAGGTAGGTAATAATAGAAGACTAATACGAATTGACTTTGAAAATTTTATAAAATGAACTTTGATGAAATTTTATCAGTTATAAGTAACTATGAATTTAGTGAGGATTTACATTTAAAACAATGCTAAAAGCTAAAGCATTTATTAAATAAAACAATTATGCTATCAAACGATCTTATTTAAACACAGACAATAGTACAACCGAATGGAAGGAAAATATCCTTTGGTAACTGATAACTAACTTAAATACATTTTCACAATACATTCGTCCATTGTACGTAAATCCAGTATAACAACAGTAGACCTCACACAGTGGATTACCGCACACAACATAAAATTTCTTTTTATTAAATTTATTATCTCAACATAATTATCTTATATTGTGCGTAGGTGGTTTCATTGTTGTGTATATATATACTCTACAACTAAAATAAATGTGGCTTTTTATTTTTAATTCTAAATGCCAGTGATTTGTCTGCTAACTATGTTAAAATATTTAGTTTTTATCTAAATAAATGAGTTCCATTATACCAAAAGGGGTCAATAAAATTAATTTGTTGATAAATTAATTAAGTTCGTCTAGTATATATTTAACATTGTATACACAATTGTTATAGTTAATATTAATTAACTTGTTTCAAAAAAATAATTGGGTATTTAGTAAATTTATAAAGACCCATATGCGGTCTTCCGAATTCCATAAATATATAAAAGACATTAAAATTAAGTTCAATTGTACAGAGTTCAATTAACCGCGTACAGTATAAACAATTTTTTTTAAAACGATTTATATTTATGTACAATTAAATTTATGATCATATATTTTTTTTAAAAACTGAAAATATTGCAGTTAATCTGCAAATTACAATATGAACTGATATGTTCATTTCTTAAATATTTCAACGAAATTGGACATAATGTATAATTAATTAAAATTATATTTAAGAATAATATTTATAGTAGTGGTCATTGTTCTGCATATTGTCAAAAAGTGCATGACTTTTACGAAATACCAATAAACATTTGCAACACTTGGGTTTAATTTCTTTGTATATTATATTTCGTTTAATGCATAAGTTATTTATAATATGACTTACTGACTAAACATTCATGTAATTATTACTCTATTAGCCTAATATATAAAACACCAAATAGCGTTTTGTTAATCGATTATCCTCGCACTAAACCTCTTTTAGCCAATTAAATTGAAATCAAGAAATAAAACCTAACTAAATTTCTATTTCCGATTATATTTGCTTTAAGTCAAATTTTCGTATCTATCTATTGAAACCCAAACTACATAAAAAAAACAATCGAGAAGTATAATTTCCAAATTTTCCTACAAAAAAAAATCATCATCATATGTTTATTTTCACATTAATCTAATTCTAAAATATCACTTCTCCTACTACATACATATACATACTTATGGCTAAATAACATAAAAAATCATTAATTTTATTTCTCTAATGGTGTGGCACTATAGTATTATGTTTACAATGGTAATAGTATAGTAGCAGTCGTATAAGGCTATCATGTATAATTTTTCAATGCTGGAAAAGCACTGGAAACAAATAAATTATACTGACTAAAAAATCCAAATGAATGTAAATATATTAATTTGATTTTGTTTTTTCTTTTTTTATTTCTATTTGATTTGGAAAATTAATAAGCCATTAAGCAATTAGAATTTATTATGATTTTTTTGATTGCCTTTCATTATGAGTAAATATAAGCACAGTGTAGAACTAGAACAAAATCAAAATATTGAAATAAGATATCGAAGTTAATGGTGTTGAAACAAATAGTTAAAATTATAATTTGGATGTTTGGCAACATCACAACTATAAAAATGGGGTTTTAGTGGGAAGGATCGAAAATCTAAATTTTTTGTATAGCCACCACGTTGGCAAAATTGCTTATTGCGGAAGTCAAATAACCTGTTAAAACGTGAGACGATTTTCACCCGAGAATATAAAATAAAATCAGTGAAAAATTTCTTTTTTCATTTGCCCCATACTCAACATCAAGTATGGGGCAAATGAAAAAAGAAATTTTTGCCTAACCTTGACATTTTGTAAATTCAAACCTAAATTAATCAACAATAAATACAGGTTCTTTTGGTTGCCTAAAATAATTTGAAGAGGTGGTTCGAAACAGAAATCAATAGATCAATAGAACTATAGTATGAGCCAACAATAGTCTATAAAAATACTTTATTATTGGTATAAACAATAATGTGATGGTAATAAAAATTTGATTTTTATATACACGAATAAATGTTGCTGATTAGTCCCAATGTCCCAACGAAATTCTTTGTATCTCGACAACCATTAAAATAAAAATAATAAAAGATTTTTAGTATGCAATTTACGAGTAATAAATGTTAGATCAGTACAAAAATTCATAAAGCAGATTTTAAGCAGGTGTCATGACAAAAATCATTAAATCTTGCAATTGCACTTGTACACAATAAAAATAAATGTTATTAACATGCAATTTCGAATTTAAAAGAAAAAATTACACATAAGATTAAAGAATGATAAGGAAATATCTTTTTTTATAAAGTTGTAAAAAATGTTAATATGATTGTAACATATTCTGTTAAAAACGAGATAATATTAAAACGTGAATATTGAATATAGTTAAAAATCAACAAGTAGTTAACCAAACAAAGATTTCTTATGTAATTATTGTTATACCACAAAGAACAATATATTTAATTTATTGATAACAACATAAATCTTCCACATGGTATAGTAAAATAAAATAATATTTTTCATATATGATCTTAAAATTTAATTAGAGGTTTATATCTGCTAAAAATGTTTAACCAAAATGTGTAAACGAAAAAATAAAAAAAAATGTTAAAAACCACACAGATTTTTAACTTGTACGTTTACCTAACTTTAAAGATTTTTATCTTGTTTCATAATTTTTAAATTTATTTTGGAAAAAATTATTAATTTTCTTAGCGCATAAAAATGTATACAAGACATGATAAATTTGATAAACGGTAAAAAGAAAACCGTTTATTGTTGCTGTAATGTACTCGTATGTAATTGCATATAAACCATCTGTTAGATTTATTTTAAATTAAGTTTCCCCCCATCCATTTTATGCATAAATGATGGTTTTCTGTTTTAGAAAGGAAATTAATTTAAGATGATCATTATTTCATTTTAAGTATTTTGGCAAGATTATTTTATAAGTACATATTTAAAAAAAAAAGTAATTTAGAAGTATTTTCTGTAAGTCGGTAAAAAGAAAAATGTGGTTTTTACTGCATGTATATTCTACATATGTATATATTTTTGTGTGATATCGTGTATGTGTGGTAATTTAAACAAATTGTATCGTAGACATTTCGTTGTAATAATATATGAATTAAAAATATATTTAGAAAAAATAATTTGTTTTTGTTGTAAAAATTAATTAGACAATCATTAGCTAGTGTTAAATTATTTAAAGTGACATATATAATTAATGATAATAAGTATGTTACAAAAGATTAAATTAACCGCATCTGAAACTACTTGATAAATATAAATAAAAAACAGCTTGGGATGTTTTTTAATAGTAAAGTTGTGATTTTAAAATATTGGATAGAAAAAACTGTTACACTCGCTAGAATATTAATATGTTATGAACCTATATACTAATCCTAATACCTAAACCTAAGTGAACGTTTAAATCTAACCTCTATGTTAAAATTGTTTTAAGACGTTACCTCATAGCACTGATTTGAAAATTTGTAACACGGTTTTTTTAATTTATAATTGGATGAATGAAAAGTAACTCTAAATGATATACATATATGTATATATTAACAACCATTAATAAATTTTAAAATTAAATTGTATAATATCTAGATGGTAAAATTTTTATACTTTTACCGTATTTTAGCATTCAAACGAAACAAACGAATTCTGTAATCTTATAGTTCAATTAAAACTTAGCTGAATTACACAATTATTTTTTGCAAGCGCAAAAGTTTTATTTTATAATTTAAATAATCTATGAAAAGAGCTTTATAAAAAGAGCTTTAATTAATTATCTATTATTTTTATTTATTATTATTTTTTTTTTTGATCACATGACAATATTTTAGTAATTTAATTGGGTAAATAATCGGATTTAAATTGTTAGGATTTAAATCCAAACTCGTTAATACCGCTGACAAACTAGGAATTAACTATGTGCGAATAGTGATTTTTTCGAGATAAGCTGTGTGTCTAGTTCGAGATTAACTAATCTCGTTGTATTTCGAGATTTATAACTAAGCACAAATCAAGGTTTGTTTGTGGTGCCATAATACCATATCATAACGAAAGTAAAACAAAATGGTGAAGTTAAAGTGTACCATCTTATATAAATATAAAAATGGTGAATTTTAGTTGCTTTCCAATCGACCAACCGCTACAAGTTAGGTTTTGATCTTTGCTAAATTAATTATTATAGTGTAGTTACCGTTTTTTATTTTAATTAATTTTTAAACTAATAAAATATAATAAATATTTAAGTATATTATCCAATAGAAAATTAAGAGAGAGAGAGAGAAAAAAATAGCAGAGAATTAATACTAAAATTAATTTATATAATTTATAAAAAATATTAAAAATAACAACTATTTAACAATTTATTTTTTATTTGATTAAATTATTGTGATTATACTAGGAAAGTTGAGAGTTAAGTAGTTGTCCCAAACAACGAACACAATTGACACGTTTAATTGAAACGTGTCCGAACATAATTTCATCAAACATTAATGTTGATTTATGTTTAAGGTAGATTATGATAAAACTAGATTGCGAAACATTCAAGGCTAGTTGGTTGCGTTTAAGCCAGTCACTGAGAATAGTTAAATCCCCTTCCACATCAATTTTAAGTTGCTGATAGGAAGTTGAACTATATATATGAGGGCTGCATCATTAGCAAATAGCTTCAGTTTGTCTGTTAGGTTCAAATTAAAAATATCATTTACATAAATTAGAAACACAGTAAGACCCAGAAAAGATCATTGAGAAACATCAACGCGTGTATTCATTTCCTCAGATTCATATGGCCCAATGCGAAAGGCATTATAAGTTAAGTATACTTAAGTAGTTAAGTATATTTAGATTTTTATAAAAATATAATACTAAATATAATACCGCGATACTTCCCTGGTTCTGTTTATTTAGTCTCCACGTAAAGCAGACAATCCATACCGGACTCAAATAATAATTTCCTTAGACTGCTTTATATAATAACGTGCTTCAAACATAGTACATTCTGTTGGACCCGAGATCATAACGGGTTCTTACCTCACGACCGAGGTTTAATCAGTACGACTTGGAATTATATTGGCGACAGTTAAAAGATGTTTTGTTGTGATAAAACTGTATGTTTATTACGCTTGAATCAAGTTGTTTGTATTTTATGCGCCACGTGATTTACTCCGACTATAAGCGATCTTTTTTGTCTTTAACGTAAAAAACACGATGTTTTTATCAAAATATCACAAATCCGATTATTTTATGCTAATCAGATTTTATTATACTAATTAGTTGGAAATTTGTGATCGCATTAAGGCTAATAAAAAATTAATTTACTTTCGACTGCCGGTCTTATTGAATTTTAAGCAATTTACGAATAAATTAGTTTTTGATTTCACCTTTAAAATTTTTTAAATAAACATTTTTTAAATTTATAAAAATGAAACTACTACAGTTACAATATATGGTTTAGTATCGCTGTAATAAATATTACCGCGTATTACAAGACTTTTTGAACCAATTGTTATGAATTGTGGGTGCACATTGTAGATGGTCAGCATAACGAATGTTTGTTTATGTTTACTCACAATTGGGTAACCGGTGTCAGTTGTAATTTAATCTACCTTTTTAGTATATAAATAATATTATTTGCAAACAAATAAAAATTAAAATTAATAACTTCTTTAGTACATTGTTATAAATTTAAAAAGTAAACCTTTAAAATTTCTCCAATGCAGGAATGTTGTTCATATTACTAAATTACAGCAATTATATTTTGTGATAAAAATAGTGTATGGCATAAAACCCATCTAACAAATATTTTGATAGAGCTGATCAAACGTTTGGTTATTTATTGAAATATTAAAATTTTAAAATGTTTTAAATAGACCATTCAATTTGGAAGTCCGCGTTAAACTTTAAATTCCACCATCGTTATGTATACAAATTTCTATGAAACCTGAGAAATCATTTGCATTTAAATTAAATTTTATATTATTAAATTATATAATCTTCGTGAACTATAACCACTATAACCTCATATGCTAATCACAAAACTTGTAAAGGCACTTATAACATGGCTTGGTTTATATGATCATCATAATTTAAATAAGAATTTAGTAATCCAAGATCACCTTCTTATATGACTATTGAGTGTTTTCGATCGAAAAAAAAATGTTACTATAAGGTAAAATACTCCCGACTATTTCTGGATTGTGAAGCAACTATACAAATAAAATTTACAATGTTTATTTATATATATTTTCGAAACCGTGACTTCAAAAGCCAACCACACTTGACACTATTGGTATAACAAATATATGCTCCGATTTAAATGAAAATAGAAAAAATAAATACAATTATTTCACAAATACTTTTATACAAAACTGTTTTGGCCAAAACTGATAACAGTTTAATTAATTTGTATTGCTCCTAAGCTGGTATCGCTCTAGTTAGTTTAAATTCTGCATTTTCATTCAATTCGAAAATAAGCATTACATTTTAGGTAAAACATAAGTATATGCTCACTTGAAATTAAGGAGTTAGAATACCCTTAAAAGTATGTTAATTTATTTAAACTGACACAAACAAAATGCTATTTTGAAAAGTGGACATTTTTGCAAATATGCCCGAGCTTTTCGAAATTATTATCAAAACAAAAGATCAAAAATGTCATAACAAACCTTAACTCAAACAAATTTATTTGATTATTTGATTATTGGGTAATATAAATTCTTTAAAACTATACCCAATATAGCACAATTCATGGTTTACTAACCTATATATTCCCATAATAAAAATACATGATTTATTATTGTGTTAACCATCGCATTCAACAAGTTCTACATATTTTATTCATATGAATATAAACAACAAAACAAAATCACAAACAAACATCCGATTTGATCATAATCTCTTTCAAAATCAAATCAAAAACCGAAAGTGTTAAAAATATTTGAAATGACATCATAAGTAATGAACAAACATATGTATCAGATAACATCATGTTTAAAAAATATATGTATATATCTTTAATACATAGATATACATAAAAACATAAATCAAAAGGCAAAATATACATGTACAACATAAACACACAACTTGATATTCTTTTTCCATTTCGAATTTTTCTTTTAATTTTTTTTTATATCTCGGTTCAATTAAAAGTTTATTTATTTTTTAAAACATACAAAAAAATAAAAATTCTCTTCTTCAGAATACAGCATGAAAAACCCATATAAATTGTGGGTGTTAAATTTACTTATATGTGTCGTTTTATATTTTTCGAATTGAATATGATGTCGACGATAAAATATAAGTGTATATTATATATATATATATATATATATATATATATATATATATATATATATATATATATATATATATATATATATATATATATATATATATATATATATATATATATATATATATATATTTATATATATATATATATATATATATATATATATATATATATATTTATATATATATATATATATATATATATATATATTTATATATATATATATATATATATATATATATATATATATATATATATATTTATATATTATATATATATATATAAATAAATAAATATATATATATATATATATATATATATATATATATATATATATATATATATATATCTTTATCAGACTATTGACCTGAATTGTTTATTCTTGGGAAGCACAGAGACTCGGTTACGCACTTTTCTTTTCGGTTGTACTTTTAGTTTATGGCAGACACAATTTTATTTTAATTTTGTTGTGACATCAATTAAATTTTCATACACACAATTTATTATTATATGGATATATTTTAATATACATAATTCGAAAAATGTTTATCTATTTATAATTAGACATTATGGAATGATTAAGAGACAATGTTCAGGTTCAATGTTTCGTTGAACTTGATATTCAAGTGTAAATTACTTTAAAGAAACGTAAGAGCTGAACTACGATTTAGTTATGTATGATATGTATGATAATTAAAAAAAGTTGTACTGCTGTTTTTTTTACATGAACGGCATAAAGAAATTGTATCAAATTCTTGACTTCGTAATTGAGAAAAAACCTGTAAATGACCTTACCGTTGTAATGTTATCATACTCATCCATCAATCATACTTTTTAATCAGGGTACCCTTCACATTCCCAATAACTTCAGCTCGACAAGTTAATTATTTAGTGACGGGTCCCGTTAATCATTTACACGGTTACAATTTCTTTCGCGATCCACAGATAGTATCTGCATATTAAAGGACTGAGAAAGAATGTCGCTCCTTAGCGACACTCGTGTTAGTTTTTGTGACAATCATAACTTATAGAACGAGATCGGTTTAGTATACAGCTTTTAATACTTGGTAGATTTATTTAATTTTCATAAAACAGCTAAAATTACTTAAGTGGATAATAACTCGACCAAATTAGCCGATTTATTTCAGCAAACACTTCTATAGTTCTTTTCCCATTTAAAATTATAATTCGTAAGCCAAGCGAACATTCGCATTATAACATCGCCCTAACATAATAATTAACACTTGATTTATAAAAAAAAACAGTAGCATAACTGAATTTAAAAATGCTTTGGTTGGTAAAATTCCATTGTCCCTTTAAAACCATGTTAAGTTAGATTTTCGGTCACAAAAGGCAAATGGAAAACCCCAAAAACAAACCAATCGATTTAAAATCAGATAAAGCTGAAATGAATTTAGATTAGATTTTTCGTACCAGGGTATAAGAAAAAAAATTAATATTTTCCAAACAATCCCTTTCTATACACAAAAAATTAATGCTGCTTGAATACATAAAATAGAAATTAAATGTTGGTACGGGTATTATTTTTGTTTCGATTTTATTCTGCGAGTTTATAGAAAAGCATAATATTATGAACACAAAAACGATAAGTTTAGTGTTCATATTCATAAAAAAATATAGTATTATGCTTTGGTATGGTAAATTTTCATTTTACGTTTTATACTGATTAAATTGAAATGATAGATAATTTTAACATGGTCACTTTTAAAATACAAGTTTAAAAAAAGAAATTTATTGTATTTGCTTTTATTCAAAGTAACTAATTATATAGGCTTGTCATTTAATTGATGTACTAAAGATACCGCAGTCATTTATAAAAAATTTAAATCATTATCTAACTATAATTACTCAACCATCTTAAAACGACGTAAACAAAGAATATTTGTATAGTGACTGTACATATTCGAGTACATCAATTAGATTAGAAGATAAAATTAACTTTCTTTTCCATTTCTTTATAAATTATATAAAGACAAATCGATAGCTATATAAGTTTTCATTCTTTATTAAATTATTTTTCCATAAAATTTTTCAAATAGATAAAAATAAAATTAATTAAAATTTAATAACAATTAATTTTATATATCTTTCAACGATATCAACAATGTTTTTCGTAAAATACAAAAATTAATTAAATTTTTTTTAAATTTTATTGTCGAAACAAGAAAAAATAAATTATATATTAAAATCAAATTAATTAACTAGACTAGACTATTTATATGATTTTTCGTTAGAAACGTATATAAATTTTGTGGAGTAAAATTCAATTAACGAAGATTTTAACGATCGATACACTTTACGATACCTAATTAAAAAGAAATATTTTTTTTTTAATAAAGTTCAATATAAAAATTATAATTACATAATGAGACGTGGCATTTATCGGTTAAATATTTACTTAGTATATCAGTATAGAAGTCAAGAAAACCACGCCAGAGTGACAGTTTTTATAGACATAACAGTTTTTATAGACAAATTAAACAAAGTGCAAAAAAATCATTGATGTTGTTTTTAATAAAAAGTAAGAGATCTTAGTTTTTTTCAACTAACATGGGCAAAAACTTCACCAAACCTTTTTTAAATTTCGTATTTTCCATTAAAATAATCAGAATCGAGGACATAAAGCTATAAATTGATCATTTGGAGATTTCAATATTCATTTACATTCAACAAAATAATCACAAATGTTTAGAATCGTACCAATAATCTTATTTTAACACCGCTGTCAATTCTTAATTATTTTATCAAGTATCTTAAAATAAACATATCGGAAATTAACATATAAATTAAACCTAATTAATTAGGCAAATTGCAGCTTTTTTGCATAAATAATTGAATAGAAGTGTGTGTCAAGAAGACAGCAAGACCAACTCATCGAATTAACGTCATTGTACAATCTTAAAGGTTTAAAAATAAAAAAAAAGTTTTTCGTTGCTTTTAAAATCTAAAATATTTCTATTACAGAGATTAATTATCTCACATATGACATGAAGGAAAGCAAATATTCTAATATCTGAGACAATGCAGACAACTTTACGTGTAACTTTTGACAGAAGGTTGCCGGAAACATGTAAAAACACTCATGTCCGTAACAGAAGAAAAATTATAATATATTTGGAACATATTTATATTGTCCTGCGATAAGACATGAATCAAAAAATAAACAAGTGTTATTAATTACACTTTTGTTATTAATAACACTTGTTTATTTTTTGTTTCGAAAAAAATAAGTCATCCAGTATCAATTTTAAAATTTTACATCAAATTGGTTATGTCTTACAAATTATATAAAAAATATATTTAAATTTTGATTTATTTTAATTAAGAATAATAACCGATTTATTCAAACTATAATATTAATTTGACTTGAGCTCAACCAAATTTTAATTATCTTTTGTTTTAAATGAAACGACCTTAACGTTACATCATAGTTAAATGCACAAAAGCCTAACAAATTTCAACAAAAATAGAATTAACGATGATGCAATGATTTCAGATGCAATTTATAGACTATTATGGCTGAGATCATTTAGAACAAGGTAATGATATCAGCTTGTATAACTTGTTACAAATCGTATGCTAATTATAACAACTGTCATCATATATTGTGATGAAATACATAATTCATGAATTAATGGTACTTTAGATATAATACAAAAACCATGATTAATATATCGATGTGTGAAATTAGTTTATAGTGTTAATTTGTGTCAAACGAAAACTACAAAATTTAATTTACCTTCAAATTTTTAATACGTCAAATATAAATAATGATCAACTTGCCATATTTAGTTGTATTACGCTAACTGGCTTTTAATATGTTAATAAATAAATAAATATTAAACCACTGCGTGTCTACTTGAATATTTTAACAATAAACAAAACTTGTTCTATGAACCCAATAATTTATATTGTCATTTATGACAGATTTATATAAATGTGTATTGAATAATTTCTCGGCGATTAAATATATTATACAATATGAGTATTTTTTGACAAACTACTGATAAAATATGATACAAACGTAACTGGCAGACGTTAAATAAATTATGGATATACATATTAACAATGTGCATTGTACAAGACATCAATATTTCTTATAAAAATCTTATTGTGTATATCGTTCATTCATTATGACATTTCAAAGTGAGTAGTATTTTTGTACTGTGTTTATATATATATATATATATATATATATATATATATATATATATATATATATATATATATATATATATATATATATATATATATATAAATATTATAGGTGCATATATTAACGTAACAGAGGATAACATACTCGTAAAATGACCAATTTTCCATTATTATTTTTTTTATTTATCGTTTTTTGTTTGTGTTGTTATTTGCAATAATAATAATAAAATATCCATCCACTTCAAAAAATATATAAATTTATTTTTAAATGTATGAAATAAGAAATATTACGTTGAATTGGCATAAATAAATTTTCACAAAAAATATTTATTTTTTTAGTATAATTTTTGTTTTGGTTTATGTAAATTAAAAGTTTATACTTTGTATTTAAATATATTGATATTTCGAACATGATAAATGAATAAGAATATATCTTTTATAATATTTTTATTATTATTTGATTGATGAATGAATAAATAAAATATGTATATACGTACAAGTACAGATAGATAAAAAATAAAAATATTATGTATGAAAATATTATTTCATTAAAATTATTTGCAATATATCTTGTTGTTCGTTCAATTAGATTCACGTGTTTCAAATAAAATTGTACCCTTTTTTAGCGCGTCCAAATAATTCCAAAAAGTAATAATCTTTTTTCTAACTTTAAGTGATTATCTCCTTATCAATTACAATTAAAGATCCGTACCATTTTTTTTTCAAAAAGATAAAAAATAAACTTGGATAATGATTATGTTATCATTTTCCATTTATATATCGCAATGATTTTTCTTTATAAAGCAAAAAAAAAGAAAAGTTTCAAATAAAAACGGTTATTTATTTTATTTAATTGATAATTGGATTTTAAGTGCAGAGAAGCAATACAAAGTTTTAATATAAAATAAAATAAAATTACCCTTGTGCTAAGACATAAACCCTAATTTAATATATTATACTACACTTAAATCCAGATTTCTTATTTTACTCGTACTGTTGTTGTTGGCATTTTGTTTTTATTTATACAATTTAAACTTGTGCTGCATCGTTAGATACTTAAGGGGATGATAGAATAAATAATGGCAAAATTGAAAATACTAATAAAAAGTTTTTCCAAGTGAAATCAATTTTTTATAAAAATTAAATTTAATAATATATAAAACTAAGCTTAAAATAATGTTTTTTGCAGTTATCTAAACTGTTTTTTAAAGTAATTGATATTTTAGGATATTATCATTATTAATCGATGGATGATTCGACAAATACAATTTTTTATACATGATTGCATGCATTTAGTCACTGACTATCAATGATTTCGTATATTTAAAAAAACATTAAATTTTTAGGATGCAATTATTTTAATTTTAATTATCATGCAATAGTTCGCACAACTTTCTCAAAATTAAATTTTGGACACGTTATTACATTTCCAGGAAGTAGAATTATTTAGGAAAATATGTACAATGAGAGAAATTTTAGTTAGGCACGGGGTTGCAATAAAATGTGTCTGTTAGTTATTAGAACATAACTTCGATTACAACAATTGAAATTAGGCTGGTCCAAACAAATTGTGGTAGAGACTAATGATTAGATGATAGCAACAAATTTGTGTCTTATTTCTCTACGTCCAAATCCCACCAACACAAGTGCATTCCATTTTTAAACTGAAATTGATCAATTTTCGTTGTGACGTTATTTGTAGAGTCGCTACATTCTTTGGAGACAATTAGAATATGGGCTGATAAATCAACATCGCTGGTAACGGGAAAGTTAGGTCAGAAAAAAAACTGCTTTTTGCAGAATTAAGATGTAAAAAAAGTATTGCTGTAACATCGGAGACCGAATAATATATTGCCAATATTCAAAAATCATTTGTTGATAATTGACCATATAATTGTCGCAAAATCTGTCCAAATCATTCTATGAATTCTGGCAATCGTAACATCGGAAGCTTGAAGCAGTCAATAAAATCGTGTATAATGGAGAGAATAAATTCAAAATGGTAAGATAGCACTTACCTGGAGGAAACAAATTTGCAATTCAATTTCTCTAGCTTATCAATAAAAATTGAATGATCAATTTCATCGAAGGCATTAGCATAGTCGGTATAAATTACGTCAAGTTGTGGTCTATAATTCGTACTTTTGAAAGGTGACTACAAAACGAAATAAGATTCGTAACTGTTGACCTACTAAGGGAAAAATCCATATTACTTAGTGACAATAAACGGTTTTAAGAAGGACAAAATTTTATGGACTATGGAGGTTCGAACAATTTTGGACATACCAAATGAAAATGCCACGATAATTATCAATCTTATTATTTTTGCTTGACTTGAAAATGGGATGAACCACAGAAATCTTTCAAACGTCAGGGAAAACACTTCGGAATGTTTTCTCATTAAATATAAAGGTAATCGGACCTTTTAAACTCTATAGTCGCAATTTTTAAACAAGATGGATGGGACGCCATCTTTCCCCGCTCCTTTAAACAAGTCTACTTGGTACAAATAGTCATGAACTTCTTCCTCCGTAAACATTATGCGGTTGAAATTTGAACATCTACAAATAGATTATAATGTCAGAAGGCGACTTAGCGATGGAATCCTGGTAGATTATTGTGACAGGAAAATCAACTTCTTTTCGTTTACTATTCAAAAAGCTTTAAAACTCCTTCGGATTGGATGACAATTCCTTCTCGATTCGCAGAATATAGTTGTTATAAATATTTGAACTCTTTTTGGACGCAATTGAGTTTATGTTAACCAGTTCTCTAGTGTATAATGGTTCTCGAAAACAGGGTCGGCTTGAACGAATTTTTTGCGCGTTGTAGAAAGTTCTAGTCACAGTTAACTAGAAATTAACTAGAAACTGACATTAAAATGAAAATTATTAGAAAATAGAGTCACAATTATCAAAAAAAATATTTACAAAAAAAATATTTATCGTTAAACCAAGCTATTAACATCAAACCAAGCTAAATCGGGAAGATTAAAAACAACGACAATATTGAGTTGGTCGTTGGCACGAACAAATGGCATCCCACCCAGTTCTATAAAGCTTATGATCGCATTATAATAATCGGTATTTGACATTATAATAATCGAGCAAGACTCCAATCTGTAAGCCAGGTCTGCTGATGATTAAAACATCTTAGTCATTATCTACGACACCCAAACGAAATAAGTTGGATTTACCTCGAATACTAAAATCGTTGTGGTAGAAGATATAAATGATTTTAGTTTGCTTCATTGTTGATTGCTGGGCTGATTTATTTGGATGCATATATAGCTAACGTGTAATTCAAAATCGAATTCTGAGTAACGGATGGGTCACCTTGCATATAAAAATATTTTATCATGAACAACAGGAATCATTTTGCTAACATAAAATTAATTCCTAAGAAATCGAACAAAATTTATTTGTTATGGATATCTTAGTAACATTTCTATAAGAAAAATCACAAATCAATTTCTGATTAAAAATAAACATCTTTTAATTTTAATAATTAACATATTTCCAGGAAAATACGAATTAATTTTGTTCAATATAAATTCTTGTTCTATAGAGATATAAATTAAAAATAAAATGTTAATTAATTTCCGTATTTTGTTCATTGAGATAACACAACAATAAAATTATCTTACAAATTTTAGTATAAGTATGTACATTACATAAAAGGTTTAAATTTATTAATACTATACATTTTAAACCTAATAATTATTGATTAGAAGATTTAAAATTTAATTTTATTGTTATTTTATTAGTACTTAAGACAATTCTTTGATGTTGGTAAGAACATAACATAAAATTTTGCTCTACATAATTTCTTATATATTATATCAATTTGTAAGATGTCTATTATATTTCCTTAAGGCTCTTTGTTCAGTTGATTATAATAGATATAGATAGTTATATTTTACTGCAAGTTAATTAATTTTCTAATAATACTTCAATATTAAACAATATATTTAAGACAATATTATATTTCTGGTCAAGTAACACAACACACAAATACAAACAAATTACAAAAAAAAAAGTATAAATCTGGAAAATGAAAATAAATGAGAAAAGGTCATTAGACGTTGTGTCTGGATTTTATTTTGTTTTGTTTTGTTTAAAACTATTTATAGAAAATTTTAACATTTATTTTTAGTGTTGAAGTTTTCGTAAAAGGTATAATAAATATTAAAAATTTTATTTAAATTTATGTGTATATGCCTGCGCTTTGCTGATTGATGACGATTTAAATTTAAGATTTAAGGTTGAATGACTTTAAAATTAATCATGCAAATTACTTTAAAAACAAACATTTTTATGGTTTATATACTGTGACATGAAATAAAAATTATAGGAAATTTCTCTTAAATATATTTTGAACGCTTTTCCACTACAGTCAACCTTGATTTGTAAACACCGTAAGTACTAAAATTGGCCATACACTCAAATATGATATATGATATCATTACATAATTCATTTCAAAAAAGTAACTGAATCCGCTAAAGCTACCTTTCTTAACATTAGCAACACAAATCTATAAACTAAACTTAAAATCTCCAGAAAATCATTCACAAAGATCAAACAACAGAAATAAGGTTAATTAATTAATTGATAATGTACTAATAATAATTAATATTTTGAATATTTTGGAGCTTGAATGCTTTATATTAATATTGATAAGATGCTATCGCTTTCGTAACAGACAAACCAATCAAATTCGAAAAATGTTTGTACATATATGTATTTCCATAACAAAACGTGAAATTTTGGAGAAATTATGGATCCTTTGAGAGTAGGAAATCAGTATACATAAATGAATGCAAAGCGACTTTAAAAAAATAATTGCTTTACAACGTCAAAAACTACAAAAGGAAATATAAATACTTGTGGATAAGGAATTACATAATAATAATGAGGAAAACGGATATGGTGGACCAGATTTACATTTATTAGATGTTTTTAAAAATTGATTTTCTTTTTTCCTTTTTTTTATTTTTTAATTGAAACTAATGCTAATTCTATTTTAGATTATGATGATGATGATACGATTAATTTATATGATTTTATGAGGATAGTATGTCTTAGAAACTAGAAAGACTCATTAAATAGCTAGTCGTATTAAACAGAAATACATGTACACCAATCCCTCGCTTAACGAATTTTCTTTTCACGAAATTTCGCTATAACGTAATTTTACAAATAAACCAAAGTCGATTTACGAATTTTAATTTTGTATAATTGAGAGAATCACTAGGGAATATAGATTTAATTGATATTAATATAAACGAAGATTGAAAATGCTATCAAAACGACCAAATTTCGAGAATCCAAATTCAATCCTAAATATTTAAAACTTTTTACGGTTTCAATAGAGATATCGCAATTAGTACTATTGCAAACTAACGATCGAAAACTACAGGAGCAGTAACATAAAAAACTGATCCCACACTGAAATGCAATAATTTAGATTTAGAACTTAATATCATATCATGCACATAAAACCAATTTTTAAATAGATTAATATCATGATTCAAGGACCTTTTGAAAATAGAATCACTCGTACCAGAGTACACTAAAGCCATATCGTCAACACCCACACTATGGAACGCCTATTTTTATCACTTAAAACATTATTCACACGCACCATTTGTTTACGATTTTTGAGGTAAGTTAGAAACAAATTCAGTGCTATGCCTCTAACACCTATATATGGTACAGTTTGGACAATAAAACACCATGATTTACAGTGTCGAATGCTTTGCTAATATCAATAAAAAGTGCCGCAGTCTTTAAATGATCATTAAGATGATGGTGAATAGGAGCTAAAAATGATATAAGGGCCATTTCCGTTGAGGAATTTTTAATAAACCTGTACTGTTTGCTATCCAAAAAATTTATTTTTTCGAGGTAACTCAATAGTCTATTTTTAATAATTTTTTCAAAAATTTTTGAAAAAATACTCAAAAGTGTAATTGGACGATAATTGTTCATATCTTGACATGAGCCCTTCTTGAAAAGTGGTATAACAACTCCTACTTTCAATTTATCCGGAAAAACTCCTTGAGACAAGCAAAAATTGAATAAATAGGTTAAAACATGAACAATACTAAGAATAATTTGCTTTAAAGCAAAGCTTGAGACTCCATCAAATCCACATGAACCGCTATTTTTTAAATCACTTAATGGAATAATTAGTTTAAGAATATCTGCCGAAGACAAACTTACTGGAGATACTTGATAATTGAGTGTAGATCTAATAAAAACAGCAACACCACCAGCTCGCTGTAAATCATTACAGTTAGCAAAAAACGTAAACACATTTAAATTGTAGTCAGAAATTTCTGTGCTTGTAATCCACGTTTCACTTAAAAAAATAACATCAAAATTTGTATTTAAAGCGTTAATAATATTGGCCAAAAATGTATCAAAATTTTTACGCATACTACGAATATTCTGAAGAATTATATTGTAACTATTCATTCATACGTGCATTAAATAAGTAATAAAAAATAAATAAAAACAAAAAATTAATAAGACCAAAATTAAACAATATAACTTAACTCGAAATATTACAATAAAAAAATAGAAGCGAATATATGAACCGTACTGTATAAATTGTGAATACAATAAAAAAACTATTTAGTATACGTAAAACATAAAAAAGTACTAACAATACTAAAAACATCGTGTTAGTACTAATTATATCAATATGGCCTGTATGTAAAATCCAAAATAGCAAATTAATTAAAAAAGTAGAGATTACAACCCTATTTCTGAATATGTTCAATTTTGGTTCAATTTTATGTAAATACTTGAAAAGATAAAAATAAAAAAGTACTAACAATATTATAAAAAAAAATATTAATACTAATTTTAACGAAATGTAGTACTACTAGAAACAAAATTACTATAAAAATTAAAATTATAATTTCAACCCTAGAATTGAAATTGACAACTATATTATTAGCTTTGACAGTAAAAACAAACAGTGACACGCCGCAATGAAACAAAAAATAAAAAAAAGTTTATACTTCGTAAAATCTTTACGCTGATGTGAAGTTTTAATGTTGTGTAGGTGATTAAATGACCGAATGTGAAAAATCTTCGAGGAATCATCTTTACGAAGCATAATGGTGCCATTCTTGACTCAAAAAAATCTGAAATTTAGTTCTTGTTTGATTCTCTTATTTTAGTTTTGTCGTTTACATATGACTGAGTTTTCGTTATTATTTTTAAATACATATTTATACTTTATAATTTTTTTCTTTTGGCCTAAAAATTTGATTTATGGTTCTAAAACAAATTTTATTTTTGTTTATTTGGATGTTTTCAATTTTGCTTCTCTATACTTTGTTAATTTGTGATCTTGTGTTTTGTTTTATTAAAATTTTGATATTATTCGGTTTATTAGATTTGTGTTATGACTTGGCATTCTTTCCATTTTTTTTTTATTTGTGATACTACAAAGCTTTTTCTTTATATAATTTAAAGATAATAATAATTTTGTTTTGTCTTTAAGACATATATTAAATATAATTTTTTGGAGTTTGTAAGTAAATAAGTAAAGCTATTTCATTATTAGTTAAGTTTCTATTGTTTGGCATCTGTATTGTTTCAATTGAATCGTTTTGTGTTGTATTATAATTTGTATCTAAGTTTGTTCTATATGTCTCGCAATTTACACCTCTCATCCACGATTGGTTATCATTTAAAGTTAATGCAATTAATAATCGCTGATGTCTTGAGTGACAATTTTGAATTGTAAGGCACGTAATGGTATTTATGTAATTTTCGTTTGTGAGTTTTATTCTGTCATCAATAAAAGCTAAGTCTAATGTTGAATTAGTTTGGGTATATGTTGGCTTATTTGGGGGAATAAATTTCAATTTAAAAAATTGTGAGTTATTATTTAGCTAATTTCTAAGGTGTTTTCCACGAGAGTCTTCAGATGTATTGTTCCATGAACTATGCTTAGCATTAATATCTATAGCCAATATATAAAAGATATTAGAACTGTTTAAAATTTTAAATTACGCTGTTTAAATATGAAATTGAACTCATTGATAAATTCCGAATTTGCTTGGTTTGGGACACAATACATAAAGCCTATTATTAATTTTATATTGTTGTTTATTTTAATTTTTATTATTGTGCATTCTATATGCAAGATAATTTATGGTTAATACTTAAAATATGCTTATTTTTCATATAGTTTCTTAGTAATATAGTAGTACCTCCATGCATTCTACTATTTTTGTTTCTGACAGTAAAATAACAACAGGTTTTTGAATCTCGATAAAAACTAAAATATAGATATCTAGAAGTGATAATTAACAATAAGCAGTAGTTCTCATCTCATATATGTTATGCCATACTAAGAAACTAAATAGTGCTATAAACAATCTGTATATTCTGCGACCAGTACGTCCGAAGTTGCTCATGAGCCTATCATTATTTTCCCTTATACATTGTCAATTATACGTCAAAGTATACGTTCATCTTCATGGGGTAGTATTTATTACAGTAACTTGTTTCCTTTATTCAAAAGACAGAAAGCAAAGATTAAAATAATTCATTTCAAGAATTTACTCATTGTATGTTTAGTTTTACGAAGGAGCTTCCAAAATAAATATTTCAGTAGGTCCCCATCTTTAAGGTCTTGAATCGATTGTAGACCTTATTTTTCACGTGGCCCCAAAGAAAAATGTCGAAAGGTGTTAAATCACAAGATCTCGGTGGCCAAATGTGATCACACCTCTTCAAGACATAACACGGTCAGGAAACTTTTCTTGCAAAATTGCGATTGTTTCGTTGCTTGTGTGGCACATAGCGTCGACTTGCTGAAAATAAACGTCGTCCACATCAATATTTTCCAAATCCGACTATAAAAAATCATTAATCATTGCTCGGTAATGCAATCCATTCACCGTAACAGTGGCACCAGTCTCATTTTCGAAGGGAATTTTAACAATTTCAATGCGTTGTTGAAGCGTGTATCGTACCGTTTTTAGTAATGGCGTAGTTTTTACATGTCAAATGTCAAAAGATGACAGCTTACAAAAGATACAATGTAACCCTTTACATTGTATTTTTAAGTTCGTTTTTAATTTCATTGCTGAATTATTGGAAGAATAAATATAAAAATAAGTGCATGTGAGCAGGTAAATTTTATGGAATCAAAGTAACCGCATATCATTTACAGATAATATAAAAGAAGATACTAAAGGCACTTTCCAAGTTTTACAGAAAATAAAACCAATTCCGGTTTGATGAAAAGTATCGAAAAGGGCTAGAGTATTTAAGACCAAAAAAAATATATAAATATAAGAGCAAAATTCACGAAATAAAATAACATAGAAGGTAGTTCTCTAAACGAAGAATTAAATTTCAATAACTTTACAGACAGGTATGATAGTTATATGACAGTTCAAATATAACAGTACCTTGTAGTTCGGTCGGTACTTTAGTTACTTCTTGTTTAAACGGTTAAAAACTGTGACCAATTAAATTGTACAAAGTGTTGATTTAATCAATTTTAATGAACAATTTTGAGAATCAGATTTTAACCTGTTTCTGTGCTGTTTATGTCTCGAAATCCGTTGAGACAAACTTTATTAAGTTCTTAAGTTGAAATTGATGAAAATTTTAGATATTATTTATGAAAGTAAATGGCATCGATTAAACAGGCTTCATTACATCCAACGTTTTTATACAACAAATGCTGCAAGGAAAGGAAAAGTTAAATCACCTCATTGTTAGGCGCAGAGTTTATCGACGTTTATAAATAAATAATCTCGTCTTATTAAAAACCATTACCATCACCTTAATAGAGTTTATTAGTCACTGACAAGCAGCAAATTCAAAAGAAAATGGACGCACACCAATTTATATGGTAAAACCATAATATACGAGTTTACTAAACTTTTCAACAATGCTATTAATTTGTAAACATCAAAAAAATTAAAAAACTTAATTTAAAGTAAATTATCATCTTAAGTATGAAAAATCGTCAATTGTTTTTCATTTCAATGACAAATTACTACCGCATTTACTTACTTATATCTTCAAAATAAACAAAATAAGATGAATACAATTTTTTGTTATTGTTGTTTTCTTTTCTTTTTCTTATTTTCATTTTTTTTTTTAACACAACAATAATAACAACAGATAAATAAATATCCAAAAATAAGTGTTTACGGAACGTTAAAGACACAAGAAATATGTGATATATTTATTCAGACAAACGATAAGAACAGTAAATATAAAATTAAATTGTTTTCTTTTCTTACATTTTATTTAGACTCGTACAAAACTAAATCGAACAATTGAACAATCGTGGACGCTACTTATTAAGGATATTATGAAAAATTTACTATAGCGTCTATACAGCACAGTGTATATTTTCAATATACACTACTCAATTTTGTAGGAGCCTGTAAATTAAAAAATTCTGTTTATAATAATTAAAATTGTATTTTCTTCGGTTTTCCATAGGCACAATAAACGGTTTCTTTATTTTTAAGTTTTAAAAATAAAATGAAATGAAATACATTTGTGTAATAAAAGACAGAATATCAAGATTATTAGTCATTAGGAATGGAATTGGATTACAATATGGATATATAGTTGTAATTTATATTCATGTATGCAATGTTCGCCGATGAAAAATCATCAAAGAAGTGATATATTATTTGTGTAACGAGACAATAAGATTAGATCTATTTTTATGTATATAAATGTATCACCGTACGTAATACAAGATGTTAACATACATTTGTTAATTACGGTTTCAGTAACTAATCACAGTCAATTGATATGTATTTTAAGGGTTTAAGTATAATTTATCGTAATTTTATGTAAATCTAATGAATTATGGTTATACCACTGTGCTTAGGTGTTCGCGGATTAAAGAGTTCTCACGTTTAAATTGTATTGTAAAAGAGGTACGTTAGTGATTTTTTAGGTTGGGCTTATATATTATTTTGACTAAAATTTTAACTGTATTCGATTGATATACAATAAGTAACAAAAGTGTATTTTTATTTTAAATACAAAATTACTTAAAGACACGCCTTGCAATTATCGAAAAAATATCAATATTTGTTTTAGAACCAGCAATGTTTTCATCAGCAATTTCATCGGGAATTTAAAAATAATCTTATTATATTCAGGTTATGTTTGACCTATAATAAGAACATTGCTTAAAATTTAATATGATTTTATGATTGAAGTGTATCATTTAATTCGATAAAAATGGTAACTGTGTGTAAAATCGTTCGTTGGGTGGTGGCCACAACGATCACCAATTATAAAAAAAATGATCTGAAAGCTCTTGTAAAAGTTCTCAGTAAGGATCAATCTGGCCTGTAATATCACTAGAATTAATAATTCATATTTCTCCATTTTTATTAATTATGTACTTTGGACATTCTGTGCTGCATGGAATTAACTAATCCTTGCAATTTCATTCGGTAATTTGCTCCCATGCCTGTACAATGGCTTTATATAATTCAACTAAGTTGTTGTACTGCTTCCCATCATAATAGACTTTTCGTGCCTCATTTCCCAATAAATTATCTACAGGATTTAAATCAGGAGAATGTACCAGCCACTCCAAAACTTTGGTATGTCGCTCTATAAACCAATCGATTGTTTCCTCCGATTAATGAATGGGAACATTATTCAATTCGAGGTAGGTTACTTTTCACCAAAATGTATTAAATGTTCATCTAACAGCTCTATGTATTCTTTGGACTTCATTCGAGTCGAAATGGTACACATATTGGTTTTCCCAAAATTGTAAAATGCGACCCAAATCATTTAGGAGCCGCCTCCAAAACTTCAACTAACTAATACTTTCTTATCCGATCCCCTGAATCATGTTAGTAATACTTGAATCCATCAAATTTGTCTAAATTAAACGTCTTCCCGTCCGAATTTTTTTCTAATTTGGTTCCATGGACATGTATTTGTTGGCAAAATTTCATCTATTGATTTTATGTGCTTCAGTTAAACCTAGTTTTATTAACATTTTGACCCATTCAACACGGTTGCTTTTATGGAAAATTTGTTAAATGTGGAGGTATCAACTTGCATATCAAGTTCTGAAATAATTTGTGTAGCCGATGATTCCCATTTAATCACAATTCTTAGGATTTGTGTTGACTGGTGCTGTGACAGCTTCTGATTATTTTTATTTTTTCGATATTTTCCATAATTTTCGTTTTCGTTCATAAAATTGTTGTTAACCTTTCGTCATCCGCCTAATTTTGTAGCGATTTGTCAAATAGAAAGCTTGCAAATCTTTGAAGGCTCGAAATTTTCCCTATTTCTTCGGTTGTTAGTGATTTTCTTTCGCCCATTTTTTCAAAATTTTATAAAATACCAACTAATAATGTCACTAATTAGAAATTTCATTAGAAATGCACTAATATCAAATGCTTAAAACTAACTAGCTTTAATTGACTTTCGCATTTATTGATGTTGTATCGTAAATCGTTGTTTTATATTATCTCGTTTAAAAAAAATGCATTTTGATTGCTAAGTCTAAAATTTTATTTATTTATGTTTTACAATCCTTATACATTACATTAACACAAAACGATTCGGTATTTAATAATTACAAAGTTCTATAAAAATATAAGCTCTACAAAGTTCTATAAAAATATAAGGTCGATTCGGATAGTAGATGTTTCACATATCATTATTCGGCAATGTATTTAGTGAAGCAGGAAAGAAAATAATAGTTGTTTTGAAATTACAACTTAAACTTGAAACTGAATTTTATCTACTAGGACATTACGTAATAAATTTTTTTAAATTTAGTCAACCAGCTTTTAATCCTTGATCTGTTTTTGGAATTTAACAACCAATAATTTTTAAACATTTTTTAAATGGCTAAACTCATTTTACTTTTTAATACGCTTCAACATTATTCAATGTCTATACAATTTCAACACATGTACACATTTTTCAATAGAAAAATGCCAGACTATTAATCGAATAAAATTTCATTGAAATAATACGACCACATACAACAACACAATATATTGACTAATTTATTGTCTATCCTCTTTAACCCTTAACCATAATCAATTTAGAATTGAACGAAGTCAAACAAGAAAAACTCAATAAAAAAGAAAATTTCTCATTTACAACACATTAACATTTTCCGATGGAAATGCGAAACATTATACATATAAAAAAATAATTTTTTATACAATAACAAAACATTAAATACCATAACCATATGTCTAATTTTACACTGAATTATCGACCACTGTACTATAAAAGCACCCAACTAGACACTGGAACTAAATAAAATAACTATCTAAAGTGGGTCGGTCATTTCGATTTTTATCAACATTTTGTGCTATGTACGAGTGTGATATTACACAACGATATATAGCACATAAATAAGTTTTTCTTCTTCCTACACCATTGCCTTCGATTCTATGAACGGCTATAAATCCGCAATGTATATAATATATTATGTTCGAAATATAGACTTAATTTTTTACATTTCATTATTCCTTGGTGAATACATAAAAAAAAACTATTAATTTAATACAGTTTGTCGTTCAGAAAAAATAAATTTGAATATGAACAAAAATATATTTTTTGCACATATTATAGTGGACTAACGAAAATTCTGGAAAGTAATTAGTTGTTACACTATATTTTGAACTGGTGATAAACTAGGTGGTAGTGCGAATAATTAGTAAAAGGCTTTAAATTTGAAAAAATAAACACTAAAAACTTTTTAATTGTTTATTTCTCAAGTTACAAAACTTTAGTTAAATGTATGGGGAAATTAAATGAAAATAAATTAAATTAAAAATGTTCCCTGCATGAACTACTTTTTTTCAACTATAGGGATTTTTTTAAGTTTGTTTTTGGTACTTTTCTTTTTTTTATATTGAACAAAGAGGAGTAAACCGGCAACTAGTTTAGGAAAAAAAATGTATTTTATCCAGAAATTGGTTTATTTGGTTTGTTTAGAAATAAATAAATTAATACTAATAATATAGCGAAATAGTAATTGCACAACTGTATAGTAAAGTAGTTGCTATCAAATAACTATAAAAAAGTACTTAAGTAAAGGGAGATTTACCCATTAGATACCCAATGGTTCTTTATTCAAATACTACCTTAAATTATCAATTAACCAACAAGTGTTGACATAGTTTCTTATGGTACTTATTACCACACACCAATATCTCCCGATTCCTGCAGGAACAATTATTATTTAATGTGGCCTATACTCATCACTAAGAATTGGTTAAGAAGATATTTTAAAATGTAGTGAAGATTCAATGAAAATAACTACGATGCATCAATGTCAATACTATGCTAAACAGTATTGTAAATTGATTTAAATAGATTTGCCTTTAATTCAAAAACTCTAATAACTTTAGTTATCTTACTATTTTTTAGAAACAAAAATTTTTTAATTAATTTCATAAATGACAACATTTTAGTGCATAAATTAATCACGGAATTGTCGAACGTGTGCCGCTGTAGCGGCACATTAAAATTTATTTTATAATCGCCTCGGGGATTTTAACAACCATTTAATTTATATCTTACATAACTAAAAATTAGATATAATCAATAAATTAAATGATAAATAAATTATACCGCCCATAGCTACACATGTATTATATGAATTCGGTTATTCCCAATTGACACCACTTAATATCGATTACAGCAGTAATAACTCAATGCATCACAATAGAAATGTTTTGGCATATGCCCAACTAAAATATCAATTCAATCCATATATATACTCGTAAATAATTTTCGTCAGATAATCATTATAATCATTTCCTTCGTATATGCATGTACATATTTACTTTATATACATAATAATATAAACGATCACGTACCACAGATTAAAGATAATAACTTCCAGAAAACAAAAGAAAGAAAACATAAAAAAAAATATTAATTTTATTATCACAATAAAATGATCTTATCAATCATATTCATGTAAGTATTACATTTTGTTCTTCGTTTCGTTACCATATAATATTATGATACGCGATGGTGTTGTTCTTTTTGATATTTTTAAATAGCCAATTTATTTTCAAATCACATAATATCATTATTTTCGATTTTTTCCAGTTTTCATTTGCTAGCATCAAAGCTATGGTTTTTCGATCGGCTTCTCTTATGCATACAGTATTATAAAACATTGATTTCACGGACCACTGATGGCCCTTACCGTTACAATCGTAATCAAAAGTACCTAGTTCTGTAACAGGGCAATAAATTGTATTGAGTGACAAAACTTCACCGTCTACACTGACCACAAACCTCTTACAAGCGCAATTTAGTAAAATTGAACACAATTCAAGCTTAACGACCACAGAGGCGTTTATTATATGTTTAACAATTTTTAGCCTGTGTTGATCGCAACAAGTCGCGATATCTTAGGTTGGTTAAAACTTAAAACTACCAGTATATATGTTTAGGTGGAATCATTATTTAAACTATAAATTATCTATACAAAACATAATAAAACAAAACAAAAAATAAATAGATTATTAATTCTTATTAAATAAATAGCATAAGCTTAAACAAAAACAAAACCACTTTAATCGATAAATTAAAATAATGAACTAAACAAACGAGAAAACATATAAACTATAAAAAGACGAATACAATAAATTTATTGATTTGATATCTAATAAAATGGATAGCTATGCGTTTCATAAATACATAAAAATAACCAACAAAAAAAAATTTAATTATGTTACTCACACACACACACAGGAGAACAACATACATTTTTTTAATGTGTGTTTTATGATTATGATCGTTAAGCAAACATATAATACCTGCATTCATAGACATATCGGAAACCACCAAACGGTACAGATACATCGTTGTCATACACAGAGCCTCTACTCACAATTAGTTATGTTGGTTGGAAAATATATTTAATGATACCTAATACGATACAACAAAATCATTAAAGAAAATTTTATTTTTATTTTTGGGCGTGAAATACAATAACATAAAACATAAACATAAAATCAATTAATTAATTAAAATTTGTTCGATTTTATTTTTCGTCGAAATCAAAAAAAAAAATGTTTTTGTTGCTTTATGAATATTAAAATTAAAATAAATGTATGTTTTATTCAATTTTTAATTACTTTTAGAAGCATATACACTTAGAACAAAAAAGTTTATTGGAATCGAAACATAAAAACCAGATAAAAGATTAAACAAAAATCAAACATATTATTTTTGAATGATCTTGAAAATTATGATAACTATAATTTTTTTCTCTTAGTAGATTGGAAAATATTTTTTTATTTGTTTCTAAGAATCGAAATATAAAGCCATATACTAGCCGTTTATTAACCCTGTTTGTACCAACCACCAATTACGGCCTTATTATTTATCGGCTGGATTATTAGAATTTTTTTATTTAAAATATTATTTATTTTTAAATTTTTCCGTTCGTTCCTTCTCTCGTAGGATTCGTAGAAAATGGCGATTTTATTCTCCGGTAATTTTTCATCAATTTGATCTATTTTCAACTTTTTTACTGAAGTGATATGACAAGAAAGAGACAGTACCATGTTTAGTAGTAGTCAGAAATAAAACCCACGTTTCAAGACCAAAATGATAATATTCAACACTATCTCTGTTTTAATTATAATAAGTATTTTAATTAATTTTTTTTCAAATCAAATCATTTTAAAAAGATCGATAAAACGAAACTCACAAAATATTTTTAAATCACTAACGAAAGCTATTACAACAATCAATGTCAAAAAGCTTAACTTTTCAACGATAGGTGGAATTAAAATCGTTCTGTGTTTCTTTCATCAACCATAAAAATAATACTGCAGAATATTTACTGCAGAATATTTACCGAACGAACGAACGGAATGAACACAACAACGAATCGACCTTTACATATCCCCTTCTACCGAAGGGAAAATATATTTTTAAGGTGCTAGTTAAAAATATATTGAAAACCAAGTTTACCGTGGCCATTTGCGTAGCAATCATTGTAAAGCGATTCGGACACAATGGACGAATTCAGGTTCGTCAACTGTTGGCAACATGTTCAGTAAAATCAACATGTTGAGTACTGAATATAGCCGATATATTTGATAAAACTGTTGAGCTAAATGTCATTTTTTCCATCGGATTATGATGCTTTAGCAGTATTCACAAAATGTAAATTTGCTATGTAACCGTAAAATTTCCGATCAAATATGATACCGATAGATAGGGGTATCTATGATAGCGAACCTGAATGTACCCATTGCATCTACTTTTGGTGAGTAATTAATTCTAATTGACTCTTCATGTTTCTACTAAAGGTCCAAATACACCAGGTTTTTCGGCAAATATAACCTTTACGGTTATTTCACGTGAAATAAAAGAGCGACTGATAAAACAAAAAATCCAACGATACAAAAAATAGGTTTTGCAGTACCATAATTATATCATTATAAATTATTTTAAAATATGTATTATTTTACAAGGCTTCTACCATTGAAATCGTTCGACTTAATAAATTTAGTTCTATTTTTGTTAATGTATAAGTACTATTATATTTAAAAATATAGTATTTTTCACACATTTTAGTACTCTCCGTACGTCAAAACTCAAACTCAGAACTTCATAATTTTTGTGTATGTTTAAATCAAAAAAAATTTTTTGTATTTATTTTTATATGCTCGTATGTATATTACTGCAAACTAGTCGAAAATGAGCAATGACAAAAAGTGGTTACAATAGATATCGACGACAATCGTTCAGTAACGATAGCATTCACACCATCGAAACCAATAGTACAAAGTTGTTAAAACGAACGTTTAACATCAAAAATATGTATAATCAATAAATTAAGCAGAACTATTCAGTCTATATTGAGCTACAAAATTCATAGAGTATTGAATTTATGTAATTACAAAATAACAAACATTTTGTCCATGCTAAGTGTTATGCCTCGAAAATTATAACACAAATTCTACAGAAATGTTTTGCACGTGAAATATGACCGGGTGCAATGTGATTATTATATAAAATGCGGTGGTAGTAAAGCAAATAAATTTGACGTATCGTGTTATTTTGTTAAACATATATATATATATATATATATATATATATATATATATATATATATATATATATATATATATATATATATATATATATATATAATAAATATTATTAAAGCCTGCTGGCGTTTTGTGTTGAACATAATGTTTATTCTTGTTCTTCATTGATTAAGAAGAACGTAAAATGAAAAATGATTTTCCAACATAATTTTAATTTATAAATACCAAAGCATAAAATAACATTACAAAAAAAAACAACATAATTGGTTATTTATTTTGTCTTAATTATTTGTTATCATATAATTTTACACAAATTATATTCTTTGCTTATACAATGTGTTCGGAAAGATAACGTCGCGAGATAAAGATTTGGTTTCTTCTTTCTAGGTAACGTTTTCCACCTCAATTTTCGTGTATAATATTTGTTTTTTAAATTTATCATTAATTATTTTATTTTACTATCATTATTTTTGTTTAAGAAGAAAGCAAAAACAAATTTTAATTAATTATTTTACTTTTAATTCCATTTAAATACAAAAATTATTATTGTTAACTCGTCGTTCAATTTAATTTTGAACAATAAATATTTTTTTACCAATACAGAGTAAAAAAAAAGTTTTATTATAATTCATATCATGGTTGTATTTATAGCTATAAAGATGAGAAAGCTTAAGACGAAAAAATAAATTGGCGATAATTAATAAGTATTATAAGGTTCTTAACTAAAATAAAATTTTTAAATTTTAATTAGCTTTTTTACACTAAAAAAATTTCTACAACGATCGTCTGCGTCAAGTATCAATAAACAAAATAATATAAATTTATAAAAAAAATATATAACAATCTTATAGGCTAATCTATAAACTTAAAAAGCATAATATATTATATTAATAAGAGAATGTTGATTTACAAAAAAGAATTCAGGAAGGAAGTTACTACTAAATACCATCTAGCCAAAAATAAATCGATTTGATGATGGTATAGTTCTATATAAATATATAAAGCCTTACGGGTATTATTTTAAAGAATAATCTGTTTAATTAATAAATACAAAAATGTTTAGAATGTGTATTCGAGTGAACAGAACAAAATATTTATATTTTCATTTCTTATTTAAAATATTTTGATTTACATTTATGTTAACTTTGCATAAAAACATAAAAGGAAAATATTTACTTACATATGTTTATGTACATATATGTAATATACTGCTCAAGGTATTTTCATTTTATATGGTTCAACTTATAATTCTATTAAGTATTTGAATAGCATGTCATTTCGGTTGCCGATCATAACAATATTATAATAATATAATATTTTCAATGATTATCCTTAAATTATTAATTTGTTACAATATATATTTTGTTCTAAAAATGTAGAAATTGAATCCATGATATGAAATTATTATGTATGTACATTATATGTAATAATTAGGATGTAATGCAAAAGTGAAAGGTCAGCATAGCAAAATGAGTTCGCAAAGGAAAATACTGTAATATTTGGAAATAATATTTTAAAAAAGTTAATTTGATTTAAACAAAACATTAGCTGTCACTCTGAACAATCATACACTCCGTTTAGTTATTTAGATTCTGGAATACCTCTTTTAGAATTATTTACAGAAGCTAAACGCTAAATACGAAATGATTCTAACTCGGATATCCTGATACTGAGAAGATATCATAGTTTTCAAGTAAGTATTTTATTATCCTGGTGAATTTATTGCCTATTAGAATAATTTAATTTTAGTGTTAAATCATAACTGATAAACCACACAGACTATAAGTGTATTGCTTTCTTACTGCTTTGGACAAGAAATAGCTTTTTACATTTAAAAAAAAAAAAATTAAATTTAATTCTATGCAATGTTCTTGTTAATTTAAAAAATTTACAAAAACAGTTACTAAAAGTACTTCGAATCATTGAACTTTATGTTCTTACACCGATATTTTATATCACACGGAAGTCGGAGTTCTCTGCCGAATACAACCATAGCTGGTGAATTTCATGAACGGAGCTGCGATACGCCATCATATCGCCTAAATGTGCCCCGGATGTTCCATTGTAAATCTCGTGCAGAGCTTATTTTGTCCGGCTGTTTGGGAGCACGATTTTCGGAGTACGCTTTATGTCCTTACCATTGGCCGATTCCTAGCATGTTAACATCAGCCTATTCTCTATTGTTAATGATAAATCTCCGTCGAGATTTAATTCTAATACGGCCTTGTACCTGTCTCCTTCCACTTGAGTGCTGCCTGCCCCAGCGATCTTCTGCATCGGCTCGGAACTACCTAATTCTTACTATGAGGTTCCTTTCTTCCTGTCTTGAGCATTGTTCACATTGAGGATTACCAGACCCCCTGAACAATCCATCTGCGTTGTTATGTAATAATCGTCGTCTATACTCTGCTTCAACGTCCTCCTGTTGTGCATTATCTGTCCTTCTGTTGGTGGCATCTAAGCACCTTGATTAGGAACGAGATCTCCGTCTGATGTACTAGAAGTTTTTTCGTTGTCTTCCCAGTCTTGCTTCTATTATGGCCTCTTTTCGAGCTATATCTTTTACTTCGAGCACATCCGGGATTAAGCTGATACGTCTGCTGTAAAATTCTGACACTACGAGAAAAAGCAGCTGTACGTCTGCTGCCTTTCCTCGTAGTGTCAGAATTTTGCAATTAGTTGCTCAGTCAGAAACCATCTATTATGATGTACTGCCGTTTGAAACTGAACCTTGAAGTTTTCGATTGGCGAATCACCATCGAATGAAGGAGATTTCAAAATTATCTTATGGCCACCAGTAGATGGTTCCTTAACAATCGCCGGGCTGCTTCCTCGGAAAGCTCCATTTTCGTGGGAATGATAGTTCTGCTGGCGGTCTTCCAAAAGTTTCATTATGTCCTCAAATTGTTGCATCCTATCTTGAACTATGTTTTCTTCGGCTTTGATATAACCCTCTAACTCTTGCATTTTACCTTTAACTTCTTGTGGAATCCTTTCTTAAACGGTCTTAAACTCTTTCATCCTTCCTAGCAGGAACAGTTTGACCTCATCCAGCTTCTCACTATATTGTTGCGCTGTAATGTTAGCTGTTTGGCTTCAGTGCCTTGCTATTCAAACATTACGTTTTATTGTTGCGCCTGCTGTTGCATTTGTAATATCATAGCTTCGAGTACTGTTCTGATGTTTGTTGTTCCGAGTGCTAATTCGAGAACGGCTGTGAATTGCTCTGTTCGCTCTTTTTGATTCTGCTTTAGGTTTATATTCGAGAGTATGGTCATCGTTAGCTTTCGACTGAGTTGCTGTAGCTACCAACACGCATAAATCTTTCTATGTACTGCTGTTGACGGTGGTCGCATTGCTGCCAACTCTCTTTCTTCGCTGCCAGTTTCTTGCCCGCCATTTTTACTGCTTTTTGAAGCCTTAAATATAGCTCCGTCTTATTGGCTTCCGTGGGGAATCTTCGCTCCTCCAAATCATCTCTTAACTGCTACGCTGTGGACGCTTTGATGTTTTTCATCGCTCTCTATTGCAAAATCCCATTTCTGACACTAATTTTTACGAATTTGACTTCTGGATTCGTAATGGATCTTGCAATAATAAAAACACCGTGATCAAATTTATTAGATTGATCTTTATTTCACTGTGACCACTATGTAACACTTTACTGTACACTTCGCTTTAATCGTTTACTTATTCTCTTGTTCACTATTGCACTAATAACACATAACTATCTCTCAACTCGAAATCAGTGTTGTTTATATACTAGCTTACGGATGGTCGGGAAGGTTCCATTTGTTGCGGGTCGTAAATCTTCTGTATACTTGACGTTTATTACCGTCTTAATCATCATCATTATTATCGTTGTGTGTGTGTGTCTTTTTCTTGAACATTCGTATTCATAGGATTTGGCTCTCCATTATACTTGTTTCCGATCTATCATCGCCACGCCTAGCTCTGTAAGAACATATCTTACTAGACTTATTCATTATGAGTTTGAACGTGAACCTAAAAACATTTTTCGTCGTAATACAAAATTATCTGTCATATAAAATACTGGCCATGACGAGATTCGACCCCTTTAGCTTTGTTTTTACACCGACGCTCTAATAATCAGACTACTGAATCGACACATGTTGATGATGTTGTATGCCAATCATAATCGTCACAATATTAAAAATTTTAGTCATTTTATATTTTTAAGAACCTTAAACGATTTTTTAAGAAAGGTTCCTTAAAATATTTCACAAACCTATCGAATTAGTTTATTTTATTTCTATAATAAATCATCGTTTAGTATTATATTATGTAAAAACTTGAATTTTTAATTGAAATTCTTGGCGAGACAGATTTCATATTCGATATAAAAACGAAAACAACAAAATATATATTTCATTATTATAAAGAGCCCTCCGCGTTTTATTTGAAAGGATGCTATTTGCTTTCCAGTAAGAGAAATGATTTTAAAACTGATGTCAATGTTTGAAACCAAAACATTTGAATTTATAAATATGGATATTTTATGAAGGTTTTTACTAAGCCAAAACCCATTCTGATCTCTAGAACAATACGAAGGGTAAGCTCGGGTTCGAATGCGATGGTCACCGATTGTTCATAATTATGACACGTTTTTGTTATAAAAATGAAGTCGTGCATCATGTTCCTAAAATATTTTTTTAATTGTTTGTTTGTCTTGAACTTATTTTAATTATAGCCACTCAATTATAATTTATTATTTTAATTTTGGATTATAAAATTATGCTAGACGTATCAGATAACTCGTTCTCAAAAAGGTTCATCGATAGCGATTTTTTCTAGAAAAATTATAAATTATTTTAAAAAAGAATTACGGAGCGGTTAAAACCATTACTTTCACTGCTCTAGTATAGGGAATTTGATTCTTCCCGTTTACTAAAAATATCATTTAAATTAGAAAAAAATTAATTTAAATATATACACCAAAATGTTGGCAAAAAAGCATTATCTATACTAACTGGCCATGCACACAGTGGTTAAAAATATTTCAGAAAAAACTCTTCTACGTACGAGACCCTATGCCATAGGGATATATTAAAATAAGCACCATCAGAAAATGTAACTACAATACTTCATACTTTTAATTTTTAAATCATAGCAATACATACAATTTACAACATTTAATATTACCATAGTGCACGTAACATCCATAACGTAATATTATAACAAAATTTGCTATAGGCAATTTTTTAAATCTAAATTTTTTATGCTCCTACGCGTACGCTTCTATTAGTTGTATCGCATTTATGTGCTATACAGCACACACATATAAAAACATAAGAAACAGTACCATTAACCATTCAAATTGACTATTAAATAAAAAAAATCGAAATATCTTAAATTGTTATGGGCAATTTCATTTTATTACCATCGATTTAAACAAAAAAATTCGAAAGCATTCTAATTTGATATTCAATCAAACCGGCATAAAAAATTCACCATGATTCTATTTATTTGCACACTAACAACAACAAAGTTTAAAATTAATAGTAAAAATTAAAATTCGATAAATATCTTGTCGCGTAGACGAACAAAATATTTCGCGAAATTTAAAATTTTTTAAAAATTTAAATATTTTCATTTTCAATCAAAAAATTTTATTGAATTTTAATTGGGTAATTTTTTATTTAAGATACATTCAGATGCTTTAATTTTGATTCGAATTCGTACTGATTTAGAGATTTTATGTGCGAGTAGTAATATATTCGAAGATACAAAATTAAATTTGTATGTACCATATTTAATGTTTTCGGGTTTACTTTAGTACTTTTGTTGGATGAGATTAAAATTCTATGTAAAAAACTAAAATGAAAAGAGAAACTTAAACATAAAAAAAAAATATTTTGAGTATAAGACGGCGAGACGTTTTAATTTTTGTCTATACCCTTAAGTGTTTTATATTATTGTTTTTAATTAATTCGTTTTTATGTTTTGCTCAAAAATAAAATAAAATAATTGTTAGTTGATAAAATTAGATCTTGATACAGATTTTTTTTTTTTTTGCTTTTTCTTCATTTTAAGTTTTTATTATACAGAAGAAGACAATATAATATTCTTACAGCAATATGGTTAACAAAAATGTAAATTGAAAATTTTTGACTTAATTAAAATAAAAACAAAAAAAGAAAACGATCTTATCAAATCGACAACAAGATGTTTCGTTTCTGTGTGTTGTGATATGAAAGAGTTGCGAACATAGTAGTTAAATTAAAATGTTAACAACTTAACAACATTGTAAACCGTTTGAAACATTTGTTTACAAATCAAAACATTTTACTTGCAAAATATTTCTGGGCTGATTGCTTTTTAAAAATAATTACAAAGTTAAAGAATTTGAGAGATTTATTGGTTAGATCAACGAAATGTTTCGATTAAAAATTAATAATTTCTGTAATACGTCATGCACAAATTCGGTACCATACACGGATTTTTACTAATTGGTGAGTACTACAAAACAAAACATGAACAATTTGTGATCTACTAACGAGTTTCTAACTAACGGTACCCAAAAAATTCGTGGTAGAGGTCCTCGTAAGAAGAGCACCGGTAAGAGCAAACGACAGCTTATATACTAAGGTGACCTAGTTATGTAATTTTACGGTACGACTCATTGGAAAATTAAAAACAGTTAAATTTGTTTAGGAAGTAAACTTTTAATAAAATTTACAAGGTATAGTGAAACAATTTTTTTTTGTAGTAGTGTAACCTTTAGATAATGTACAAATGGATTATTTTAGGTATGAAAAAGAATTGTAACATGCACATATCTAAATATATTTTTTTAAATAAATCGTTTATTAAAATTAGCTTAAAATTAGTTTAAAAGTAATATATTATAATTAATGCAAAAAATTAAATTTATACATTGTGAAATCAGATGAAAGTTAGCACAGTTAATACAGTTTGGAAAACATTATAGAACGAGGTAGTGTAGATATATAGAATAATTATCTGAAAGTATTTTTATTAAAAGCGTGTCCCTTGAAATAGAGTTATGGGTAACGAAATCCGGAATTAAAGTAGTGCATGAACCATTTTAGATTTTTGTTTATTATTTTAATTTTATTAATTTATATTTGTATAATTTATATACAAAAGTTTTCGGTTGCAGTTATGGTTAAAGGGTTTGCTTAACGCACGATTTCGTTCTAGAGTCAATTTTAGCATGTGAAGCTGACTCTGTAATTTTGTATAATTTAATGCCTAGTCTAATAAATCGCAACTAAAGATGGCGTTTTGAGGGAACTTAAACCTTAGGTGACTTGTAGATTTACTTATAAGGCTACGTACCATATTCAAAGTAAATCATATAATTGGGTAAATTACAATTTTAGTACAAATTTACCTCTCATGTCGTGCCGTACTTTAGGTAAATATCCTGGTTATGGAGAGTTAAATTCACTGGTTTATAGGTAATAAAGGAAACTTCAAAAATTTTTTTTATTTATAATTCTTTTTGGTTCTTCATATTTAGTCCAATAATATTCTCCAAAATGTCCTCAAGTATAAAGTATTGTCTAATTTTATAAGTATGTTACCATACATATTCGATCAAAGGCTACCGCTTAAAAGACCACCCTCTAAATACTCTGCAATTTACTATATAATTCAATCATAAAATCATTTAAATTAATTTAATCATATTATAACACGATATAAACTACTTCATTTAGTTTAATGCACCACATGTGTGTCCAATATTGATATGTACATAAATAAAATGAATTCAAACATGACATACGACTAAAGCCCTAATCGAATTGTCAAATAATTCTCAATCTAAATCAAATGAATTTAATTCGGTATAATGAATTCTTTTTTAAACCATGTCGCGATCGACCAAACAAAAAAAAACCTGAATAGAATTATTTATTGGCCCATATTTCGTTTTGTGTATATGCTTTAACCGCAAACTACTACCAATAACAATAAATAAAATGCAAAATCAATAAATTTATTAACAATGAACTTGATATCTTAATTTTAACGATTTTTTCGAATTATTTAAATACCATACGAAAAAAACCTATTTTATGCTGGTTGAATGTCTGTATTTATGTATACGAACGGATATACGAAGACGATACGATATGGTTCAAATAAATAAATTTTAATTTAGAACTATTTTTTATATTATTGAGTTTTATTATATACAAGTAGTTTCTATTCGTATATTGTATGGTATCTTATTTTAGTGAATGTATGTGGTGAATATTTTAATTTAAGTTTTTGTCTTTTTTAACAACAAAAATAATAATAATCCATAGAAACTAAGTTGTTCTTGACATGCAATAAAATTAATTTATTTCAATTTCCTTATTTCATTTTACTATTTATATATACGTGTATTTATATCTATATATATAAACATATAATAGTTTTATGTTACAACTATCAAACTACAACTCATACTAACGATATTTTATTTTAGCGAATATTTTAAAATGAGTATAATTAGAAATTTAATTTGATATAATATTTTTTTTAAAACTTACAACAAGAGGATATTTTCAATCTAATTTAAAATCCATTAGTTTAAAATTATTAAAATGATAAAAATCCATAACAATTTATGATCAAGGAAAAATCGTTTAAGCAAATACTCAGGGCCATCATTACTTATTTTATATAAAAATAAAAATTTAACTTATATCCACCAACATTTGTATATTAAATAAATTATTACTGTAATTAAGATATTCAAATGGAAATATATAAAAAATATTATCGGTTAATAATTTAAGTATATAATATTATAATATATTTAATCGTGATGATATAATTAAAAATTAATATTTCATTCATGTATCGACTAATTGATATTTTTATGGTGGTTTGTTTCTTTCCAATTTTAAAACATGCCGCCTTAAATTTTTTGATTTATAGCCGAAATTTTTTTTTTTTTTTAATTTATAATGTATATGTACAATTAATTTAGTAAGGGTCTGCAATTGAGTTAAAAGTAAGAAAATATTTAAGTATCAGCATTTAGCATAAAATATAGTTTGTATCACTAAATCGTATGTATTTAATAGCCAAATGTTGTTTTATGTTAAAAGTTACTAAACAAAATTATATTGAAATAATAAAAAAATTAAGAGACAAAGAATATCGGCTCTGCGATTTTCAATCTAGTATTGCGGTGTTCCAGGGTATTAAAAGAGAAGGTAGGATAGGCCGAACATGAAAAGGAAAAAATATTAGGATGCAAAGCTTAATACAATTTATTAAAACGCACCTGATTCTGCTAGTTAACTTCGCTTAGAGTTAGAGGTTACCAAATTAAAATAAAATTGAAAAAAAATTATCAAGATCGTTGAAGATTTAGGTAATACCGCTTTAATTAATCAATGCAATATTTGAAATTGTGAATTAAAATATTATTTTTTTTCAAAACTTACAGCCTTAAAATTCGTAGGTACGTTAAAAAAACTTATGTTATATATTCAAAGAAAACCGTTTTAAAAAAATTCTAAGTTTACCTTCTGTATGGCGTAAAAACCAATTGTCTACAAGTATGGCTGTTTCCTATCATACCAATTATGTAATACCAAGAACCAAAAAACTGACTAACGGTACCGTCGAGATTTTAAAAATTTCTGATTTGAATAAGATTATTTTACTAATTTTACACTAAACCACAATCTAACTTCTATTTTCCATATAATACTTATTGTAAAATTCGATAATTGAATCTGGTTACCTAAAAAGGAACTAATCAATAATTGATTAACAATTAATTCACGAATATAAGCATTTTAAAAATTTAGTTTGTATAAAAATGAAAATGAATTATTCAAGTTAGCTAGTAATCAAACATTAAAACCAGCATAACCAGATTTTATTACCAGTAATTTTTCATTGTACACTAAATTATTAAAAACAGTAGAAAGATAACATAATTTAATCACCTTGGCGTGAGTGAGTCACTCCTTATTTCTGAATTGTCATGAATTTCAACAACTAAACTATTTTACTATTTTATTGTACAATTTTCCGTACAATAAAACAAACGTACTACGAAAACAACAATTACAAAATAACAGTAATATAACAGGATACATGAAAAAACATACTTAGCATGCAAAAATACAGTAGAAAAGAAAACAATGAAAATCAGTTTCCTTGCTTTCATTTAGTGTTTCCTGTTTCAAAATACAAGAAAACATAAAATTATCATTTTATTTTAAAGATTTTTTTTTATAATATTCGTATGTTCCTAATGAATTTTTTTTATTTTTTAAATATCTTCTAACAATTTTCGTTCTCAAACAACAACGACATCTATTCATAGTAAATAGAACTATAAAAGTATATATAAATGTGACAAAAAAAAAAAACGACAAATATCGATAAAAATTCTTCTTGATACTCGCGTAAGTTTACTCTTCCTTATTTTCAATTTAGTTTAGTAATCTTATCATGCATATTGCATATATGTAGTATTATACATTTTCTTATATTCAAACAATTAAGTATTTCGTTATGCTGATAAAATTTTTCCGTTTCGTTTATATTTTGTACTAGCTCTCAGTTTTTCCTACATTATGTCATTTTAACATACGTATCTAACAATAAATATGCATACACGGATTTGTGTATATTCATATATGTACATATTATGTTATTATTCTGTTGACTGGTATTGTCACAATACATGTTTATATAGAGGGAAATTAAAAGTCGAAAAGTAACATTTTCTTTTTTATGTTTTGTTGTTTGAATTTAATTAAAGGAAAATATAAAACAGGTGCATACATTTTATTTTGTTAGATTTTGTCAAAACAACGGAAATGGCATGAAAAGATGCAGATGCAAGAAAATTATACATACTTTAGGAAATTATGACATCAAAGAATTTTGTTCTTTGGATATTTTGGTATTGTAACTTAAAGTTATGCAATTTAATATTTAATTTATTTTCAGAGCCGGAAGTTTTATTTCTACCATAAGAATTTAGATTGGTGTTTATAAAATAATAAATTATTATAACCAGATACACAAATTGTAGGTCGAGTTTAAATATGATAGTCTGCAACATTTTGTAAAACTATAAAAGTGATTTGCAAATAATAGCAACTCATATTAAAATTGCAAGGGGATGCACTGGCAAATTATTGCAGAAACGCGTTAAATTGCATGCAAACTATTTTAAAAAATTATATATTCAATAACCATAATGATTTGTTTGTATTTAATTTAAATTGAAATGAATTAAGCTCGTGTAGGTGAAAAGTAGCGTAAAAGTTACTCTGTTAATTTTATTTTACGACTGTTTTTAGATAAAGAAATAATTAATGTTCTAAAAATTTTAAAACATTCGATCTCAAACTACGCTCAATTGGAGAAATGTATTTCAAATTTCATACCTCATATTTCTGATTAATAATACCAATAAAACGATTTTTACAAGGCTTTGCTGGCCCGTATCTAATCAACAATTTGGCTCCATTGGGTTCATCCCCGAACTTGTTCTTCGTACTGTTCTAGACAACTCGAAGAAGACTAGTTCTCGACCCCGACAAGCCATCGTTACCGTCAGCAATCTCTGGACTTGCCAGTAGCGCCTCCTTTCTTAGAGATCGCTGCTCTATTCGCTTAGGATCGGATTGCAGAACGTGACCGAGCCAGCAAACACGCTAATTCCTTAAATCTTCATTGAATTCCTTATCTCGAGATTGAATAAAACTCGGTAAGTGTCATCATCATCGCGTTTGGGGCGATGTGTCATTCGCATGATTCTTCTCTCAAATGTCATTAACCATCTCTCATACATATCCGTCAGAGTCCAACTCTCATACACATACATGACAACGGGTCTAATCAACACCTTGTACAACTTCAGCATAACGACATTTGCAAGGTAGTTTTACTTTAGCAGTAGACGTAAGGCATACAAAACACGGTTCCTAGCAACAAGATGCGCTTTAATATTCCCTAGTACAATTATCATGAGTAACAAGGGACCCGAGGTACCGGAAACTTGTCATTCCTTCAAATGTATGGTCACCATTACAAAAATCAATTGTGCCTTGGTCTCTAAAACCAATGATCATATATTTTGTTTTGGACTCATTGATTGTTGGTTTCAACAACGGAAGCTAAGAATTGTACAAGTGTTTTTTGACATCATTTCATTCAATCCAATTAAACAGATATAATCTGCACAGAACCTGGTTGGACTGTTGGTAAAAGGTTGCCCTAAAGTGTTTCACTTTTACAAAAGATAAATTCTAAAATGAGATTAAAGAGGATAGGAGACCAATCATCTCCTTGACATACCCCAGAGCCGATTGCAAAAATTTTTGATAGCTTCTTCTCAACTTTGACACAACATTGTGATGCTTTACTGTAATTTTACATAAACGCACATATTTGTCAGATATTCCCAGATATCGCAAAGCAAACCATAAGCTATTCCGATGGATTGAGTCATAAAGCTTGTTGGAAATCCACAAGTACGCCACGAGATCTTTCGTAAAATGTATAATCATCCTCAGCGAAAAAATTTGTTTAGTAACTGACTGATTCGGACGAAATCCTCTTTGGTAGTCACTTACAATTTACTCTGCCAAGGGTGATACTCTCCAATATTATTTAAGACATTAATTTATATGCTGCGCAAAGGAGAGTTTATGCCTCGATAGATTCCACATTTTGAGCGATGTCCTTTTTTAATGATAGGTCACAACGCGATCATTTTCCGCTCATCAGGCATAATTTCGCTTTGTCATACTACTTAGATAAGGTCGAAAAGATTTTTCCACATAGTATCCCCTCCAAATATATGTTTGACTAAAAAACGTAAAAACAACGTTGAAAAACTTAAGTCATCCACTATACCTAATAAACGCCGATTTTTTCTACTCTATACATTGGATATACACTGTACGGACACATTTGACTTTGAATTTTCTGCTAGCCATTTCTTTTCGATAAAATGTCGGTTATATTTTATTTAATAAATTTAAGTTTCATACACACAATTCAAACAATATTGAATGCGAATGACAATGATCGATATTCAATTGTTAAGAAAAAAAAAATTGATTTCAAATAACGTGGATATATACAGCGTTCTCTACAACTGGAGAGACAAAACTTTTATCAATATTAAATAGAGTGTATATAGAAGAATAAATAGAAAACACTACCCGTGCGTTTTTTTATCTCTACGTACAAAATTCTATAGTTTACATTCGGCTTTAGATTAGGTTCTAGCTTATAACAAATAGCATAAAAGACGTAATCGAGTCGATCATTCATTCAAAAAAAATGAATGGAGTGAAAGAGACAACACTATATAAAAATAAAAGATTACGAATATTAAAATGTAAATATTTTAAATTAATTATATGATTTGAGTTATTTAATTAGTACATATATATTATGTACTAATGGCGCAGTGGGTTTTTAAAGTTGCAGCATTTGGATTGGGAGGTTCCAAATTCAAAAAAAAGAAAAGTGTACAAGAAATGTTTTTACTTGATGAAATTAAGATCACAATTCACAAATATTGCTTTTGTGCAAGTGCTCAATCAATGGGCCAAACCATATACCAATACAAATATATGCCAAGCCCAAAGCAGTATTTATGTGATCTTGATTGTGCTGGCAACATAAACATTAGAATTATAAAACTTACTTACATGTTATTTGCTATTTAGGTTTAAGTGAAAGTGACGACGATTCAACATCTAAGACACTTCGGTGCAACAATACACCTGCGATACAGCTACAAATAGAGAGTTTTTAAGTTTTAGAAGGCACATTTTATAAAAGCTACAATTTCTTTTGTGTCTTTTTATGAAGTTTTAATTAAATTTGATTATATTCGTGTTTCAATATATTTTATAAATTCAAATTACCGTTTAAATACTAATATATCATTTACTTTAAACTTTAAATTTATTTATTTTCGGATACTAAATTGATATACGATCACAATAAGCTGAGCACACATGTTAACTAATAGATATACAATAATAAAAAACTTTATTTAAATATAATTAGTAAATCAATTAATTGGATTTTTTGTTTATTTTTTCCAATTACGAAGGTCAATGATTTTCAAGTGTGAAAAATAATATCAATCTATTTGTAGAATTTAAACCGCAGCTCAGCAACATTCTTAAAATTAAAACAAAATCATAAATTGCTTTTATGAACACCGATAAAAAATATAGTTTTAAAATCACTTTTTAATTATCTTCTATATTTAAGTTAATTAAAATTCCTTTCAACGACCAATACAAAAAAAAAATATTTATCTATGCATTAAATTTTTTAAAAGTGGTATTCCATTGCGGCTAATTATATATTCGAATATAGAAAAATAAACTCTTTTTCATTTTCATTTATGTGGAAAACTCATTTTAATAACTAACAACTTTTCATAAAAAGTGTTAGATAAAATTTTAATTAACAAAAAAATTATAAACCAACTAAACCTAAAAATTACCTCTACTCTTTTTGTATAATATTTAGATTCTCTATTAAAATGCATATTAAAACTATTATTCCGCTACACTTCTACATAAATAGTTGGGTTAAGTAAAAATTTATGATCGTAATAATTAAATATTATCTATTTTTATTTGGTTTTAACTAAAAAATGAAAGTAAAGTTGTACAAAAAACATTGTAAAAAAGACAAAATTAATTTCAGTTTTGTTGATACATAAAACTTTGGTATAATACTTTTCTCATTAATATTGCAAAAAATAATTTAATCGTTTTGGACGATAGCCAAGATTTAAAAATAAAAATGTATATGATTTTTTTCAAACTTTTATTATTTTTTCCAAGATGAAAACGGGTTAAAGGAAAACTAAATTATGTGAAGAAATGCCAAATATTAAATAATTATTTAGATTTTCAAATTTCACAAATGGGTAATAAAAAATAAAACGTTAAGTGATATATGTTTTTAATTCCGGGATTTTTTCGATTTGTATGCACAAATGGAAATTAATTCTCTACAATTAACTTATTTCTAAAATTATATGATTTATACATGATAATAGAAATAAACGATTAAAACGTATTATTTAATTTAACGAACTAAATATAGAATATTTTGTACACACAGCCACGAAAATGACATATTACCAATTCATATTGAACTTGTAACAAGCGTATATGGTTTCGAGATATTCTCACGATATAACGCAATAAGTAAACGACTAATTGATACAACAATACGTATGTTGAGCTCTTAATCTTAGCCGTCATACTCTTATGCTATGATATGTTGACAATATTGACAGTACAGTTCTGATAATCACCATTTTTATAAATAGTCACATTTCACTTTGTAATTGAAGTGTTAAAATAATATTTCTTTCTACACATTCAACACATCTGTATCGATATATTTATATATATATATATATATATATATATATATATATATATATATATATATATATATATATATATAAATATATATATATATATATATATATATATATATATATATATATATATATATATATATATATATATATATATATATATAAATGTTTGTACAAATATATATGTGAGAAAAGAATGGAGTGCAAACCATTTCAAAAATCTTTTTTTTGTTAACACTAATTGCAATCTCATTGAAAATAATCGATTTGTATTGTACTATTCTGTATTCTGTTTTTATTTTATTACAATCTTTCCATCATTCCACCATCATCATCAATTAAAATATTATTATTAGTCATTTATCATTTTCATGCGGTATTTTCTTTTTTTTTTAATTATTTTCCAATTATTTTCTCTCGTTTAGAATAAAGAAATTTATTAATTTTTTTTTTTTTTCAAACTTTTACAAATATGTAGTTATCTATACAGAAAAATCGAAAGTAAAAAAAAAATGTGTAACCGGAAAAACTCCCAAACTCAAATAGAAATGAAAAGGAAAATAAACATTTTTATAAAATAAATATTAAATTAAAAAAAATGGGAGAACATATTTGGTTTATATTTAAATGCTTGTTAAAGTAATTCGTAAGCGTGGACAATAGTTCCTAGTTTATTTAGTGTTTTTATTATTTCCTGTGAATTTAATTTTAAAATTGGTCAATAATTTTAAATTTATGTTCGATTGATCAAATCGATTAATCATATATGAATATATGACATTTTAATTATGGATAGAACACAGTCAAATACATTTTATTGTATAACTACATGTTATTGTTTAACTAAACTTTCGCAAAAGCCTCTATATTTTTCCACGTTTGGTTTTTACCACTTATTTTATATTGTTTCGACAATAAGCAGATAAGCACAATCTGCACTAAATAATTTTTAGTCGGTCATAAAATATTTTATCATTTTGTCATAACAACTGATCTTTTAAACCACAAGACTTTGAAGCAATTTGTAATATTTTTGAAATTAATCAACATTACCAATCAAACTGTGAACATAAAATAAAATATATTTTAAACGTCGTCCGCTGAACTGTAAGATGGATAAAAATTTTATATTAATTTTATAAATACAAAAAATGGGAAATTTGCAAATTATTTTATGTGTTGCCACGTGCTTTTTTATCATTTCTATTACCGGGAAATGTTACCATAATATTTAAGATAAAGAATAAAAAAATGTATATATATATATATATATATATATATATATATATATATATATATATATATATATATATATATATAAGCATGCGGCACGTAATTATTTGCGCAAACGGATACCAAAAATGTATTTATGATATTGATCGTATAAACGCAATCAAATTGTGTACTTACATTTATACATAGATTCTATTCAGGTCTATCTTTACACCACAAACGACATAAGAACAAAATATTATTAATATATACAGTGATTCATTCATTCATAAGTTTACACTCTTTATATAAACTATATAAATTTATTGTATTTACGATAAGAGAAAATATAAAGTTATAGAGGATATTCTTATCACAGATATAAAAATATCAGCTAAATAAAATTTCATTACCGCAGAAGAGAGCAAAAACTTGTTTTTATAAAATATATATTTTGAGTGGAATTTATAAAATTGAGTGATATTTACAATATACATACTTTAAATATTTCTTTCATAGATTTGGTATCGGCCGGTTTACGATTTTATATGCTTGGTTGTTAACCTTTTCAACTAAGTGATAAATCTAACAAAACAAATTTAAGATAAAAATATAAGTTGTTCATAATTATAAAGAAAAATCGTAATTCATAAATTAAGAAATACTTGTTTTCTTGGAGACTTTTTGTTTTTTTTGTTTTTATATATAAAATATTTTTGTCTGATCTCCAAAAACAAACTAGTTTTTATTATTTCATAAAACATTTGCTATAAATAAAACATCATTTATAGCGAACAAAACTAAACAGAATAGGTGTATGAATTACTGTGTGTCAATGTTTTTAGCAGAAAAAAAGGCAGTTTTTACGCAAAATGTACAAACAATGCAAAAAAAATTTAAAAGCTATTAGCGTACCATAAGTATGCAATAAAAGTTCACTTTTACAATAGTAAAAACTAAAATAAAAGTTTCAATTTTTAAATATTCGACAAATTTAATTTGACTACTCAGTTTTTCCCATTACCATTACTAATACATAGCCTAGTAAATCTAGTGTTTTACGCTGGTCAAAAGGGCATAATAGATTTTGCATTTAATTTAAAAAATTAACTAGTTCAGCATAAATTAAACATATATAGTTCTTCTAAAGTTATATCTTCAAAAAATATATTGGAACAAAACATATCAAATTCAAATATGACAAATATTTTATTTCATTCATTATTTTCCGAACGTTTTTGTCTTGAAAATGTTAACGAAAAGAAATCTTTTATTCATTCATAGTCAATTAAATGCGTAATGACTTTCATTTAAGTGATTATAATAATTGTTCAAACACTAAAGTTGTTTTTCTACTATACTTTTTATATACATATATTTTATTTCCATTTTCCATATTATACATAAATACAAAAAAGATTAACATCATCTTGAACAAATCTTGCACAGTCACAATATAACGAAGTCAATTTTAGTGTTTTTCCCACCCTCCCCATATCTATCTAGTATTAGACAGACTATATAGAGACTTATTTTAATATTTGTGTATTATAAATTTGATTTATCGTAAGCAAACAGAAAATAAAATTACAGAATTAAATAAAACAAAAAAAACCAACAATGGTAATAAAATAAATAAATACGAAAGAGAAAAATCCAATTTTCTATTTTAATTCAATAACAAACAAATTGTATACAGACATACATATGAATACACAACTATTTTCACCTACGCTTAAGTATACATATTATAAGAAGATACGATTAGAGAGGTGATATAAATAAGCATGAAAAATCAGTATTAATTTACGGTAAATGTCTAATAATAATTATTAATTATAATATGAAAAGGAAAACGTTTTATGAAAAAAAAATTATTTTTTATTTTTTTGTAAATAGAATGAAAATATAATGCTTAAATATAGAATTATTTTATTTTTTGCTACATGTCTACCTAAAGGTATATTCTGAGTAATTTGTTGCTGTTAATTCAATTTAATTATTAAACCATGTTAACCTGAAGCTGTACATATTGTGTATTTATTATATATATATATATATATATATATATATATATATATATATATATATATATATATATATATATATATATATTTATATATATATATATATATATATATATATATATATATATATATATATATATATATATATATCACAAAATAATTTTACTAATTTAATATTTAAATTTGTATGTACACGATAAACGGATTTTATCCAAAATAAATGATGATTAATAAAACAATTAACTAAAATAAGTTTGGAATGATTTTGATAAAAAAACGACAGTGACAGTAATGTCATTTGATGTTAAAACTTTGAATGATGGATGACAAATATATTAAAAATAAGACAGCATACCTCAAAATTGTTATCCTTGTAATAAACATGAGACATTTAAAACAAATTATAAATATGTAAATTCATTTGTAAACATTTTGTTCAATTTAAGATGACAAATTGATATTTTAAAATGGCAAGTGGTGTTTCAACTGTGTATAAATTAATTTAATACAACAAATCATCTATGCATTAAAATATTCAATTACAAACGTAGGTGGATTAATGCTACATGTCTATTACTATTTATTTAATAAATACATTTAATGTTTAACGTACGAAGAATGACACTTCATAGTGGCTTTACTATATTTATTTATAGTTCAATAACACTAAAGCATAAAATAAACTTTAAAATACATATATAATCATTTAATAAATTAAACCAAATTTTGAAATGTGCATTACTTTTCAATAGTTATTCCTTACGTGTTAATAGTAGGAAACTTCATTGGACTATTTATTTTTGAATGAAAGTGTATTAACTGTGTAATAATTTGTTACAAATTTAATTCAACATACAATATTTCAATAAATGCTACGGACCTATCTACATATATAATGCCTATTAATTTAGATTGAAACTAATACCGGCAGAAAACAAAGATTTTAACACCTTTAAACTTAAAATTTATTATAAACACTAGACTTATTTTATTTTTAAGATCAATTCAAAACTTACTGTTAAAGAGATTTTTGACTTAAATTTTAATTCGAAAATCTCTTTAATAGCAACATTTAAATTGGTCTTTAAATTAAAATCTAAAATGCGAATAAACTATTTCTATTTATATTTTAACTAGTTTATTTTATCACCTGAAATTGAACAAATTAGCCTGCTAAATTATTCATAACAAAATAATTTAATTTAGAAACATTCACGTCTTAGAAGTATCGCGGATGAACTAAAAATTTGGTATTTACCAAAAAACCTGAAACGTATATTGATTTGTATATGAGAAATAAATAGTAAACTATTTTTTACGGTTTACTTAATGCATCGATCTATATACTTATTTGATCGATTAAACATAAGTAACTTTAATTAAAACTAAATAAAAATTCCATCAACTTTTAAAAACGGGTGTTGTGTGTCAATAGGGTAGGGTTTGATTGTCTATAGTCATGAGTACCATAGTTTATATTCCAACTTTGTAACTATGTAGAAACTACCAAATGTGTCTAGTATACCTCCAAGTGATAACACCCGGGCAACGATGGAATACTCATCGGCTAAATACTATAGGCGAGTGCAATCAATACACTATAAAAACGCAATGAGTGTAACATACAAGGAAACAATTACCTCAGGTGATATACCTGATGGGGGAGACCAATCATTGCAATACTATAATTATTACAACCAATCCCAAGATATGTTAGGGGAAAATAATAATACTCAACTGAGTACAAAAGAAAAGGATATTTTATATCCATTCCAAAGGAGTCAGAAGTTAACTCGATCTCCTACAAAAGTCACTAGCCTCTTTTTGGAAGACAAAATCAAATTAGTGCAACAAAAGGAACAAACTGTCCTGAAAAATAAGGAAAACCCGAAAAACGAACTTTTGCAAGAGAACTGCAATCGTTCTTTAACTGAGAAAAAATTGTACAGTAAATTGTGCAAAGCCAATAGTGCATTGGTCGATTCCACAAATATAAACAAGCAACTGAACCAAACAGTTCCATGGATGCAGGAGCGAATAAAAGTTCTAGAAAACGAAGTTAGTACTCTTAAATCAAAGGAAGTCAATAACCAAAAGACTAATATAATAACAACAGCTGGGCAAGAGTACCATACAGATGAAGAAGAACTAGCTAGGGAAACAAATTTTGTAAGAGTTATAAATCGAAGGAGCAAGTAAACGAAATAATACTCCATCTCCGCCTCAATTACAACTGAATGTTTCAAAGGTTATAACAAAAAAGCCACAAAAACTAATGAAATGAAAGAAAGTGAAAGTACCGACAAGTAAGCTCAATGTAGGAAAGCACTATTGACACACGTTGGAAGACAAACAAACTAGACCAATCAGAGTGATGGCTAAAAACCTTCATTACACATGTAAAATAGAAAAGATAACTAATGATTTAAAAGCTCAGGGATTTAAAGCTGTTGATGCATCAATTCAACTAAAAAAACGTAATAAAACAACTTTTAATATGTTTATGTTGACCTTCGATGCCGATGAGATAATCGAAAAAATATATTAAGTACATCTTAGGATGCAAAGTGATTATACAGCCTTTAAGAAGGTCTAATTTTATACCATAATGTCATCAATGCCAAGCGTATGGACACACACAAAGTACTGCAATAAGGAACCAAGATGTGTCAAATGTATCGGAAAACATCATACAAGAGATTGCGTACTACCAAAAAATAGGCAGTCCAAATGCGTTCACTGTGGATAAAATCAACCCGCTAACTATAGAGGATGCAGTGTTGCTATTGAATTGCAAAATCAGGTTTAAAAAAATGAATGAAAAAACTTAAGTATTAAGGAATAAAGTAAATCAAAGAGAAACTACCCAAAGTGAGGAGATTAGTCAAACTCTGAAATTGATATTAAGTAAACTTAATACATTTGATGAGCGATTACACACACTTAGAGCTAACGGAGCTACCCCAACAAAAAATGGACAATTATCTTAGAATTATATGCTGTAATGCCAATGAACTAATGCAACATCAATTGCAATTGCAGGTGGTCTTGGAAACAGAAAAAATCGACATATGTCTTATCACGTACTAGACAATCAAATATTTAAATGTAAAAATTATCAAGTATATAAATCCAATCATCCAGAAAACACTGCTTAAGGAGGTAGCGTTGTTATAATTAGAAATAATATCCACCATTACGAAGAGCCGAAATATGAAACAGTTGAAATACAAGCAACTGCTGTTAACGTCAAAACGAAAATAATTATGTTAATGCTCTCCGAGACACGTGCTAAAAGAAAAAGATTATCTCGGTAATTCAGTAAACTAGGAAAAAGATACATAATTGAAGGAGATTTTAATGCAAAAAATGTCCATTGGGGTTCTAGGCTAACAACGACTAAAGATAAAGAACTGCTTAAAGCTGTCAGACAATGCGGTAGTGAAACCTTGTCAACTGGAAAACCAACCTACTGCCCTACAGATCAAAACAAAATACCAGAATTAATTGATTTTTTTTATAATCAAAAATATATCAATGAACTATATACAAATAGACGAAAGTCGAGATCTAAACTCGGACCATTTATCTATACTTTGACATTAAGCGAAAAAAATATTCAAAAAGAAAAAAATCCAAGCCTAATAAATAAACATACTTGTTGGGAATACTTTAGGCAAAACGAATTTCAAAAATTTGTAAATGATCTACAACAATCAGCCTGGGAAATTATTCACTTTGGAAAGCAACCAAAAACATTAAAACACCAACAATGCAGAACCCTCCAATAAGAATAGAAGAGGGGAAATGGGCTCGAAATAACGAAGATAAAGTTCAATGTTTTGCGGAGCACCTCGAAAAAATATTCCAACCACATGATGATCAAACTTTAGAATCTCAAATAATAACGGTGGAATCTGAAAAAGAAAATGAAGAAATTCTATTGGCTTCACCAAAAGAAGTCATGCATGAGATAAAATTCAATATGAATTCGAAAAAAGCGCCTTGTTATGATCTTATTACTACAGAAATTTTAAAAGAACTACCAAGGAAGGCTCTAGTTAAGCTTACTTATCTTATCAATGCAGCATTTAGAACCAAATTTGTGTCCAGTTTGTGGAAAATTGCAGAAGTAATAATGATATCAAAGTCTAGAAAACCACCATACGAAAGTTCATTTTATAGACCAATTTCGTTGTTGCCAGTTATGTCTAAACTGTTTGAGAAACTACTGATTAAAAGGTTAAATCCAATAATCGAAAGGAATAACTTAATCCCAAATCATCAGTTCGGATTTCGTCGTCAACACTCAACAATACAACAAGCACACAAAGTAATCAATGTAATTGAGTAAGCACTTGAAGAGAAAAATGTCTGCTACACGATATTTTTAGACGTGTCGCAAACTTTTGACAAGGTTTGGCATGAAGGACTTAATCATAAGTTAAAAAAACCTCTTACCAATGCAATTCGCTATAATCCTGGAATCATACTTGAAAGATAGATTCTTTAGAATTAAATTGGCTGAAACTTATTCTGAATTGAAAGAAATAAACGCAGGTATACCACAGGGCAATGAATTAGGACAGATTTTATATTTACTATATACACACACGATCTACCTGAATTAGAAAAAAACCCAGTGGCGAATTTTGCTGATGACACTACGATCCTAGCGGTTGGAAAAAGCAACAAAGAATCAACACAAAAATTACAATCAGCTATCTCCGAAGTATATAAATGGACTAAAAGATGGTGAATTAAGCTAAATGAAACTAAATTAGTTCACATAAATTTTACCGACAAACGAGTTAAACATATACCTGTTTCAATAAATCGAGAAATAATACCGAATGCGAACACAGCTAAGTATTTAGGCATGACCCTGGATGCTAAACTTAGATGGAAGGTTCACGTCAAAAAGAAAAATGAAGAACTAATACTAAAATATAGAAAAATGCATTGGCTGATAGACACACACTCTTCTCTATCATCATACAATAAGCTGCTACTTTATAAGCAAATACTGAAACCAATATGGACTTTATGGTATTGAACTTTGGGGTTGTACAAAACCCAGCAATGTCAATATCATTCAAAATTAAACAAAATGCAAGGATACACAAAGAACGACTCCAGCAACATGTGAATATAGCGGCAATTCAGCTGTTAACCATCAACAATATTATACGCAGACTGAAAAGAACGAAACCCTTTGAACTGGTTTAATTGTTAGAACAAACAGCGGCTTGCTGATTTAGATCCACAATAACGATGTGGTATAAACAACATCCTACCAAAATCTGTGAAACACCAATGGGTGGAGTCATAGATATACTTATCATAGTAAATTAAGTCAGAAACAAATTGCTCATTAGTCCAGGAAACTAGATTGTAATAAAATAAAATAAATAAACTCAATTTATTTTTTAAAAAAAGTAAAAATAAATAAAATTTTAAAAACTAGTTTTTAACTATTTTACTGGCCAGATTTATCCATTATTAACTCTATGGCATCGATAAACATTAAAAAATCAACCAACACTAACAGAAGTTTCCGGAAATTACCTAAAAAATTTATTTATATTAATTTAATCAACTGTTTTGATCGCTTAATAATATACATCAGTGACTATTATCATGAAACAACTGCTCATCGAAACCTACTTGTATTATTTCAAATTCCAAAGATGATAAAACACCATGCACAACAACAAACCAAAACTGTAGCTTATAAATTATGCAATTAGGTATTATTAATTTAACAATAGCCACATTAAATTAAAATTTCGATTTCTAAACACATTTTTATCAACAAATAATCATAATTCATAAACCATGTAAATCACCAAAAGAACATGTCATGAAAATTAATTTATTTGTTTCCATTTTATGGTCAATTGTCTAGACTTGGTGGCTTAATCAAGCCGCTCGCAAATATTATAAATTCTATATGATTGATTTACCCACAAAACCATAATTTTGCACTTATAAAAATCCCAAACACTTTATTTTTCTAACACCATCCTTACATTTTCAATCGTGGTTTGTATTCACAAACAAATATAGTTTAATAAAATAATAATTATTTTAATTTATTTATTTAATGGTTTTTTAATTTCCATTTGTCTATATGGCGTCTTAAATTTTCATTTTCTCAATTGTTATTTTATATGATTGACAGTTTTATAATGTTTCGATTTAATTTCGAAACGTAGAGATAATTATTAATAATATTTCTTAGAAACAATAATATGCATGTAATATTTTGTTATTGTTCTTTAAATAGAAATCAATTACAGTTTTTTTATTAAAACTATTAAAAGTTAAAATAAAATAAATTTATTTCTGTCTGTTATCATAAATAAATTATTCCAATCGCGTAATTATAATTCATATATTTGCACAGCAACATACATTTGTGGTTAATCAATCAATCATAATATTAAAAATTCAAAATTTAAAAAAAAAAAATTAAAATTCCAGCTTGATTGTCTATTTTAAGAATAAATGTAGGTTATCCGCACACACTCGAAAATTATTTACCGAATGATTTATTTTAATTACCACGTTAGATTTTTCTTTAAACTTTGACAACTGAAAAACTTAATTAATTATAGTTTATAAACGCATTTAATTTAGTTAATTTATGGATTTATTTTGGACACACAGAAAGGTTCATTATTGGTATATGGTACAGATGTATCAAAGTATTAATAGTTAACAAAACTAAATAAAGTAATTAAATACGTACAAACTATAAAATGTTGGCTATTCTTTAATTTATAAAAATAAAAATAACCTGCTTGGTGGCAAACATGCCTTTGGCTCAATAAATATAATTATATATTATACAGATGGACATAGACTAAAGTTTGCTATGTAGTACTGAAACTAGATCTTACAAGTTTCAATAGTCGTGCTTTAATTGTGCCAGACTATTTTCCAGTACATAGCATAACACTGCACTTGACATATTTAATTAATTCCCATCGATTTAGTAAAAAAAAAAACGTGAAAGTGTTGAATTGGGAACGAAAATATTCTCATAAACTTTTAAAAAAAAAAACATTTTCTAAATATTTATGACTATCTGTCTCCAATGCAAATATATCGCTATTTTACCTTCTAAAAATCTAGCGTAGGAAAAATAAAATACATCACAAAACAAAAATCATGAAAACGTCGTGATTAATTAATAAAACTATAAAATAATACGCGCGGTGTTGGTGTGAAATGTTATGAAAAAACGATCAACTAAAAGACAGCTAAAACTAAATAATTAATTCAGTGGCAACATTTTATCTGTATAATATAATAGAAATAATGACATCAAGATTAAATATGCTGGTATTTAGATTGGTACAAATTGTCATAAATTATATTTAAAAAATCAATTAATAGTTTTGTTTTAGAGATTTGAAGAGTTCGTGATAGCTGAACATAAAGAGTTACATCTTTAATAAACGAAAGTATTATGATGATTAAACACAATTAAATAAAGGTTATAGGTTATAGAACGAAAGTTCATTTATGTGTTGTTTACAAAATTATTTAGATTGATTATTTCGAGTATCTCTTTTAAAGATGATAAGCTAAATCGTAAATTATCGATGAAATAATACGGGGCCATACAACCTAATTAAATAGAAATTAACAAATCGATAAATAACAACCATAATTTTAAATTAATCTATTTGTGATCAAATTATTTAAAAAAATGTCAAATTGAAATATCAAGTGCGGGGTAACAATTTATTTCTTTTAGCCTAAGTAAATGGAGCTGGTATTTGTTTTGGTGTTACTACTATAATTTGGAATTTATCAATATATTTAATAAAAAAAATAATTTGCTTGAAATTGCAGGATTTTTTGTAAAGTTTTGAGCTTTATCAGAACTCGGATATATTTACAGTTTTTTATGAATATTAAAATGAAATTAAACTAGAAGTGATACTCGAAAAAAAACAAATTTCGACAAATTAGAAGTATTATTATACAGTATTATTACATGCGATGTGACTTTTTAATTTATATTTTAAGAAACAATTTTAAAAATACCAAAAACCTCAAAAGTGGAAAAGTAAAATATTTAATCGCTACCGGAAGTGGTCCTAACAAAAAACTTATTTCTTCGTAATCTGATAACAATGTGTAATTCTAAACTTGAATAAGCAAAATTAAGTAAATTAAACAATGTACAGAGTTATGATTACCGTAACTTAACTTCTTTTCTTAAAAATTGTTAAAAAAATTACAAAATTCATATATATATATATATATATATATATATATATATATATATATATATATATATATATATATATATATATATATATATATATATATATATATATATATAATATATATATATATATATATATATATATATATATATATATATATATATATATATATATATATATTATATATATATATATATATATATATATATATATAAATATATATATATATATATATATAAATATATATTGTATATATATATATATATATATATATATATATATATATATATATATATATATATATATATATATATATGAAATTAAAAAATCAATACCATTGTAGACCAATAGTTGACCCTTTTTTCGGTCTTTCGGACCATTCTATTTACAATTGACGGATTGGGGCGAACTGGATTTAAATCCCAATGGGAAAGGAATTCAAGGATTTAAAAAAAATATAAATAATAATATAACAATAACAATAAATTTAATTAACAAATGCAAATTTATTTTTCATTGTCAAAACAGTTTCATACCAAAAACAAGCTCTTGTACTGAATTCAAACTGCATTTTTCTCGTCAATTGTAATCGACATTGGCTCACATAAATGATTTATTTTAAGGCTTTTTTAATGTGCGGAACTTTAAAAATAATTACATTTAGACATTAAAATTTAGTTTATTAAATTTAGTAAAAAAACAACCATTTTTGTATAGTAATAAAAAGATCGCAGCTGATAAGATATGTGGTAAGCTGACCAGACTCACTCATCCTTTAACATGTAAACAAACACTTTTCGTGTCGCTGAGCAAACACGGTAAATTGAACCACCTTACAATATAACTTTTGCCAGTGTATCTAGAGAAAATTTTGCTTTAACATTTAGAGAAGAAGCATCAGCAATTTCTAAATTGATGATTGGTTACGCTAGAACCAGCCAGGCTTTTATATCAAGTTTACAAGCGAGGTTAAAAAAATCAATGAATAAAATCTGTTACAAAAACTGCCAAATACGGCCATTTAGAATACACATGTAGCCAGACACAAGTAATTTCGTGTGCTTACTATGAATGTCTGTTATGAACTACTGAACAATTTATAAAAGTCGCCGATTTAGACGAAATTGTTGACATGAGGCAATGGCATTACATAATAATTTAACTATGGTATAGATTTTATTCTAGTGTTTAATTTTAAACTAAACTATGATATAGCGACGTTCAAAGTACAATATTTCATATCAAAAATAATCAACAGTAGCGGTTAAATAATGCAACATAAAACAGGAAATCTAGATAGGTAGACAAAATTTAAATATTTCCAATCAACTAAATAAAGGACAAATTACGCCAACAATATTTTTCGTACTCGTAATATGTATAATGAAACGGAGCATTTAAAAGCCGTATTTCTTGTTTGTGCGATTAGTAATTTTTGATTAACAGATTAGCAGATGTTTATCTTGTTCGAGATTAACTAATCTCGATTCATTTCGAGATTTGAGAATTATATGGCAAAGAAAACCTAAAAAAAAAAATTTAAGTTATATAATACCGATACGGTACGGCGAAAATATTACAGCTTTACTGCAGTGTAATTAGCTAACGCCTATTCTCTCAGCGCTTGTCGATTAGTACTAATCGGTCTTAGCAAACCCTTATTTTGTCAAAGGTTTTGTCGAAGATGTCATTTTAACGCAATTTCAAAACTACTATTAATTATATAGAATTATTAATATATATATATATATATATATATATATATATATATATATATATATATATATATATATATATATATATATATATATATATATATATATATATATATATATATATATATATTAGTATAAGTATCTCTAATAAGTGCCAGAATAATTTTTTAGGCATAATACTAATTGTTTTTCCACAAAATTGGTTTCCTTAAAGTTATTAAAAAAAGAAATAAGTCGAACTGTATTAAAATTACACATTCAACTGGTTTTACTAAACAGGAAATTTTACTTCTCTAACCCATTTTATGACATGTACGATAGTTCTTACAATACAATATAAAAAACCATCAAAAGACAAAATGTTGACACAACCAATTTCAATAAAAATGCTAATTTTTTATTCAATTCTATATCATCCATTATTATCTATTCATTTTATCAATTTTCACCAAACAATAACAATCCAGTACAAATAATGAAAACCTAAAGAAATACGACATAACAAGGACAAAAACAATCATCGATCTCAATTGTTAAGAAATAAAATGGAAAACTACTTGAAATAATAATAATAATATTTAAACAGAACATTTTTCCCGGAAATTAAATTTTCATTGATAACACAAAGTTAAATATCACAAACAGACATAAAACACCATATACAATAAAATACACACCAACGATTTATAACATCATACTTCACACCAACCAAAATATAATAAAATGGCAATTTTGTATTCAACTACGAAAAAACAAAATCGAAATTCTCGAAGTACAAGGGAAAACTTGGAACATTCAAGAAAATTATATATGTATACGAATAAAAATAGACATAAATGGTGTGACTTCTAACTTCTTGTCGAATTTGTCGAAAGAAAGGAATCCTTTGAAATGTTTTTTTTTTATATACATATATATTTTATTTAGTATCATTCCAACAATGTTTTACTTACGTAGATGTACGATTTTACTCGTAAAGGGTGTGGTGTGGTGGTGGATAACATATATTTTATATCTAGCAATTGGATTGAAATTTAATATGTATAATGTAGATTATTGTTGATTTAGTTTCTTTGTTATTGTTTACTTTACGCGCGATTTTTACTTTCATTTTCGTAACGTTTTTTATAGAATTTTTCAATTGAACCATTAATAGTCTTAATCCCATATTAAATAATATATATGCTGTCGGTATGATGATAAATATATTTTTAATAATAAAAAAAAAGCCAAAAGGGCTAAGAAATAACTGAAGGAAAAATACAAAAATACTGGTTATTTGGGTGTGAAAGTAAATTTTTATTATGTATGTTTCTTCTGTTTTCCATCTTAACATCATCAGTTTTGCTATTCTTAAGAACTGTAAATGATATATGAAAAAGTTTATAGAGGGTACATTTTATATATTTTACTTTATCCTTGTTTATATAGATTAGAAGAGATATTATGCAGAGGAATCAAATATTTGAGAGTAATATAAATTATTTTACACTGAATGATTGAAATATACAGTCATGTGAATAAGTATTTGGAATTTGCAAAATATTTACAAAATAGCAATCCAAATTAAATTATATTTAACCAATACTATACATTATCACTACAAATATAAGTATAATGACAGAAGCTAATATTCAACAATACTATACCAAACTAAGAACATAACAACAAAGTTATCTTCAGTAGTCCAGTATTAGCTTTTTGGTCTTCTGAAGATAATAAAAAAACCGCTTTTTACAAGACATTACTGGTCCGTACCGAGTTAAACGTCTGGCTCCAACGGATTCGATCCCGAACTTGTTCTTCCTATTGTTCTAGACAACCCGAAGAAGACTAGTCGTTCTCTACCATGAGGAGCCATCGTCGCCAACAGCTACCTCTGCGCCTATCGAATTGCGGCCCTCGTTCTAGATATCGCTGCACTATCCGCTTAAGATCAGCTCGCAGGACGTGACCGAGCCAGCGTACTCGCTGCCCTTTTATTTCATGAACGAGATCAGGAATGCCGTTCAATCCAATTACACAGATCTCATCTGCATATGCCAGAAACTGGTTGGACTGACGATACAAGATGTTGTCCTGAGGTGCTTCACTTTTACGAAATATAAATTCTAACATTAAAAAATATCGGGGACAGAGCATCTCTATGCCGTACCTCAGAGCTAATTGCAAAAATTCCATTCATCAGGCATAACTTCCATTCATCAGGCATAACTTCGCTTTTAAAAATCAAATAAGGTCAAAAGATAGTTCCACAAAGTAACCACTCCGAATATCAAGAGCTCGGAACTAATACAATCAACTTCAAGGAACGGTTTTGTTTTAGTCTCGGCATGGCCAGTGTGAATTCCTCGTAGAATTGGTCCTCTATACACATCTCCGCAGTCTGTATTCGACAACTTTCAAATACAGCATTTGACACTTGTTGAACATTAAGTAAATCAGAGAAAAACCTAGATCTGAAGATATGGTTTGGCCCGGTGACTCCTTTAAAGAAGTAACGAAAACTATTGAAAACTATTGAAAACTATTGAAAGCCTTCCACGATTCACGCTTTTTTTGTCTACAAATTCGCTTGGTACTTCTCCTAGCAAAGACCACTTTGTTCTTCCGTCCAATCAGTAAATATTTGCAACCGTGTAAATTTCGTTTTTCTGAGAAATAGATAATGACGGCCTATAAATTTGGCAGCCGACCGATAAGTACTCTCATCTTGGATAACCCGGGAACACCCCTTAGTAATTAACACATGATTAATTTGACTGTGGGACATCTTACGTGTCTCCATGTTCCCAAATGGATATTTTCATGAGGAAATAATGTGCTAGCCACAATGTACTTTGAGGTCGTGAGCGATCGCAAAGTACATTATTATTTTTCCGTTATCGATCGCACATAAGTCAGTCTGATTTTTTCCAGCTCTAGCATTAAAGTCACTAATCACTAGTCAGAAGTATGGATCCCATCAGATTATCTAAATTGTTGTAAAATGAATTTTTATCTTTGGGTAGGCTTACATTAGTGGGCGCATGAACACAAATAATTGGCAGGTTGACTGATCGCATGCGTAAACGACGTAGTTTACTCATACGATTATCAACTGCTTTGAAATTTAATTTTTTTTTCTCCTTGGGCCTAAGAATAAAAGCAACCCCAAAATTGTCGAGGTCATCTCCACTGCAAAGCAATGTATAACCTTGTGACACATGGTCTCCACTTTTTAGCCATCGATTTTCTTGGAGGGCAACGAGTTCCAAGCGACACCCTTTCGTGGCTGATATAATGCCATCAAACGCGCCTGGTTTTCTTAGTAACCGCAAATCTTCTGAAGTCCCTTCTGGAGATAGTCCATTTTTTAATTTACCTTAACATCTAGTCAAAAGTTAAGTTTTAGGACACTGGAATCAGATTGAACCAGGTTTCTTAAAGATTTATTGGACTAAACAGTGTCTTTAGCCAAACGTGGTTCCATTTTACAACGTTTAATTATAACTGAAGTAAGGAAATTGTTAGACTCGGACTTTTTACTTCAGCTCAAATTAATTGTTTTTTAATTAATTTTATTTTGAATTTAAATTAAAATAATTTTATAAAATTCTCTAAACACTAGTTTAAATTTATACATTTGTTTGTTTGAAGTAAAGAGAGTGATTTTGACAAAATTTGATAGGGCATCCATCTAATTATAAATTAATTTGTTATTATATTATTATGTTTTATAATTTGTTATTATTATGTTGTTTATTATATTATAGTATTATTATATTATATTATTATGTTGTTGTATTACTACATTATTGTGGTATAATTATATTATTATATTTATTTTGAATTATTCTAACATTAATATATTATCATAGGTAAAATTAATAAATTTGTATTTTCAGGGGAAAACTAATCAGTTTATGACAGTCTACGGCTTGCAGAAATTATATTATGATATTATTAGTTTATTATATTACTAATCAATTAATTTATAATTTCAGATGAAAACTAATTTAATTTATTACAGCATACGGCTAAGAGCAAATATTTCATTAATAGATTTTGCTTTTAGGAAACATTTGCTGATACACCTGAATGGAGGCACACTGCAGTTGATGATAAAAATATTGCAGAGCAGCTCGTCAAAATTGTGATTGTCTTGTGCTAACATTAGTTGAATATTGGCTTCCGAAAAACCGGGTCAAATCTGTCATTACTAACAACCCCTTTCTTTCCTTACACCACAAAAAAAAACACTAACTATCGATCGCTTAGGTGTCTGCAACCGGGTCGAGTCTGTCACAACTAACATTCCTTCCATTCCTTCGGTTTTGTTATATGTAACATGGGTGTACGGTGGTGCCCGGCATTCCGGGAATTCCTGGTTCGTCCTTGGCCGTACACTCTAATCAATCAATCAATCAATCAATTTGTTTGTTTGAAGTAAAGAGTGCCAATCGAATTGTTTTTTTCTATTAATTAATGAAATCCTTTAAGTAAAGAGTAATTATTTTAAGTGAAGCGTTGCACTCTTAGGTAAAACAAAGCCATTTTTCTATGGTATTTTTAAATTATAAAACAATTTATGCCCATCGAAATTGAAAATCTAAATACTTTTGTTCATAGTGTAAATTGATATATGTACATACTTATTGTTTGGTATAGGAGGAAGCAAAATCTATAAATTTTCTAACAAAACATAATAATTCATTTAATTTCACGCAATGTTGAATGCTTTAAATTCTATCATTACATTATATTACATTAACCATAATGATGCTGTCATTAAATTAAGCATATTATTTGTTGGGGTTGTCTTAAAATTTAGTAAAACAATCAAATAAAAAGTTTTGATGTGACCAGTTTGTATAAATATACACAATTGTATGTATGCATATACGATATGGCAGGCGAGCAGCCAATTCATAAAAATATTATTATGCTTATACACGTATTAATAATATTGATGGACTAAATCAATTGAACTTAAATTGTTTACATGGTTCATAGATTTTCTTTTTATATGAAACATAAAAAAAAATCGTTTTGTTTTATCTGCTTTTAAGATCAGTAAATTAAACGTTATGTCATAAATTAATGAGGCATCTCGATTGGTGAGTGTATATTTATTTTTATGTGCTAAAGAGGAAAATTAATAAAAAATTACTTTTCACTTTTTTAAAATATAAATCGGTGGCGTTATGATTGTATACATACATATGAGTGATATTTTTTCACTCAAATTGTTTAGTAATTTTTTTTTAACTTTTGCTTGTATATTACTGGCTTGTTATATACAATTTTACAATCTTATCTAATTTAGTTAATTTATGGTTCTTACAAAATAATCAAAACGTCGAAGGTTTATTATTTAGGTTTTACATTATCTCATTTTTATAGTGTTCGTTAGGTCCAGCAAACTGTGTTATCACAATTAAACAGCTAATGTACATTATATTTTTTTGTGTTACAAAACGTGCGATTAGCTATTTCTTTTTTTTTTTTTGCACAATTTAGTTGGGATTATTTATCTTCGGTTTAGTACATAGAAATATACATCATATATTTATTTAAACATGGATTTTACTATATTTAAGTTATAATGTTTGTAAGCTTTTAAGGATGATACATATTGAAGGATTAACGGTTTTAAATGTATTAGTTCTAAGAGAAAGTATTCTAAAACTATATTTACAGATGAAAATTTTATTATCTATAATTCAACTTAATTTGCATTATATATGAAAAACCCACAAAAGGCTTCACGACCGTGGAGTGTAAATGTAAAATGAAATTATTGGCAATACATTTTAATTATCTAAATATATTTTATAGATGGAACAATAAATGAAGTTTGGTTTTGTTAAGTTTATAGGAAACTAAGCCGAGAACAAGACTATAACGAGAACAATGTATTACTTTATTTTTATTTATAACAAATCAAATTATTCAAATATTAAAATGAACTCAATCTTTGAATGATAAACCCAAATTATCCAAATATCAAGTAATTTTCCGGAAGTCGGAAATTTTTTTTTTTTAAGAATTGATTAAACAAATAATTAAATTGTTCAGTGTATTTAAGCGAGTGGGTTAAGATTGTTAAGGTTATTTGATGTTTCAAATCTAATATTTATATATTTTTGAATTTTGAATTATTGAAATTATTTCCAAAAAAATTGAATCCAAATTTTTAATTATTCTAAAAGTTTAAAATTAAATTAATACTTTTGTATATCTTTAAACTGAACAGATAATTGAAAAAGTTTATTGCGAAACATAATGACTCCTAACTACAAACAATATATTTAAATAAGAATTTGCGATGATTCGGGCTATTAACTTGAACTAAGTACATAAATCGACTGATTTTTGTTTAAAACGAGCAGTTTAGTGTCCAAATAAAATGTCAATATACATTAAATACTTCACCATTCATCTCTTTATTGACACCATCTGAATAAAGTAATTTTCATTATAACAAAGCAACAATAGTACGAAAAGTTTTCCATCGTTGGAATTAAAAAAAAATCAAATCAATTTTTTTTATTCGTGCTATTTTTATTTATTTTTGTTGGTTTTACTATATATATATAACGTCTTCAAAAGTTAACTTTCAAACAATAAAACTGATGAAAATCTATTTCCACATAACAATAACAAAAATACGAAGATAAACTAAAAATAAATATGAATGGGAAAACAATAACAACAAAACAACATAGAAATACAACAAAAATATAAGAAAAGTTGTTACAAGAAAAGAAGATTAAAATGGGTTTTATTCCGAATGAAATTGATAAATAGACTTTGGGTGTTTTTCTCCCCTTTTGTTGCCAATTTTTTTGAAATTTATTTTTTGTTTGGCTCGCTTAATTTTTTTTTTTATATTTGTTAGTCCTAACACAACTGTTGTTGTTGTACTATATTGATGGAATAATTTTTATTTAAAAGACACAAACAACAACCAGTAATATTATCCGTTTAAAAACTGTTATATATGGTACTGGTAACAAAAAATAATAAAATTATTTCAATTGCTATTTTCTTGATAAATAGGTTCAATTTTATTTGATGAAAATGTTTGGTACTTTGTTTCTCTGAGATAAATGTTTGGTAAATTAATCATTTTCTTTCCTTTTATTTTTAGGCTCTACATACATATATAAATATACAAACATGCAGAAAGTATGTACATAATACATACTTTCAGTTTTGTTTGTGGTACACAAACATGAACGTATACAAAAAGGCAAAATTGAAATAAGGGTAGTAAAATTATTATTTTTATTATTGCTTTATAGAACACAGATGATTGATTTAAGAAATACGTTTTTGAGTGTTTTCTGTTTATTTTCTCATACATACCACAAAACGTATATATTATTTGAGTTAAACTTTTTTTTTTGCTTTTTTTGTTTGTGGGATGGGAAATTATATTTTTCTTGTTTAGCGGTTAGAAGAGTATTAAGCGTAACATATTATCGACTGTCTTCATTTCGTTAAAGGCTTAGAAGAATTTTCTTCTAAATTTGTAGAATTGATAACTGAAAAGAAGTGTAAATAGGAAGGATAAATGCGACAACTCGGTATTTTTGGGACCTTTTATACCAGTTAAGAAAATAAAACTATAGAAATAGTTGACATTGTCATTTTTAATTGCCACAAAAAATCATCAGTTGTTTAGCGATCGATGTATATTGCCAGCCCAACGAACCACCACTGACCACTGCGTTGTGGTCAGCAGCTTAACATCAAACTCAGGATCGCGGCATATTAAAAAAACATCTTAACAATCACTATACTTTCAAAAATAACGAAAGACGTATATCGTCGGCTTAGTTCTTTCTTGTGCTATCTGTTAAATTTTTTCGATTTTTTTACAAAAGTAAGTTTGCTATTTACAATCTTACTGAGCACTGCACCTTAAAATTAGTTGGTTATTGTTTGAATCTCAAACGATTTCTGAAAATAATTCGACTATTTTTATGGATTGGTAAAAAAGATGACTGAGCTATAGTAAAATACTTTTAGGGCATTATGTTCTGGGCAACCGTACACAAAAGACATATTATGCAATTTGAACCGAATCGAGTAGTGGTCGATCAGGAACCGATATGCCAGTGCCTTACTAAAAATAGAAGCATCGATAAAAATTATTTACCTAAGGTAACTGATGCTATTTTTGTACTCAGGCTCGTCCATTCCGCAAAACCATAATAAAATGAAGTCGTTGGCAGTATGATGCATTTTTTAACAGAAAATCAAGCAGATAAAAATCTACCAAATTCAGTTTCACTAATACAATTAAAATATTCGAAAGTTACTAGAAATGCAGCTAAAAGATTTTTTAAACTTTTCTAAAATTAAGCTTTAAAGTTTAATACCATCGCTTGAAATTATTCGTTTGCCAACAAAAAATACCTAAACTAAGAAAAATTTAAAGATCTTTTCATTAAAATGTTTGCATGAACTAAAAATACTCCCAAAATTCAAATAAAATTAAAATGTATAAATGTTCTATATATCACACAGGTTTCTGAAATAAAAAGATTCATTTTTGTTCAATATGCATAAGATATTAAGAACCAATAGAAGATCCCGATTATACAAAGAAAAAAGCACAAGTAGTTATAAAGCATATAAGGTTATTTATTTATTTTATAAGTTTTATATGTTTATAACTTATTCTGCAAGATCACAAAATAATACAAAATTATATGTAAAAATTTAATTTAATTTAATTTAATTAATTATTTAATAATACTTAAATATTATAATAATAATAATTAATGATAATAACAATAATAATTGTAATAATAATAAAAAGAAGAAAGATAATAATAATAAAATAGTTCGTAACTCTTATGTTATTTATAATATTTTTCCGTAGTAATTTTGGCAGCATTGCCAAATTTTTATATTTTTTTTTTATAATTTGGTATCGCATTCCTCAGATTCCCTTTACAAAAAGTGAAGAATTCATCAGTTCAGTAATATTTTTTTACCAGCTTTATAACTTGTAACTATGTACTAGACTGAAATTTTTGTAGTTTGTTGAATATATGTATATATGTATACATTTCTTATATTTTAAAAACTTAAAAATAGATAAACAAACTCGAAATTCATACAAACTTTTATTCACTGTAAAAACAATAAAATAATATTTTTTTTATACCGTCTTATGCTACGTCTATATAATTATTTAGTTTATGATACTAGTGTATTGCGAAATGTGGTCATATTTTCTTAGTCCAACATCATATCTTATGCAGGAATTAAAAATAATATGCAAACGACAAAAAAATATGCTTCTGAAGGTCAAACATTCATGTCGATTATAGAACTCACCGGATTTACTGCGGCGAGAGTATATCTGATTCGCGTTCGGTCCGCATTTAAAATTATTTGCTATAGAATCCGACGGAAAATTGTATTTCTTATTCGCAAAACTGCGTTATCGAAATTTCTATTTCACTAGCTGTCAAAATGTTTACTTTGAAATTAATAAATATTAAAAGTTTATATAAATTATGGATTTAAGCCATTTTTACATTTTACCGATGAAGTAACATACAAAATATATAAGAAACTAGAAAAATACTAAATCTGTCCAAGGGCATACATATATTCCAGTTAACAAACGCCTCTTTCTTTAATTGGTGGCCCTATAGCGAATTTAATTACTTTTTAAGATTGTATCATAATTCTTATCGATAACTTCAGCCACTGATTTGGTTGAAATATTCGCAATATATTGGTGCTTCTTCTTAAAGTCGCTATTTTCTTTAACTTGTAAATTATATGTTTCCTATAAGAAAGCATATTTCTACATAATTTTTGTACACTCAAATATCCAACCAAAAACTCAAAAATATATAAAGTGTAAGAAATTCGCATTGAATTTGATGCGGTTTGAAAATTACATTTTTATATAGAGTGCTTTTCACTTGCGCATTCTATAATCAGCATTTTTTAAACTGTGTTTTCGTTATTCAATCACTTTTGATCCGACGTTTTCTATAATACGAAAAACGTAAAAATAATCGGCGTGGTTATGATATCTTCATTTTCCGTATAAAACATGAGGTAATATGTAAATTTGTCGAAATCGAAGTCGAAGATCGTAATTAAAGTTATTTGTACTAATTCATTGCATTCTTAATAAGGTAACTATCTTTTTGCATATGTTTAATATGACTCAATTTTCAATTTTCTAAGTTTTTTAACTAGAGAGCTTACAGAAATTTTGTAAATGGGAAATAAATTAAAATACTCATTTTTTTTTAAATAATAATCCATTATTTCTAAAAACAAATACTTAAAATTTAAATATTCATAAATTCAAAACTCGCATTTTTGTATCTAGGAAAAAAAGAACTAAGAAGTCCGACGATATGTATATGATATATTTTTCCACTTGTAAGATTTTCAGCATGAGTTTGTCCAAAATAGCAATGAGTCCAAAATAAAATATATGATCACAGATTTAGATACCAAGTAGCCGCAATAGATTTAGTAGTGGGGACCACACATTTGAAGGGAAGACGAGTTTGCGATACCACCGATGCCTTGTCGTAATAATAGTCGAGTTTGATAGAAATTCCTGATTTTGTACGTAAAGAAAAGGACAGTGAGTAGGTACGCCGGATCAGGTATGTTTTACATATCTTTAACTTCTATGTGTTGTCAATATGAAGAGCTAGCTCAGAACCGCGTGTATGGCATCAGTGGCCAGTAAAAACCGCATATTATTATTACTATATTTGGCTCCAAAGAGCAATGCACTACAATTTATGACATCATTTACCAGCACTGACTTTATATAAGGTATTCAGTTGTGATATTTTCCAAAATCGTTAAAAAAAAACAAGAGATGGAACTAATAAAAACAAAAAAAAAACTAATCTATAACTGAATTGTGATAATAATCCGAAAAGTCGTGATTTATGGTTTTTATTCTATAGTTTTTAATGGTAGTTTTACTTGAAGTTTATTTCTTGGTGTTTATGTGTGTGTAAAGGAAACCGATAATCGGATATTGTATAATTTAACAAAATAGAAACAAAAAAATGTTTTGATCATTTCATCAAAGTGTCAAATTTTGGGGAGATTAAGTATCTACTCCAAATACATGTATAGAGAATGATATATTTTTTTGTTTAATCTTTTAATCATCCTTCTAAAGACAGTCGTTGAACATAAACAGAAACATGATTTATCTAACACTATACTTTGGGCTGTCATGAAAACTTAAATTAAATCTACCTTGAATTCAGATAGAGAAAATGAAATATTAAAAAATGACGATAACAAACACATCAAATTTCCTGCAAATTCCTTATCAATAAGTATAATCGTGCCATGATATTTAAGAAACGTGATTATCATGAAAATTACATAATTTCTGACTGTATATCTATCCGGATATTTATTATATAGAACGAGCTACACCGCTATAGATGTTATTTGTAGATACAGTGTCAAAATGTTGATGTCATCAATATTTTTTTGTTAGTCAATATAATTTTGTTTTTTATTTTATTTATTGGAAAAACTATATCTAAACAGCATACGCGCGATAAAAAAATAAATGTGTATGTAACAGGACACGCGCATTCCGTATGCAGATAAGTAAGAGGTTTTTCTATTGCGAATGACTAAAATTCTAAAAAGTAAATTATATCGATGGGATTCGCGGTTAACTTTTTAAAATTTATTTAATTTTTTTTTAAGTTTCCTTCTATCTACATGCATACAGTATATTTTTAATACATATTCGACACACGACCTAACAAAACAAAATCACGGTACATTTAAAATTCTACCTCGTCTATTTTATTTTTAATAAATATATTTTTGTCGTTTGATTGCTCAATTCGATATTTTAACTTTGGGCTATACACACAAATCTATACAAATTTTATGGGTACGAACGATATAGTACAAATATTATAAAAATATAGAAGGAAAAATAAAATAAAATACATACTATATATTGTAGTCAAGAGACAAGAAAATCCCGAAAATTGTATGGTATTCTGATAAAAACAGAGCGAATAAATAAATATACTGTCAGGGTTTGATAACATGTTTTGTTGTTGACGATTAACGTGGATTGGGCGGAATTAGGTAGAATTTGGGAAAGTTGTTGCATTATTTAATGTGATCTGAATATATAAAACTTTGTTAAATAAAACTTGTTGTTCGAGATAATTTGCAAAAGTAAAGGTTGTATTAATACATTTCTCTAATTCACATAAGTTATTGCAAAAAACTAAGAAAAAAAGTTTTGAATAAAAACAACATTTCACTAGAAATTTATTGAAAACATGAACTCCATAATATTCAAAAATATAGGTTAAATTAAAAAAAACTAAATTTATTCTGAAAATTCTAATTAAACCCTAGAATAAACCAAATACAGCGTTATCAAAATGTTAAAACAATATATGTATTTAAGATAGTTTAAAACAGTTTTTGGATCAACTTAGAAACGGGTTGGTTATTGTAATGACAATTTGATTATAAAATTATAATTCATCAACTGTTACACCTTTAATTAGGTAATTTAAAGCGCCATAAATATTTAAGTAAAGTAAGTTTAATAGTCATGTATTTTACTAATGTTAGAATAATCAAGCATCTCTCTTGAATTTTCAAAATATTTTAGATTTATTCAATTTTTATAATTTAGGTTTAAATTATACCACTTTTATGTGTTATATCTTTAGGTTCTATAATATGTAGTTCTACGTCCCTTGGCTTAACGTTACGGTCAGAAACAACTGTAGAAAATGTTAGATTTCGGAAATAGAATCTTGTCATGTTCTTCTCTGTATGCGCTCTTCTTTCTTATGTTCTTCTCCTTTGTCTGAAACACTTTTTTTATAGAAGAAAATAATTTTTTAACATCCTTTGTGTTACCGGTCGTATAGAGCTAACCAACGCTGCGGTCTCGAGTTCGATTCTCGCCATTTACCAAAAATGTATAAATAGAAATTAAGTAATTGCATATAAACATAGTAAAGGATGGCCAAACCTGAATTTGTAAAATGAAATAACACTTATTTAAAAGAAACAGGTATGGGAAATTTACTTTTTTACGTGTTATAAAAATAAAAAACAACATTTAAACAAATATGTAATACTTTATAAAACTAGCTATTTAGAAGATCTTTGAATCACTTGGTAATTCTATCATGTAATCAACCATTACGTCGCTTTTAAACTACATAGTCATTTCGGACATGTAAAAGCTGAAAAAAGTTTTAAACCGTAAAATATTCGAAATTTAGTAGGGACATTTTTTTATTAATTAAATTAAATATAACAAACGGAAAATTGTATAAACAATAATAAAAAATTTAAATATGAATTGTTTTTATGACAATTCTTTATTTTACATAAAATTTAAAAATGTATTAATAAATAATTGAAACAAAAAAAAATTAATGATTTTTATATTACGGTTTAATTATATTTTGTATTGCAATTTACATTAAAAAATAAATATTTTATAATTAATGCATAATTATAAAGTGGCATTAAATAAAAATTTATTGATTAGTAAATAACATTTAAATGGGAAAACACATTATAATTCATAATATTATAGTATAAAAATTATAATGTAAAATATATTTCTGTGAGCAAGCGCAGAATAAACTGATTACCATGCGCAGAATTGACTATAACATGGTTTTATATCCCTGTTGCCAAACCACTGATTATAGAATAGATACACTAATAATATGGTACATATATAAAAAGGATAAATGTTTAAACGATATTTTCACAAAATTTCAAAGATAAAAAAGATGCCAAATTTAATTTTGAACATGATAAATTTATGAAACCAATTATATTTCAATCAAAAATAATAACTTTTTATATAGCTTGAGTGGTAATATAACGACCCTATTATTATTGTTATTAGCATTTCTATATAAAAACGAATGATAACGTATAAAAAATTATATATTTGGTATACAGAATATCCTATTCACTTACTTTATCACGTCCATGGTGCAAACCAAATCCTTATACGTATATTAAATCCAATAATAATAGTTGTGTAGTATTGCACCAAATTATAAAAACTTTTTTCACTATATTTTTCACTTTTATAATTGATATTTATTTAATTTTTCACCAACCTATTTAAAAAACAAAACACTTTAAAAATAACAACAATAAATATTCTTATATAAATAATACATTTTTTAAATTTTAATAAACTTAACCTTCACCATTAAAATTAAACTGAACAAGAAAAAAATAAATAAATATTTATTTTTTTGTTGCAATTTTTCCTCTTGAACACTTTTATGTTGTAGCAACAACAATCTGTGAATAGTCGGAAAAACTTAAAACAAACTGCAGACACCGGTAAAATAGCATACAAAATACACAAACAAAGTTTTATAAATAACAGAAAAATTGAAAAGAAAAACCGTGAAAATTTATATTGAACCACGTGTATTTTCAAAAAATTGTAAAAAAATATATTTGACACATGCGCGTCCATCAATCTCAAAGAAACGAGAAAATAACTCGAAATTTATTTTTAAAAATTTATAACTTAATTTTTTTTTTTATATATTTATATGCTCACAACATATTATATAGAGTACACTTTCGTAAATAAACTCTCAAAACTATATTATAGTATCACATGGCGTGTGTGTGTTATCATGCAAGACACTTTTTTATATTAAAAACAACAAAAATCATACAACTTTTTATAATCAAAACAAAACTAATGAGAGAATTAATAAATACAATAAAGAGAATTTTTATATATGTGTTGTACTCTTATGAATATATGCAAAAAGAAAACTATAAAAAAACACTCAACATTTTTATATACAAAAAAAACACTCAACTATCGTGAAACATACAAATATATACACAAAATATATACGAAAAGCGAGAATGGAAAAATAAAAAACGAAAAAACAATTTTATACCGCCGCTATATATTAAATGAAGTGACTTAGTGAACGTCAAACGATAGACTAAAAGCTGGCATATTAGTTTAGAACGATGATACCAAAAAGAAGAGAAGGCCTCCATAACCCATGCAGTCATAATATATCAAAAAAGGCACCATTTTATTTTTACGATATATATATATATATATATATATATATATATATATATATATATATATATATATATATATATATATATTTATATATCATAGTTTAATTTTCACAACTTTTATTTTTTTTTTTGAATATTGGAAAAACAAAAATACTAAACAAAGAAAATTCATTTCATGTTTGAACTGTTTTTTGAAATACAATTGTACAATTGTTATTTACGTCTTTTGGAAAACATTTTGATAACCAAAACTATTATAATGTAATTTGATTACTATCATTATTACTATCAACATTCTCATCCATGATATGCGTCGGCATACAACATAAGAACTCACTACAATATTATTTGATAAAATATTTAGTTAGCTTTTCGTTTTTCTTATGCTACTGCTGTTGTTACTATCGTCATTATTATCTCTTATCTTAATAGCACCTGACAGTGTGTCACAAAAATATGTTACATAATATGTATTATAAATGAGTAGTACATATATGGAAAACGTTAAATTTTTTATATAAAAAAAAAATAAAGTTATTATAAGATGGAACATAAGGGTTAACATTAGATAAATATTTTGTTTTCGTTTTCTTACATATTTTTTTCATATATTATATATTTAATATCCAATGTTTATATCTAAATAAAATATTTTTTTTTTTTTTTGATAATCTGAACTGGTTTTTTTGCTCATTGACAAAATTTTTTGAAATTTGGTTTTCTAAATCCGAAAACCCCAATATGATTTGTAATGATTATAATATTGTATAGTCAAAAAAATGTATATTGGAATTACGCCAATACCAAAAGCTAAAAAAAACTTTTTATTGATAAAACAATATATTAGATATTATTGACCCGGTAATTTAGAGTATACCAGCAAAAAGGTAACTACCTACAAATGGTTTTATAATACAGCATAATGTTATGAAGTGTTGAATATTTTATTTAGAAATCAAATGAATCTAAAATATTTTGTTAGCTATACCGAATGTTTTCAAAAACATGTATCTTCATTCATAACGTATATTGTTACATTAAATTATACCTGTACCATAATATACATCATCATTTTTCGGAAAAAGAAAATTAAATTTAATACATATATACATATAGACAGAGAAAATTCTTTTTTCCTGCAAACAATCAACCTTGCTATGTATTTTATATGTATGTTTTTTTGTTTCTATACTTAAATATGTTGGCTGCCAGATTTTTTTTCTGTAAAATACTTAAAATCTCATTTTTCATTTTTAACAAAATTCGTTGTGATCAGACAGACGTAAAAGAGTGAAATTTGAGTGATTATGAGTAGCTTGTAATTGAAAATTCACAAATATATATTTTTTACAATTGAATTATTCTATTCGTTTTGCAACCAAAATATATTAAAAATAATAGTTCTAATAAAAGCTTAAATAAAATGTAAAATATTCAAATATAATGCGGGAGAAATTTTATTTTGAAAATCAAAAGTTCTAGCTAAGGGTTATCTTAGTTCAGAATACTTAGCTGAATAACCGACTTAAGGCGAAAGTACGTATGCGGATATAAAATATAAAAAATATCCGCAGTAACCTATCAAATCAACACCGTGTGGATAGCTTCACCAATCACATCGCACGTTTGCGGAAATAATGATGCGTAGCAAAATAAAAACAAAGTAAAAACGAAGATAAAAATCTTTTAAATAGAATACGGAGATTTTTGTCCGCATATGAGTGTGTTGATTGGTGATGCTAGTCACATGGTTTACATGTGTTGTTTTGATTGGTTACTATGCGGATATTTTTTATGTTTTATATCCGCATACGTACTTTCACCTTTAGAGTAAAATTCCTTGAAATCGAACTTAAATACTCAATTTATCGAATTAAAACCAGACATTAACTTTAGTATTTTTTGATTTAAAGCACTAAAAACTATAGTCCTTAACGAACGCATAGCTAGTTCCACATTTCTTCAAAACTTGGCAATTTCTAATTAAAATTGTGTAATATAACCAAATCAATTTCGTGTTCTAATAGCCTTATAGTATCGAATAGAAATTAATCGTTTAATTTCATAAACACTCGGGATTTAAAAATATTTTGAAAATAAATTGTAAACATTACTGAATTCCCCTGTAAGATTTTCAGCTTATCTACACTCGACACCAATGACTATCAAATCAAAAATATAATCACATATTATAGAAAACAGGACTTACTATATTTTAGTATTGTTTTTTGTTACCCTGGTCTCTTATGATGATAGAGTAGAATGTGGCCTCGTCTTACCAACCAAACTTTGTATTTAATTTGTTTACTGCAACATCTTAGTATCACCTACTTAATTGCTATAAATTAACTAATATCTGTTATATCCACTTACAGATATTGGTACTGGTACTGATGGAGACTTTAATCAACAAATAAAAATATTCATACCCGCTCTTCAACGTGTTAACTAAAAAATCTTTCACCTCTTGAGTTATATATTTCATTTCTGTCAGAATCGGCGCCATATATAATTTATCTATGCCTACTACTGTATCACACATTCACATCCACATATCATCTTTATTCTCGGCAGAATTATTTTATTGTCTTATCAATTTTCCTTGATAATTTATCAAGTGTCACAAAGTCGAAAAAAATCCAAGAATAACATTTTATAAATCCTTTAAGGAACAAACAAAACTGTTTATTTAAATATTTTATTAGATAAAAATCTTGAATAGAATTTTAAGTTGGACCAAAAATATATATTTATATATGTACATATATATATATATAAAAAAAAGATATAGAATTATTTATTAAGATCAAATTTGATTATGAATTTATTCGTTTTGGGTTAAAAATAAGGATAATTTTGATTTAATTTATTCAATTTGATTTAAACTGACCTCTTCAAATCGGTATTAATACCATTACATTGTTTTAACAATTCCTTAAATATTTTTGGATTGTACCAGAATCAAAAGATACCGGATGGAAAGGAGCCTAAAAAATAACAAAAGATTATGAATTTTTTATATAAAATACAAAATTTGATTCACTTCTATCAACATAAAAAAAATTCGTTTATCTTGATCATATTGATGTATCCTTACCAAATTTTTTCTGTCTGTATTTTAAACAGTTACAAACAATATATATTTTATGCAAATCAGTTAGATTATTTTCTTACGTGTTTTTGGGTAACATTTGATAAAAGAGATTTTAACTGGATACGATGCAGAAAGAGCTATACACAAATTTTGTATATATTTAAATGCTCTTTCACACTGTTTTAAGATTTTCCGAGAAACTTTATAAGTGAAAAGCGAAAATTACGCAAATATGTAATAATTTTTGGTCGCTGTTAGAAGTACCAAATTTCCGTGAAAAAGCAAATCGTTTGTATATTATAATAACAAATATTGACCTAGGGGGTTAAGAATTAAACAGGTTACATCCATTTACAACTCTCCAGCAGAAGTATTTGTATAGAATATTACACGTATAATTAATATGAATTCAACGAAATATAAGGTTTCCTTCATCATATGTAACACGTATAATCATTGACATTTTATGTTAACACTTTTTTATTTAAATTAATATAATTAAAAATCAACATAAATTTGCAATTAATCATTAGCTCAGACTATACATGTTGAGACAATTATCTATGTTAATATATTTAAAAAATAATTGCTTGATTTCCATGAATCAAAATTAAATTGTCGCATACAGTTGATATTATGTATTCCAATTATATTTTATACGATATTCTTGTATACAATTATGTTGTAAAGGAACGTTACTAAATAGTACAATATAAAATACTGAGTTTAAGCTTGACTACACACTTAATGTATAGAGCTTTGAAATAAGCTCAATATTTTCCCAATCCACTAATAAACATATTATTCTCACTTCCTACAAAATACTCTAGCGGATTTTTATATATTTTTGTTTAAAATTTTATAAAAAATATTTAAATTTTATCTTAAGGTAGTAGTATTTTTTTTTTTCTACTACTAGTACGGTTTTATTATATCTCAGAGTCACACAGCATCAAAATGCTAAGAAGAATATTTATTTAGTTTTATATTTTTATTTTATTTTTTTCTCAATCGTAAAAGAAACTACCTTTTTGCTTGCTCAAAAATTTTGTTTAGTTATGGTACGATGTAGCATTTAAGTTTTTATTATTATTTGAACTTTATATAGCGTTCTATATATTGTGTAAGTATATCTGTATGGTGCATGTACTTTAATATGAAAATATATTATATAGATATTGAAATTGGACACCCAAAAATATTAATATTTTTTTTATTGAATATTATTTATTGCTTTATGTATGTGGAGAGATGAAATGTGTATCTGTATAATATACTTATATTATGTAGCATGAATTTCCTTAAAATCATTGATTTTTGCTTGAACTTTTACAAACCGTTTCGATCGACAAACGCAATGCACAAAATTAGTAATAAAACATGTATCAGTCAAGTTTATAATAAGTCACCATATTGTTTCCCACTACTGAGTCCAATAATATTAAATCACAAAGTAAAATACAACCCACCCGAACATGTTTAGCAAAAATAGTGGGACGATTTACAACAATACACAACTATGTATAAACATAAAAATTTCATTTTCCAAAAGAATCATGGCAAAATTTAATTTTAACTTTGTCTATTTTTTTATATATTAGTTTCTCGTTTTATGGTTGCTACTTTATTGAATGTAACAATTATATTTTATTTTAGTTTTAGGAACTATTAAAACTAGGACTAAAAAACGAACATAACACAAAAAACTATAATTGCAAAAAGTCAGACAAATTAATTGATTTTTTTTTGTTGTATTTCCAACGATTTTTCTTTTTCTAAATACTTTGAATTTTTATCTGTCACGATATACTACCGTATAAAATGAAAATGTCTTTCAATAATAATTTTGCGAAAAATCAATTTCTTTTTATATATACATATTTTTGAATTGAAGTTTCAAATTTATATAATACACGAAAACGAATGCATATATGTATATACATATTTGAAATAGGGTGAAATATAATATGTAATATGTATCCACTCTATTAGGAGTGTGTATGTAAAAAAAGTCAATAGAGAAAATTCAATACGTTTGTTTGTGAAAAACGATTGAGATTTAAATTTTCTATTTTTCCACACTATATGGTATATTTTCCAAAGATATATACATATACATATATAACTTCCAATTTAAAAGAGTGTTTTCAATAAGTTTTCAGTTGGCATAAATATCTACATCTGGTGTCTAAATTACAATATCATATCGCAAGTGTTATATCGGCAATAGCACAAAAGAATAAAATTGAGTGAAAACAAAATCACTCAAAACACTTCAATAGAAGTTTATTTATTTATTTATACTCAGACATATATTGATAGCTTTAAACATCTCTAATTAGTCTTAATTTTAACAACTCAATTTGATTTATGTGCATTTTGTGTTTTACGATTATAGTTTCTTGTTGATTCTCAATTTCGTCACACTAAAAACAAACAATTTTAAAACCACAAAAAAAAATATAACATAAACACAACAACAAAATCTCATTACGATTATCATCTAAATATTTACTATTATTTAACTATTTGCTGAACATTTATTTCATAATGTATCGTGTAAATACTACAAAATATTTAATTAAATATATTTAAAAAAAAAACTTCAAATTCTTTAGTATGTATGTATTTGTTTAGTAAAACTATTATAAAATCCAGCATCTGAATTTGTAGCTAAATTCGTTTGTCCGATAATCTATGGTCTTCAACACTATGAAAATGTAAATATAAAAAATATTTTCGTTTTTATTATTGTAAAACATTCAGTAAAATACAAAATAAAATTATTTTTATGAATGAATTTTAAATACAGATGATTCTTTTCCTTTTCTTGGTGAATGACGACAGCACAACAAACGAAAATTATACAGTTGCGCATGGAAGTATTTTGATGAGTTACATTTTTTTATGATGCTTTCAACAAGTGGTTTTTTCTATGTTGAACATATTATTTAGTTATTTATAATAATACTTTTATTTTATTTGTTTTGATAAAAATTTATTCATCTAGTTATTAGCACAACGATTTATTGTATATTCAAATTTTTTTTAGTAAAACAAGAAATAAAAGAAACAATAAAATTATCAATCAGAAAAAAAAAGTAAACCAATAAAAATAAAAATAAACGACTAAAAAAATTGAATCAATCGAATAAATTCTTGAAGTAAATGTTTATTTAAATTTACGAGTTGCTGAAATATATAGGAGCAATCCGACAAAATAAAATAAATATATATATATATATATATATATATATATATATATATATATATATATATATATATATATATATATATATATTATATATATTATATATATTATATATATTATATATATATTATATATATATTATAATATATTATATATATATATATATATATATATATATATATATATATATATATATATATATATATATATATTTTTATATATATATCCACACAATATTTTAGACGTTAAAATCGGGTTAAAACTCAAGATCTCTGTAATCCAAGAAAACAGTTATCTGTTAACTATTTCAAATACACATTCGTGATGGGTTCACTACGTAAAGCAATATCCATTAATAATGTAAGAGTATGAGCTTTCTGTAAATTTTCTATATATGTACGTATACCATACAGCATTACAAAATGTAACAATAAACTCAAAAAATCATATATGTAATGGGCTAAATTTTTACTGCTCGTTTTTGATACTCTTCTTTTTTAAAGAAGACATAAATTGAAAAGATTCGAACTCGAACAGCTTGAATGCCAAAATTAATGTTCATATAATATACAAATGATAGTAATATGGTTGATTATAGAAAGTCAAAGGATACAAGCGAAGACAGGATTGACCACCAAAATGTTATAAATTTCAGTAGTATAATCACGCCACTACAGAAATTTTTACAGAGGCTAAAATGTAGGAGGAAATTATAAATCCGCAGTATGACGCAAAACATACGTAGAAGATAATAGCTTATTATTATAATATTAATCTAGGTTTCGGGAAAATTACAGCTGTGAAACGCCTATTAATTTTTACGAACTAAAAGAAAATCTTAAAAAAAAAATATATATTTATATATATATATATATATATATATATATATATATATATATATATATATATATATATATATATATATATATATAGATATATATATAAATATATATATATACATATATTTATTTATATATATAAATAAATATATATATATATATATATATATATATATATATATATATATATATATAAATTATATATATATATATATATATATATATATATATATATATATATATATATATATATATATATATATATATATATATATTATTGTCAGTTTCTATTTGGGTTTCGCGGATTTCAAGGAAACTCTGTTATTTAAGCTTACGAAAGAACTCGTGTAAAAATGTAACAACAAACCATATTGAGGTACCATTTGGTGTTTGTAGTGACAATATTAGGTTTACCGTAACATACAACAACTATAATACATCAATGGCATTAATTTAAGACCGAATTCAGGCACAATATTTGTTTAGGTAATACAGCAAAACATATGTAAATGTTCCGTTTAAACAGTATAATTATGGACAGTAATTTTATAGATAATTAAATAATTGAAGAAGTAGCAGAAATTATATGAGTAGAATTAGAAAATCTATGACGAAGTCGACCATTATTAAAATGTATAACGTCCCTTATTTTAAATATTGTTCAACTGTAATATTCCTTAGTAATAAATAATATGTTTTACATGCTACAGAAGCTACAAAAAAATGTTAGCAGATTTAAATAAAAAGATTTAATATTTAAAAAATTAAACTATTAAACATTAAACAACTAAATTATGCTAATATATTAAATGTGATTTTTAAAATAAAAAATAATCTATTACCTAAATATATGTCGGAAAAACTTATTTATACAAGTGGAATCTATAATTATTTTTTTAAGAAATGTACTTAACTTTAGATTAAATTTTGTATAGCAACGAGAAAACGCAAAATATGATAATGTAAAATGGCTAAGTACATTGATATTTAATTTATTGTCTAAATTAATAAAAAAATAAAAATAATATAATTTTTGCTTAGAAACTAAGTATGGATTATGTGAGGCAAAATTTTGGTAATTACAAAAGGTTAAACATTTTTACAAAATTCAAATATTTACCTATAATCTTTTAAAATAAATTATGAATAAATCTAATAATAGTAGCTTTGTTCATAATTTTATTATTAGTAAATAAATAAATAAAAATATAAAATAAATTAAATTTTCAGTCATCGTTTTGCTCTCGTAGTAAAAAGAATAATCCGGTTTGAATGCCTGTCGGATAAGGCATAAGAATAAATAACTCTAATAATTATGGGATTATCAAATTTCAAAGAAAAACCACAGAGTAGTAAACTAATCTGTGGTAAAACTATCAATAAACCTTTACATACGATTAAAAGGCAACAATATACAATATTATCATCTATCAATAGGATGGATTTTAATAATGTGACCAATCATGACAATGCCTAAGTCAAACAAAATATATTACAATTTAATGTAATCATCTCGGTTTCGCCTGTTTGAACTAACAGTAATATTATTACATCAAATAATAAGGAAACTTAGTTAAAAAGGCTCTACCTATTATAACAAAATTAAACAAAAATTAATGAAGGGCGCGTTCAGCTAAAAAGTAAATGAAATCCTCTTCTGGCATTTACTTTGTTACATTTAAGAGAGATGAACTTTCATTAAATTTTCATTAATTACGGGCGCACAAATATGTAGCACAATGCACACACCGGTTTAAAGTGAGATTTTGCAAAATTTATGTCGCAAAAGTTTACACAATGCCGTTGCTGCCTTATGTTAAGATACGGTCAAAACTAAATTGTCGAATTTAATTTCAACGACATTTTATTTCCGACAATTATGCAGTCAACATAAGAATACCAGCCAGGTACTTACAACACAACAAGATCAACCTTTAACTTATTATCTCTGTATAGTATCTTTGGTTCCATGTTGGTTTCTAAATAGAATTTCGCTAATTCTATAAGCTCTTGTATTTTGCTATCCTGTAATACCTCTAATAATTTTTAATTTTTAATGTTGTTGTAATTTAATTTAAGCTGTTTGTATTTAGGGCAATTATCATAAATATGAAGATCTATCTCTCATGTCTTATCTAAAAAGTTGCGTAACAGAAGTTCTTCGATCTTTGGAGGTAATCTAAATTGCTGGCATCACTCATGGAACTGCGATAGAAGTAATGCTGGTGGTAGAATTTTAGTGGAAAAATGTATGGTTCTGATAACAATTCGATCATTGCAACCCCAGGATTTAACTTCTGCTAGGCGAAATACCAATCCTAAAATTCAAGACTTCTTTTTAACAAATCAACCAGAATGTTATCGCATATTGCAACTCTAATCGATCTTTCCTCTGATCGTCTACCAGTAATTTTTAACTATGATTTTGATCCCACTCTAGTCAATTCGGTTAATCACATGTTCCAATATAAAAATGCTGATTGAGACCTTATGGTCACAAATCACATATTTTTTATCATCGACGTACATTTAAATGATTTTCAGTTAATTTCTCCTAGAAATACTGATGATATTGATGAGTTGGACACTTTGCTTGAAAACACATTCCAAAATGCTCGATATCTATCTGTGCCATATGTACCCATCTCAAAAACTAAAAAATAAGTCTCTCTGATGAGATTGTTACTTTATTTGAATTACGAAACAGTGCACGCCATAATTAAATATGAAAGAAAATAATACGTGAAATGAAAATATTGGTGATGTGATTGGTGACACTAAAGCCAAAAAAAATAAAAATAAAACATAAAAACGTCATAGATCGATAAGAACCAATTATAGATTTTTCAAATCTTCAATCAATTATTTAAATAAGACTATCAATAATAAAATATATGACATTGTAAATGTTGCTTGGCCACGTGCATGGGAAAAAGGAAGTAAAATAAACTGGGGTGTTCGCAAATTTAAAAAAATAAACGAAACCCAATACCTCTAATTTTACGAAATACTTTTACGACCAATGTACGACTTTGGCAGATGCATTTTGCGAAAATAATAGTTTAACTTCAATTCGCTATATGGAAGCACTCTACGAAGATCACAGTTTAATCATTCCACGGGTAAATGCATTAGTGCTAAAATTAGTACCCCTCTATCCTCCTCGTAGGTGGGATGGGGGGTAACTTTTAAATTAAAATAGGAACCCCTATTTTTTATTGCAGATTCGGATTCTCCGGCTAAAAATAAGTACGTAGGTTAGTTAATTTTGGCGGAAATCGGCTAGCCAGAAGTGGCTGCTTCCTTAAGGAGTTTTTCGAGTTTTGTAAATATTTCAAAAAGTACAGCACTCATGAGAAAACTGTTGAGTGCAAAAATGTTGTTTTAAAAAAAAATAAAAAAAAAAATTAAAAAATTCTGCCACTTCCGATTAGTCGATTTCCGCCCAAAGTTAACTAACCTACGTACTTATTTTTAGCCAGAGTATCAATAAATAATAGGAGCTCCTATTTTAATATCCACCCACCAGGAGGGAAGAGTGCACTAATTTTAGCATTAATGTAGTTCCCCCGCAGAATGATAAATTTTGATCTTGTACATTTTGTTCGTAGAGTGCTTATTTTCCGAGATATTTAAAAGTTTTAGCTTAAAAAATCACCCGGTATAAGAAACCAACGAAGATGAAATTGAATAAATTGTGTGTATACTTAAGCCCTATAAGGTTGCTGGTAATGATAGAATACCAAATATTTTTAAAGAATTACCAAACATTGGTTTGACAATGTTAGCTGTGCTTTTTAATAGCTGCCGAAACTTAGGTAATTTCCCCACATCAATGAAAGATAGTAAGTATAACACCTGTTCTTAAACCAGTTAAAGATCCAAAGGACGTAACGCCATAGACCTATAAGGCTCCTCATTAGTTTTAGTAAACTATTTCAAAAGCTTGTTTTGACCAGACTGCACAAACATATTGTAGAAAACACATATTGATTAATGAACCATTTGGTTTTAGAGCTGGCCATTCCTCACCAAATTCATAGTATTGTGAAATTTATTGAGACAATATCTGTGATTTAAATAAGTCTACTGATTTGACTTTAATTTATTTACAACGCGCATCTGATACAGTATGGCAAAACGGTTTGATTTATAAACTGTCTAAATAAATTTTCCAGTATATTTCCAGAAAATTTCTAATTCATATTTGTCAAAATGGCTATGTTCAAATTTTTAAAGAAAAATCTGATCTATATGAAATCGTAATAATGACATTCCAAAGCAGGTGGCCGTTGACATTGCTATTTATTGTGCTGATGTTTTGCCAAGAAAATAATAGATAGGCTGACTACATACTTAACGACGGTATTGGTTTATCTACAGACAATTGGTCATGTCGTTGTGGTCAGCGGCGAGGATCGAACTCACGACCTCGTTAACGCAGTGCCAGCTCCTTAACGATCACAATCGGTGAAAAATGTAATAAATTATTTATAATGTTTTACCCTCTACTTAATAAAAAAAATTAGTTCAATTTTTCAAATAAGCTACTACTATAAAAGGCTATGATACTTAATGCTTTTTTATATGGTTCTCCAATTTGGCAAAAAAATCGCAAAAAGCTAACTAGCAAATTTTACAGAACAAATTCTAAAAACTCATTTACAAAGTCCCAATAAGATATAGAACAATAAAACTGGAGGAATATGCAGCCAACATAAAACAAAAATTTTTTTCATTTAGTTCATAAGGTAGTTTCTGAGTTTAGAATAAGGGGTTAAGTTAGGACAAATTGAATTCCATTATGAAAATTAACTTACAATTTTAATGAAAATTTTTAAATTTAAAGATTAAACTTGCAAATATTGTCAATAGAAAATGAAGGATGTAAAAAACGTCGTATATTCGATATGATCGAACCCGCTAAAATTAGAAGCATTACCAACAATTTAATGTTAATCCCAAAGGTAAAAAAAATACATAATGTCATTCCTATGTCTAAATTAACCAAGGATTCGACGAAAGCAATTAATTATACTTATACGTATCACCTTGTTAAAAATGATAATAAACTTTCTAACAAATATTTTGTTTTCCGATTAGGACATTCGATGTAGATAATAAGATTGGCCACATCTTCTAAAATTTCAATAATATTGATGATGATTCATTTGTTACAACATCTGCAGTTCCATTGCTCATTATAACAAATCAAACAATAATCTATCTCCGTTCTTTAAATAAAATACCATAAGTGAAAATAAACAATACATTACTCCAGCGATCATTTACTGGAATGGACATCGGTTCGGTCCATGGATTTTCACTCCTACACGGGCAGTTGTGTTAATCATCATCACCGATCGCAATCAAGTGATGAAAACCGTTTAACATCCCGTTGGGGTTCGAACCTGGTATCTCCTGACCCAAACACTAATCTTTTAGTTTTTGCTAAAACTTATTTGAATTTTTTGCTAAAATTTATTTGAATCAACAAAAACCACCGACAAGTATGTCGACTAATATGTCACGATTATTGTTGATAATTAATGTAATTGATCTTATTGTCAAAGTAAAGTTAAGAATCAATATTATACATACTAGTAAGTTTTAAAAAGATCAAAATAAATTACTTACCTTTTATCATCTTTCGTTTTGCAACTGAATTCCAATATTATTTAAAGATTTATTTGCTGAACGATTTCCGAAGTACCTTTTCTAGCTTTGCCGATTCTTTAGCAAAATAGTTCATTGTTAACACTGTCGATGCACTTATTATGGGGTAAACGTATTTATTTATGTATTTAAAAAATGTTTTTGTTATATTAAAATGCTTTCGGTCGAAATTAATCACTATTTGATCTGAACTTGGCATCTTCGGATTTGTTGATCACACTTTTAATTACTGAGAAGAGTACATATTTTAACTAATTTTTAACCAATCTTTAATTTATTATGAAAATTATCTAAATAAATTTTAAAATACTTTATTAATTTTATCAACTTTTATTTTAAGTTACCCATATGTAATGGATTTGAACAAATATACTCACATTGGTTTTATTATGGATAAATGAACTTTTATCCTTTAAGGAACAATCAGATACTTGTAGAACAGCTTTAAGATCGCTCATCAAATTTTTTAACTGTTCAAATTTTTTGACTCATCAAATTTTTTGAATTGTTGTAACGGCTTTGATAACTCTCCGAGGAGCTTTAGGCATAAATTTCGGGGGGCGTAGCAGCCATTGCAATTGCAATTGAGTTCGTTTATAAATGAAATTGAATTAATGTGTTGATTTCTTAGAACTAATTTAATCATATGACCTTTCTGGTGAGGTGTACCAGTTTAACAACACTTTTAATAGTTTATAGTACTTATACAGTTTGAACAGTTTATTCAGGTTTGATCAAAGAGACAATTTATTAAATGTAAAACAAAACTTATATTTTGCAATGTTACACTACCTTAACACTTTGTAATTCACATTATATAATCCAACATTGACTAGATAATTACCAGACAATTGTAAAATTTACCACTTCTAAATTACACAAAAATGAAAATCAGAAACAAACTGTTGCGCAATAAAAATTTAAGTATTGTCATGACGTTAAATTTAAAATAATATAACAAACGAACTGTATATAAAAATTTATGAAATGGAAGAGTTAAAGCAAAGTCACACGATTTATAATTATTGAGATTGTAACAATATAATTGTAAATATTTTAAATTTTTAATAAAAGTTTATTACGTAAATTAAATAATATAAAAATGAATAATTGTGAAACGAACCAATTGTTAAACCTTAAATTCAACATTATATGTTTTTATTTATATGTATATCAAATTTGAACTAAAGAAATGTCATTTCTAAATCGATTGCTTGACTGGTTAAAACCAAACAATTTGAAGATTGTGTTTAAAATCTCTGTCTAGTAAAATCTGTTCATTGAAAAATCTAGGACTAGACGACTCGATATTAGTAGAGGCTGAATAGATTGTTTTTGTAAATGGTCGGTTGACAACGGTTTGCTGCTGAACGTAAGTAAATGTAAATTCATTTCATTTAGGAGATGCCGTTACAATTTTAACTACAGCTTGTATGACCTTGCAGTTGACAAGCTCAAATTTATCAATCGACCAATCTTAGTCTAATAACTATCCTGAGTAATATTAGAGATAATATGAAACATACCCGAAACAGTTCTTGATTTTGACATATTGGCCCATACTATTTGTGTAAAGCATGAAGTTTGTTACAACGGCCATCCAGAAAAGTAAGCTTATTGTACCAAGGTTCGCGATGACAAGGTTTTTTTTTTAACGAGTGGAACGCATAAATTAAAGCCGGCTCGTAGCAAATAGTCTAAAAATAAAATAATAAAAGTTATTATTTCTAAAATTATGATTGCACTTTCGAATCAATGTGCCACCAGTGAAATCAATACACCACCGCCCTTCGGATCAGAATCTGATCAAAACCGAGGAAGAATTTTTTGGTCCTGCATTTTAAATTACAAGACGAGATATATGTTAGATTTGCGATGTAGCGATCTTTCGGAATTAGTGTGAAATAGAATTAATTATAGCTTCAAAATAGAATTAATTATAGTCTCGGTGGTCGCAGGTGGGTCAAGGCGACCGAAATATAGTAATTTTCTATAGGAAACGTAGGTGCTTGTAAGCCGACTTGAACGGTAATTAGAGTTGACGAAGATACCTCATTTTGATGATGGTGATGATGATTGGTGAAGTAATAGATCTATTATTTGATGGAACCCCATTATTTAGGTTTTCGTTAGAAGCTGAAACCGAACGATCAGTAATAGTTGATCGAGGCTGTGACGTGGTGTATGAACAAAGTGTCGAAGACGTAACCATGTTTAAATAAACATCCTGTTTATTGGGTGTTTAAATAAAACAAACTAATGGTGCCCATCATTGAATAACAACGTTTCCATTGATGAAATTCTATCCTCTTCTTTTCACACAATCACAGAACTTTGTTTAAAAATAATCCTGTTACTCTGCTCATCATTTTCCTTGACTCCTGCATAATATAAATACACATGGTACTAACATGGTATGTTAGCCCATTGGCGTGCTAGATGTCGCTACTGGTATCGTTTTAAAATAATCAAAATATTTTTATATGTATATTCGCCTAAATGTCATATATGTATACTAAATTCTATCGACCCGACATCTGGAACGTCAATGGGTAAACTATTTTTTTCTTATGATGGTAGTACTATGTGTATTTATATTATGACTCCTGTTATATATAAAGAATTATAGGAGCTGACCGCTGACGCCACAGGTGTCCACTGTAGTCAAGTTCTTTTTTGAACAAGTAAATATATTCTAAACTCATGTTGGTAGAACTTGCTCCGTAGAGAATTGGTTTAGTTAAACTTTACGGACCTATAACTGGTTCTCGCGAAGAGCAGAGGAGTTTTAACTTTTTTTGAGAAAGGCAGAATTTTGTACCTTTCGTATCTTGGTTGGACATAATTGTTGAAATAGTGTATTCACAAAGTACCCGCTGCTTTTAGAGCTGCCCGTAGTATCACATTTTCTTTCAAGAATACAGTCAGTTAATATAGGTGACTTTAAAACGCACAGACAACCCCCAAAATGCTAAATCGCTACACAAAATTTAGTTTTCACCAAAACAACATCTCTGCGGCATGTTTTGCGTTGTATTCTGCGCAATTGTTTTAATCAAGTTAATATAGGATCAATTGTTGAACTCTCTCTCTCTGGCTTTACATCCCATAAAGAGCGTTTCCCTGTACAGACGATCTCCATTCATATCGCTCCATCACACGTTGCCTTCAGTCAGTTGCATTTTCATATGTCACGCAGATCTAAGACGTACACCAGCTGGTGGTTTTTAGGACACTTTTTTAATGGTTTAATGTGTTGGGGCTCTTTGACGTAAGTAAGCTATTTAGTTCGGTAAGATTTAACGAAATCTTTGCAATCTTCAAGAGATTAGCTAATTTTAAAATTCATCCTAATCCGATGCTGGTTCTCAGTGACTTTTATGAGATCGATCGTATGACTTTTCTCTCGAATGTATCGAGTATTCTGCAGTCGTTGGAAGTCAGAGTCAAGTTTTTACTTTTATAGGATAATACCGGTCATATTAGTGCTTTATAAAGCTTAATGGCTTTCAATAATAATAGCTTTTAGAGTTATTCTTGGAATTCTGGAACAGCCGTTCCCAGGACAGCGGGAATCAAAATGTTTTCAATTGTTAAACGTCACTTTCTAAAGCCAAACTACTGCTTCACCAAGCCACTGGACCTTACAACTGCCTCTATGAATCTTCCTGAAATTACTCTTTTTAGAATCTTTTCCATGACGGCAGGTTCTCTCAAATTATAGTATTTTGAAATACTTGCTGACCGCAAGACTCACTGATATAGAGTTATTAAATGTGTTTTGGATCTAATTCGTATATCCTTGATATACACACACAAGTGTGTGTGTGTGTGTGTGTGTGTGTGTGTGTGTGTGTGTGTGTGTGTGTGTGTGTGTGTGTGTGTGTGTGTGTTTGTGTGAGAGAGAGGTAGTATGTGGATGCCTTTAGGTGTGGATGTGTGAGTATTTGTGTCAAGCATTTCATCTATCAATCAATTTTAAAATAAATACTAGACTCGTTAATAGGAAATAAACTATTTTAAATTTATTTTTATTTTTATCAACTATCGAATATGGTGTCTGGGATTTTTAAAATTTATTTTGTGTTTAATTGCCTGATACATATCGTTTTTTTGTTTATGTTTGTTAGTTTTATAATTGGACTTTTTTTTATTTGTTTAATTTAAATATATAATTTTAGTTTTATAAATTTAATTGGCTTTTTTATTTAAATGTCTATTTACTTGTTCAATTAAATGTTTTATGAAATTGGTTTTTATCAGAGAATTTAGTATTTTTAATTTATTTATTGTCGATAAAGTAGATGAAATTGGAATTTCTGTAACAGATAATGTATGTACGTATATGTTTTTTTTTTTATTTAATTATTGGAAAATTCAATTAAATTGGTTTATTTCAATTTGGAAATTGATGACTTACCTTTTTCATTTAATTATTATATACCCACATTAATTTATTTATAAATAATTCTGGTCAACCAAAAATTCAGGTAAATTCGATGGAAAAATATAAATTAAATTACCACGAGGGAAAAAGTATTTATAACCTATATAAATAAATACGTACCTTTAACACTTAATTGGAAATCTTTAAATTTATAAATTCGGCTGGCTGACGATTTATTTCGGGATACTGTAAAATGCTTTAAATTTAATTTTAACCGGAGTGTATTTATTAACCCTCTTAAGCTGGTTGAGATAATTTGGTTTATTTTAATAAAAGCTTATTAAAAATAAAATAAAAAACAATTCCATTCAAAAAAGGATATTAAATAGGATCAAAATAAATCAAATATTTTCATTTGGCAAAATAATAATTTGCATTAAAAATATTATTATATATTATATTATGTTGTCATTAATTCAGCATGAATAATATTCTTTCAATTGAGATAAAATGGAAAATAGACAATCAGGGAAATTTTATGCACGGCAAATATAAATTTATAATATTTTAGGAAACTGTGGCCGGGCGGCATTTACATGACTCTCTTATACATCTAAAATATTTACAGGAAAATTTAGATTAATCAGAGCGCAGGTCTTCGGCTAGTAATTAAAAACCATGTGTCCCCAGGTTGAACGTGATTTTGTAGATAAACTGGGCTAAATTCAACCCTTTGATGAGGTTTTAAATGGCTCCTCTTATATAAATATACATATATGTATATATAAATATATATATATATATATATATATATATATATATATATATATATATATATATATATATATATATATATATTATATATATATATATATATATATATATATATATATATATATATATATATATATATATATATATATATATATATATATATATATATATATATATATATATATATAATATATATATATATATATATATATATATATATATATATATATATATATATATATATATATATATATATATATATATATATATAGTAGACAGCACAGGCCAACTATGGCCCGTATACCTCGTTTAATATTAGTGATTTTGTTCTGTTTTGTCATTTTGTTAATATGATGTTGACATTACAACATTTGTGTGCGACTAAATTTAATTTTTTAACGACCATACTTTGTATATACGGACAAAGTAAATTTTTGGCTAAAGGAAGAGAAACCAACTTTTAAAAACTTTGACATTACAAATATTAAATATAGAGTTGAAACTATTTAATGAAACCAAAATAAAACTAAAAAAATTTACAAAGAGATACAAAATTTATGATTTGGTAAATTTATAGAATTTTATTTTGAGTTTAATTTTAAAAAATATAAATGCAAAATAATAATTGTATTGAAAAATATTTTCATAAATTAAATAAAACAGAGACAATGAAAATCAAGGATACAAACTAGTACGGTTTTTGTTTAAGGTTTTCGAAGTCAAGCAAAATTCGATATATGTTTTTAGTTGGTTCTCCTTTATCATGTGGTCTGTCATAGTTTTTATTTACATATTTAAGAGTTATGTGGTTCATGTCTGGAATTGGGATGGGTTTTCGGATTTGAGTCGTTTGGATGTCGTGGATATTGGAACCGTTTTGGAGTTTTGGCATATTTTTCTATATTTTTTCTATAAAATTATTTTTATAATTTATGTATTTTTTATGATTTTTACAATTTTTTATATCTTTTTATTTTTATATATTTTTTATATTTTTATATACTTTATATGTTTTTATATTTTTTATGTTTTTTATTTTTTAAATTTTTTATATTTTAGTTTTTTATATAATTTTTTGTTTCTTTAAGTTTTTTATATTTTTTGTATTTTTGTATTTTTATATATTTTTAGGTTTTTTATATTTTTTATATTTTAATATTTTTTATATTTTAATTTTTTTATGTTTTGTATTTTTTATATATTTTATAATTTTTATTTTTTTATATTTGTTATATTTTTATACTTTTTGTATTTTTTGTATTTTCATATTTTCTGTATTTTATATTTTTTATATTTTTTATATTTTTATATTTTTATATTTTTGTATTTTTATATTTTTAAATTTATTATATTTTGTTATAATTTTATATTTTAATATTTAATTGTTAATTTTAATCAAAAACTAGTTCAATTTATTACAGCCTGCAGCTTGAAGAAATTAGTCCATTAATAGATATTTTTCATAGAAACACTGCAAGATTATAGAAAAATGGTTGCAGATTTGAGTTCCTAATAAGATATGACAAAATGCAGAGCAGTTCGTTATAATTGTGATTGTCTTGTGCTAACTAACAGTAGTTTGAATATTGGTTACCGAGAAACCGGACCAATTCTGTCATTATACTGACTTATCCTTCCTTTCCCTTCGCAACAAAAAAAAAATACTAACTATCGATCGCTTAGGTGTCTGCAACCGGGTCGAGTCTGTCATAACTAACATTCCATCCACTCTCTCGGTTTTGTTATATGTAACACGGGTGTACGATGGTGCCCGACATTCCCGGAGTTCCTAGTTCGTCTTTGGCTGCACACTCTAATCAATCAATTAATCAATCAATATTTTAGAGTTATGTAGTTTATGTGGACAGTTTTAAATGCATATAATTAATAGTTTTCAACTGACATAAATCGTTTTCCTTTAAAAATCGTTTTCGTCCACCTTGAACGGTGGTTTTTTGATTGACTCTCAAAATGTATAGCAATTATTCTTGAAATTACAATAAAGTATTTTTTGTCAGTTTAACTATTGTTTTATTTAATTTTCGTGTTAAATAATTATTTATTGAAGCTACAATTTTTTTATGCATTTTAGAGTATTGTGTTTTCAGAGTTAATATACTGTCATTTTTTTTTGATTGACTCACTATACATGTTGTTATTTAAAAATAAAGTGGTAGCGATTGAGTCCTATTAAAATTTATTGTGAAATTAAATTGCACGCTACTATTTTAACAAAACAATATTTTATTGTATAAAAAGTTCAACCGGGAAATGATATTACATATTTAAAATTTCATTATATTCTACTATATTCATGGAAATAAACTACCAGAATTATATTGTGTTGACAATGTAATATAACATAGTCCATAAATAACGGACCGGATTAACGAGAAGCAACTCTAATATGTTTATATTACATTTGGTTTGGATTAAATATTTTTTTATATATGAATATCCCGCACAAAACTTGAATAATCAATATTGATATGCGTTGACTGATCGACATTTTAATATTTACATTTTAAAATTTACCAGAAATAAACATAATAAAACAAAATTATATTTAGCATTACATTTTCATTCGATGAGTAAAATGTGTAATGAATAAAAAAAAATATTTTATTCATTCATAAAAACGATCGAAGTCAAGCAAAAGCAATGATAAAATAGTAAAATCTTTACGATTTACCGCAAAACGTGTGCACATCAACGTGAGTTGAATACTAGTTAGAAATGTATAATGTTTATAATACTCATAATTTACAGTACGGTTCATAAATGTGTTACCGTTTTATGGTACAGAAACAATTTGGTATCATCGGAGTCTCTTACCGATTTAGTATTTTGTACCATTCCTTAGTCAAAGTTGGCCGCTTTGGTTGGGGGCCATACTGTTATACCTTGTTTAAGACTTCTAAACGAGCATATTATCCATAGAACTTTTGACTATTCGATCTTTAAAAAACTTCACTGTTAAAAAACCAACAAAACAAAATATGGATATTCCCAAAATTAAACTCGACTTCCGCTTATACGCAAGGTTTAGGATTGGTAAGTGAAATGACAGTATATAGCTAAGAAAACTAGGTGCGTTTGATGGCTGTATTGTGTACTTCGCTACACAAACACAAAAAAAAACAATTATTCAGATATTTCGTGCACATTCATATAATTCGCTAACGCTGCATGTACACTGTACATAAATATATACAGAGCGTAAAATAGCATTTACACATAGCACTCGGTAGTCCTGGCCCGATGAGATGACAATTAATTTTTACCAATTCCTCATCAGATCGAAACTGAGCTTTGCTTTGCGCAACATCCAAATCTGAATAATTAAAATAAAAATATAACGACACACATCCGCCGTCGTTATACACTCATGAAAAGGTATCGCTTGGAACTCTTGGCTCATTGACCATGTTTTAAATTCTAAGGGAAGGTCCCGGGTTATCCTACATGTGACGTCTTATTGGTCCACTGCCAAATTTGTAGTCAGTGATCACCAATTGGTCACTGCAAAGCTAAGAAGGTAGTTTTCATACAAGTCAAGGATCACAGGAAAACGAAAATTACGTTTCAACTGTGAATGGCCGATTAAAGAAGATAAGAAAGCGTAATATCAGGATCTTCTTAGGTGTAGCATAATGGCAACCAACCACAGGTCTGATGATGTGAATGTTCTACAGGTGGTATGGAAAACTTCGGTGGGCGGCTGCCCAAAAGATGATTGGATAAGAATTATCGTCTTACGCGAATACGTTTTACAATCGCACGGAACAACAAAGCGGTCGTTGTTAGAGAAACCGGGTGATTGGTGGAAGGCTGAAGTATTAACAGTATAACTATCCAGCAATGAGCATAGTTTTCATAACTTCTTTGGAGGAGCCATCGGACTGCACCATAGCTCCAGACCTAGGGTCTATTGCCATTCGGGACCAGTATGGAGATAGCTCGACCAGGTAATTTGAGTCGCCACATGAGTTTGTGTGCACCTGCAATTGAATCACCCTTTATTTATATATGTATGTTATAAATTAATATCAATATACTATTAACAAATACCAATTCATAATCAATGATCGGATTGGAATGTCCTTTCGTATTTCATTTTCCGTTTTTATACTTTTCATTTTGTAACCAATTAAAATTCTTGTATTGATTTTCATTTTATTGTCTTCACTTAATTAAAATTGACATAAATAGTAAAAAAAAAAATATAACGATGATAAAATTATTTTAAACGTAAAATTTGTTCTTAATCATGGGCTTTCAATATTATGTTTATTGTCATTACTCCGTAGTTCGTACATATTAAACATTGTAAATGAAATTGACACTTTTTACCCATTGAATTTCTCTTGTAAACAAAAACCAATAATGAGGTAGAATTTCATATGGAAATTAATAAGGTTTTTGTCGATATTTGTATGTAGTGTACACTGTACAGTGTACACGTATATGTCGTTATGTATGTTTTGATTAGAAAATTGTATTTGTAGTTTGTTCACGACTTATCTGCCTGTCTGTCTATCACCAGTCTATATATTCTATAAAGTAACATTGTCATCGTTAGTAGGTAGAACGATAAATCGTTTTATTGTTGATTTTGTTGTACAGTCAATTGATTTAATTTCATTAATGATTTATAGCGATTATTTATTTCTTGATAAGAAAATGTATGTTGCGATTCAAGTTTTCAACAGTAATTTAGTTTTCAAATTAAATTAAACTATAAAGTTTGATTTTATTATGCTTGTTAAAGATTTGCTTTTATAGTCGATAATGTCGTTTTGTAATGAAAAATTTCGTCGTCAAAAAAATTTGATCGTTAAAAATATAGAAGTTTAAAATATAAAAATATAACCCAAAACTTTCAAAGTAGAACATGAAGGAGTCATTTGATATATGTACTAGAGCCCTGCATAGGATGAGTATAAACGCGGATATCCGCTAATATCCACTATCATCGGATGTATCCGCTTAAAACCTGGCGGATGCGGATCGGATGCGGATTTTATTTTTTATCCGCAAATCCGGATGAATCCGCAATATTCACGCGGATATTTCCAATTACATCCGCATCACAAGTGCAATTTAAACATGTTGAAACCAATCAATATTGTGTTATATACGTACGTGTATATTTTAAATTACAATTTTCTCAATTTACCGCTTGATCGTTTTTTGCGCCTTATACTGACATTTGCAATACAATCAAAGAATTTACATTTTTAGCAAAAAGAAGATACATATATATTTAAATTTTCTCTATTGCATTAGTATGCAATCAGTACGGCTTGGAATATAGGCGGTTAAGGTTGCATGTTATCAAAACCTCTTAAAAACTCCTATATTACAAAGGAGATTTTTTGTGCTCCTATTCTAATATAGAAAATCTCCTATAATATATATATATATATATATATATATATATATATATATATATATATATATATATATATATATATATATTCGTGTTGGTTTTGATATTATACTTGCGTCTTGCACTGTTTTGTTAGTGTATTATAATATTATATCTCAATCACGCTCTTATTAAATTAGCTAGACTTAGTTAAATATGTCGGCTGCATGTCATCTTTTATTGTTTTTGTGGATGCGGATGAGTGCGGATGGGTGCGGATGCAGAAATAAGTATTTTGAGCGAGTGCGGATGCGGATATTTTTTTATGTTTTTCTTATGGATGCGGATCGGATGCGGATCCCAAAAACGTATCCGTGCAGGGCTCTATTATGTACAGTCTCTTTACTTTACTTAATGTACTATATTCAGCAAATCACATCTTTTATTTATGTTTAGTATATTATGTCTGACGTGATTACATACCGTGATCTTATGTCCGGATGAAATATAGATTCACATCGCAAAACAAGCTCATAAATATGATGACGACAAGGAAAGTATGCTAAACTGCGTCCTAATATTTGTAATAATAAAATACAGGCTCCTTTGAGACGCCCATAGTATTGGATACTGTAATATCACAATAAAGTCTTTGTTCTCGTTCACACAGTCCTTAATTTTCTAGAGCTTTAAAGATTCCTATTGAGTTTGAAGCTTTTTAATACTTATCAGTTGTTCAATATTCTCGCTTAGGTAAATACTCGTAAGTTGTGTTATCCTGAACATTTGAAACTGGTAACAATTTTTCGTCCCAGTGGACTATAACATAATTGGGGATAATATTTTTAATCGATTTTGAATTTAAGCTGCACGTTCAACCCTCAAATTTTCTCGACAGAGATGAATTGCCGAATGATTTATTATTATTTCATCAATATTATGTGACTTCTGCAGTTGCTTCCAGAACATTCATAGAATCTCGCACACTTAACATTCATCTGTCTAGTACTTCAACTAACTTTAGAGTAATGAAATTTTTCTTTCCATGTGTCATTTTGGCAAACGGTGGTAATACATATTGTTTTACAGAAGTGAGATCACAATCGCTTTCTTCTTCTTCATGTTTAGAAGGTGATGTTGATATTGATGGTTCTGGTTCTACGTGGGGTTTTACTCTTTTCTCTTCTTTTTGTTTTCTTTTTCCATTGATTTCTTGTCTATTCCACCGAGATAACCAGGTTGACCTGTCTTCGATTGTGATTCTTTGTATTATAAATAGCATGTGTAATTTTTTTAAAAGTCCTGTTCTTTTTTACGTTCAGTTTCACCAATTTTTTTGAGTCTTGTTGCCATTGTTAAAACATATGAACCTCGTGTTTAAATACAATTACGACTGATAAATGTTACGACTAATAAATATAACTAGAAAATATAACTATCGACTGCTATACAAAAATAGTGAAAATGGAATAACAATAGAAATTTGATTTTACGGAAATGCACACAAAGAAAAAATACGCTCTGGCTCTCTGAGGAACGGCTTAACACCTTTTTTGTAGAAATTACGGTCCAAATCGACAAACACAAATTAACTCACAACTACGACTATAGTGTCTGTTTTTGGTATTTGTAAGCTACATTAAAGTGTCGACTTTAATTTGTAGTCACGATTGTAGTCATGGATATCGGTGACTAAAACAGTTCTTACAATTGACGTTTAAGACCGAATTTATTCGAACATACAAAAATTGTTTGTTGTTTTTGTTAATTAGTGAAGCGACATGATTGCCAAATAATAATTAGAATACTTATACATTATTTGTTAAAACTATAAATATTTTATAAAACAATAATTCTAAAGGTGTAAAATTAATACTAATTTAAGAATTTATTCTCATTAAAACAAAAGTCATGATTGCAATATCATCATCTTCCTCAGATGATTCTGATTATTTTTTGGAGAGTATAAAATGTAAAAGTGAACGTACTATCCAAGAAATTGACGAAAATTATTACTCGAATGAAGAGTTCAAGAAGCGGTTTAGATTAACTAAACAAAATGTTACCTTTTTGGGAGATGCTGGTTGAAAAGGATCTTTCAAACGTTGAAAATAGAGGGTTTCCTTTAACAGTGATACAAAAAATTCTCCTAGCATTGCGTTATTATGCTACAGGATGTTTCCAAACTGTGTCTTGTGAATTGATTGGTGTTACACAATCAACAGCATGTGTCATTTTACACGAAATATCAGGGTATTCGCTGGATTATCCAGACAATTTATCAAAATGCCTAACTTTTACAACATTCACAACAAGAATTTTATTCAAAAAAAAAAAATGTCAAAGTAAATGTTCAGGCTGTCTGCGATTCCAATTTATCAATTTAGTTGCTAGGTAAACGGGATATGACATGTATTATTGAATATATAAATTTCACTTTCCAGATGGCACGGCCCAGCTCACGATATGACCATTTACAATTTTTCAAAATTTAAGAGGCGATTTGAAGCTGGTGAATTTGTTTCTAGTTTACTGGTAAGAGATGGTGGATATGGTTGTTCCCCATATCTTATTAGGCTATATCGAAATCCTGAAACACCACAAGAAACGGCTTACAAAAAAGCATTATGCTCTACTCGTGCCTGTATTGAACGCACATTTGGAATGTGAAAGCGAAGTTTTTCCGTATTAGCCAAAAGTAAACCACTCTTTAAAAATACAAAATATGTTCTGGTTTTAATTCTTATTTGTTTTATAGCATCACAAATTCGACTTGACAATTTGTTGACTGTCATTGTTGCAACTGCAGTGCTGCATAATAAGCAATATATTTGGGTGATGAATTAGCGGAAGATGAAGAAGAAGTGCCAATCAATGAAAATGTCCCAAATATTCCACCTAATCCGGCCGAATGTAACTTAAATACAAATGTTAGGAGCCAAATCGCTCAAACTTTTTAAATAATAAAGCTTTTTGTTTTATTAATAATATATTTTAATAAGTTTAATTTAAAATTAAACTCTCTTCATCATCGTATGCAGATGGACATAAATTTTTGTAATAAATATACTGTGCCTTCGCTGCTTTTTATTTAATTGTGATGCGTGTAATCTTTTCTTTAAGGGCTTCCAATTGTTTTTCTTTAATTTTTTTATCAATCGAGTTGTTTCTGCGATTTCTGGTCCTCGGAAAGTTTGATATAGGAGTGCTTAAAGGTTGAGCATTGTTACGTGATGTTGTTGGATTTCGTGATGTGGTCAAAATGGGAGTCGGTGGTGGATCTAACACCGCACTACAAATATTTTGTGGAGTATCAATTTCTTCTAGATCTAAATATTCTGTTGAATATTCACAACTAGGCATATCCTGAAATGTATATAAACATTCATAGAAATACATACAATAAAACTACCATCAAATCTGTTAGGATGTGCTGTAATTCAAGGAGCAATTAATCTATACAGCATACCATTTCTTTCATCCAAAAGAGCTGAAGCCGGACCACCTCCAGTGCCTGATGTATGTTTTTTTATTAGCAATAATTTTCCGAAGCTTGCCTTTCATATTCATGTAACCGGCTTTCAATTTCTACATAGTCCTTTCACTATTAATACTCTCAGCATTAAATTTACCAGATATAGTTATTCAACATTTATTTTTAGTTCTATTCAGTATATAGAATCGTTATTTTGATCTCTATTATTCCTTTATATTTTGTTATTATTTGTAATTGTTTTTCCTTGTCCTCTTTATTTAAGCGACTCATGATTATTCGGTTTGAAAATTGTAATTGATGTATTTTAGCAAAATTTAGTTTGAAACAAAACGACAAATTTTTGGAGAAATGACACAAAAAATATATTTTTATTTTGTTGGTATTCCTTGTTCGAAAAACAACAACTTTTAGTAACGTTTAAAAATACCATCTAAATCATCACTAAATTCACAATTTTATTCACGTTTAAAAATACGACTTTCGACACATCAATTTCGAAAAAACTGTAACTACAACTAAAAGTTGTAGTTACGTTTGTCGATTCGGCCCTACGTTTTGCTTTTTATTTTTAATTACTATAAGAGGAACAAACATAAAAGGGTGTGCGTTTTTAAATTACAATCTTCGAAAATAAGGGACACCCTAATATAATATAATGGGTGTGTTTTTTTTATATCGGAGAAATCGGAGATATAAATTTACTGTCAAATTTTCAGATATGCGTTTTTTTTAATATCCGAGAAGAAAATTATTTCTCTGTGTCGTTTTTTTACGCTCCGATGATTATCGGATACGATCTTTTAACTCTGGAAAAATGTTCAGATTATTGTTTGAAAGCCGTGTGTTGTATTTTATATAATATATTTTTATTTTATAAAATATATTTTTTTCGATCGGAGAAAAAAATTATCAGATATATCCGATAAATAATCTCTCTGATCTCTCCGATTTCCCCGATATAAAAAAAAACACAGCCACTGTTCCACTTTTCTTTATAGTTTGTCATATCTGAATTACCAGAACATAAACATTTACATTTAAAAACAAATCCTGTTTCCGGTATTTTCATTTATACTTAGATACACATATCAAATTAAATTTTCTATTTTCCGAATTTTCTCGATCTTACTTTTAAATTGGATATATATATATATATATATATATATATATATATATATATATATATATATATATATATATATATATATATATATATATATATATAATAGTTTTGTTACTTTTGCTGTCACTAACACTTAAAATGAAACCTAAAATATATTTCTAAGTAAAAAGATTATTTTTGATTTCCTCTTTTCCATTTTGATGTTTTCCACCATATGGAAAATTATTAATTTATAAGTATTTTATTATTTTTTGCTGGTGCATAAATATTTTATAAATTTGAGTATATGTACTCAAGCTGAAAATGATTTTTCTTCATATATACAAAGAAACAGGTTACCTAAATATATTTTTCTTGTGTAAGAGGGGCATGCATTTTAAATGTTTTGCACAAGAAATAATAAAACTCTTAAAAATGGAAATCCAATGAAAATTTGTAACATATGCAATTTTCTTGACTTTAATTATGAAAATATCAGATAATAGTTTAAATTTTATCGTTCGTTAGTGAACTTTGTCTATGTTAAAATACAGTCAATTTAAATTGATCTCATTAGAATTTATACGAAGTTAGTTTTTAATTTTTAATTTTTAATTTCACAAACATGAAGACTTATACCATGAAAATACTTTTTAAAATTTAGATTTAAAAAAATCTTGAGATGAGTTGAAAAAACACCAAATTTCAGTTTCACAAAACATTTATGTAATTTAAAAATAACATTAAATAGTTTTTAATTTTATTCGTTTATCTGAAATAATTATGCAGAATGTATTTCGATGTATATAACCTCATCGTCAGCTGCTTCTTATGTCAAGTTGTTTACAGTTAAAACACAAACTCCTTCTTTGAAAACATATCTTATTTTTTTGATCTTAAAAACAGCTTGAAGTATTTATTTAAGTCCCGCTGCTGACCAAACGGCCATGAACAATTGTGTGTAAAATTGTTCATTGGGCTTAAAACCCTATAAGCGATCACTAATTGTTAAAAAAAGAACTGAATGATTTTGTAAAAGATTTCAGTATAGAGTATACTTGGCCTGAAATCCTGTTAATTTTTTTTTTCAAAATCAACCACACTGAAATTTTTTTCCTGATCTCGAAAAGTTTATACATAAATATATATATATATATATATATATATATATATATATATATATATATATATATATATATATACAGGGTGGTTGATACCAAATGTTACTGACTTCACTCTGCTGTCATTTGTGTAGTTGCCATTTTCGCGCGTCAATTTTTTGACAGATTGAAGTTTAGTTAGTTGTTTACATGTGGTCAACAAATAATTGTTCTAAATTAATATCTTAGTAAAAAAATCGTAATGGAATTCAAACGTAATAGTGTAATTGCACTGTATTTGGGTGGAAATTCACAAACAGCAATAGTTCGTGAGCTCCAACATTTGAATGTGAATAAAATGTTTGTGTATCGAACCATAACTCGATACAACGAAACTGGTAGCATTGCTAAACGCAACAGAGGCGGTCCTAAAAAGACAGCAACATCAAAAGAAATGATACGAAAGGTGAAGAAACGAATCCAACGAAATCCTCGTCAAAGTGCCAATCAATTAGCCGCACGTCTACATGTTTCACGATATAGCATTCAAACCATATTGATGAAATGAACTACACTTGAAGCCCTACAAGATACAAAAAATTCAAGATCTTACGGAGGCACAAAAAAAAGTTAGGCTTGAAAGAACACGAGCATTGAAGGCCTTGGCCGAACGTTATGAGATTCCAAAAATTGTCTTTTCTGATGAGAAAATTCAACAGTTTGTGAATAAACAAAATGATTGTGTTTGGTTAGAGCACAAGTCCAACGATAATTTGGATACAAGAGTTGCCATGCGCAAGCAATCACCAGCTTATGTTTATGGATTGGGCTGCAGTTACTGCAGATGGACGCACTCCTCTGGTTTTCATCGAACATGGAGTCAAGGTAAACCAAGAGGTGTACCGCCAAAGTTCCTAAACGATGATTTGCTACCTTGGGCACGTAAACACTTTGGTACGAACCGTTGGACATACCAACAGGACTCGGCACCGTCACACAGAGCTCGAGCAACACAGCAATTTTTACAAAATTGCGTTCCGCGGCTGATTTCGTCGAAAAAATGGTCACCATATTCACCAGACTTGAATCCCATGGATTTCTCCATATGGTCCATTTTGGAGAGTAAGGTGTCCACTAAAAAATACGAAAGTGTTGATGCATTGAAGTCAGCTCTTGTTCGAGAATGTAATAAAATTCCGCAAGCCCACGTTCGGTCAGCATGCAATGCTTTCTATGGAAGACTGAATCAAATAATCAGAGCCAAAGGAGGTCATATCGAGCAGTAACATTTTTTCATAAAATGTAATATGTTTTCAACATATTCCACGAAATTTCAATAAAAAATAATCAAAATTAAAAAAATTACAGCGTTTTCATTTGGTATCACTTGGTCTCAGCCACCCTATATATATATATATATATATATATATATATATATATATATATATATATATATATATATATATATATATATATAAATATATATATATATATATATATATATATATATATTTATATACATATATATATATATATATATATATATATATATATATATATATATATATATATATATATATATATATATATATATATATATATATGTATATAAATATATAAATAAATATATATATATATATATATATATATATATATATATATATATATACATATATATATACATATATATATATATATATATATATATATATATATATATATATATATATATATATATATATATATATATATATATATATATAAATATATATATATATATAAATAAAAGTTTCTTAGTCTAATTTTTATATTAAAAATAAAATGATTGGTTATGAGCCTGTTTATTTTTTATAATTTTTTATTAATAATATAAATTAATTATTTTAACGTTTGGGATGTATTATTTTAACGTTTAGGTGACCCAGACCCATCCATCATTAGAAAAATCGAAATAAAAAGTATACAATATGAAAAAAAAAAAATTAATTACATTAAAAAATGACGGAATTAAATATTGTTTTTAATCATTTTTTTTAGTAATAAATAATAAAATTTATTTTTAAGTTGGTTTGCACTTTTGGAAATTACTAATAAAGATATACAATATTTAATTCCGTCATGTTTTGCCGAAGAAATATTACTGAAAAATTTGAAAAATTCTGGAGAATTTTTTTATGAAAGTGGCATGAAAAAAAAGTTAAAAGCCATTAAAATTGTGATCATAGAAAATAAAACAGGTAAACCAACACAAAAAATTAAAAATTACATGTAATTTTTAAAAAAAAAATATTAAAATTACCAAAAAAAAAAATTAAAAATTTAAAAATATGTAAAACTATAAACTGTCACTTATGTTTTCATTTTAAAGCAAATGTTTGTAAGTATTTTGAAAATACGCACAGTCAGATTGCTTATTTAAACAATTTGGGTTAAATTTAATATGAATCAATCGTAATACTCTTCTTACTGATGGTTTTGGCTCTCTACGGATGGTGTGAATAAGGCAATGGCAGTGTCTGAACTAATATTAACAAAAAAAGGCTTTTAGCATCACGTTTATGTTGGTAAAGTCTTTCCGATAAAACTTGTTATGTTTGGGCAATATACGGAAAACTTTTAACAGAAATTGTGAAAGTAAATTATCAGTAAATTATTTGAAAATCATGCATCTTGTTCTTCCGCTTTTAAGGTAGATGAAAATGACGATTTAGGCAAGCCGTTATGTCTTAAAGAGAAAGAGGAAAAAGAAGAGGCGGAAAACGAGGATGATGATGATGAGCTTAAAGAAGAATGGTCTAGATACGCTACAGTAATAGATGCAGCTGCGATCAATACTTTTAATGACGTAGATGAGTTAAGAGAGCGAGGGAACCAGAGCATATTGAAAGCACAGAATGAGAATTTATCACAATTTAATAAAAAAGGACGGAAAGCTTCAAGGTAGGAATTAAATGATTTATAGTTGTCATTAAACTTGCACAATAATATGGAGTGGGTAAGTTTCAAAATAAATTCCTGGGTTCATATATGAACTGCCGTGTAGGTTACGAATAGCTGAACTTCTAATAACTATTTAAATATTGTATATGTTGAGGAATCTCTGTATATATTTACTTTTGTTGTAACTGTAATTTATTTGATAATTTATTTATTTTTTCTTTGATCATTATTTATTGATTATAAACAGGATAAATCATTAATGTCGGTCTCATTATGATAAGTGCTGAATATTTTAGTCTTGTGCAAAAAAGGTGCATAATATTTAATAAAAATTGGAAATATTGAGATATTTTAGCGGTTTAGTTTAAATGACGAAGGGAATTATATATATATATATATATATATATATATATATATATATATATATATATAGATGCATATATATATATATATATATATATATATATATATATATATATATATATATATATATATATATATATATAGATGCATATATATATATATATATATATATATATATATATATATATATATATATATATATATATATATATATATTTGGTGAGTATTTCCTTTGCTACTTTTAATGCTTTGTTGATGAAGATATTTTTCATGTCGATGAAGGCGTTCTTTTCCGAATATGTATCATAAAATATAATCAAAATGTACTACCTACTATGTGTTTGTGACAAAATGTGAAACGAAATTATATCATCGATTTGTGTATTTCCTGGAAGGCGTTGTTCATAGAAATCATAAGTTTCATCTTAGTTATTCAGAACATAAATAGTTACCCCAATATTTTAAGGTATATTTAATAAAGCTGCAACATTTAATTGATGAAAATTATTTCTTTTTTGTGGTTGTAAAGGAATTGCCACATGAACACTTGCACGACGACAGAGCAAAACTACAAATTTAATTTCAGACTAAATTATTCTATGTACATTAATTGTAACAAAAATAAAAAATAGTTTAGTTAAAAATGTTATCAATACTATAGAATTTCATTCAAAATTATGCATTTTAATGTTTCGTCGACCGAAAAAATAAAATTCGGTCGATAAAATCTAAAATGGTATAATTTTTGTCCTTTAAATGGTATAATTTTTTTCGGTTTCCGAACGCATCAAAACGAAACAATTTTCTTTTGTCGGGTATAACATAACCTCACTTCGATGTGTTTTTAGCTTGGATTTTGTTTTTTCTGTGAATGTATAGCTGATGTAAAATGAAAAAAACTATAATTTGTATGTGATTTTTAAATATTAATATGCATTAATTTATTTATATTTATATTTATTTACATAAATATGTATCTGTTTATGCATATAAAATAAATATTTAAGGAATAATTTGAGATCAAATTAATAATTTAGATTGAAGCGCAATCTTGACATAATAATTCTTTTTCCAAGTCAAATGTCACTTTTTATTATTTTTATTTTACTGTGACGTTTTTTGTCGACCGACATTTTCGGATTAAATGTGGCGCCAAAATCGACAGTCCGACCAAATTGTACGGTTTTGTATCTTCATGTGGCAATGCCTTAACGAACCAGCTTTAAAAATAATTTTATTTAAAGACCTGCCACTAGAAGGCGCCTTTTCTCGTGAATCTTCCCTTAAAAAATACTTACGAAATATAAAGGATTTTGAGCATCGATTTATAATTGTGGATACCAGAGACTGCTCGTCAATTAGCGCAATAGAATACTTTGCAAAATCTCATCTGCCGGCAAGGATAATAATTTTGAAAGGAGGTCACAGGTGCTTTAAAATTATTATAATTTTTCCAAATTATTAAACTAGAATATTAAATCAAATTATTATAGCAGAAATAAATTGTTGTTTCGCCCAGAAAATAATAAAGTAATCAAGGTAAGCAAGGTGATAATTATAAATAACAGAGGTATGCTGTTTTAAAAACGTCATGTGATCTCTGTTTGGGTTGATTTTATATGATATTTAACTAAATACTTCTGCAACATTTAAAAACCATATTAATTTTTTTATGATCTTACAATTATTGCACTAGTCTTTATAATTTGTTTAATTTTACAAAAAAAAAAATAATTTTAACAATTTTTTAATTGCATTTTTTAATAAAGACATTCACTAAGAGCAAACTTAAAAATAAATAATTAAAACGTTAAAAAAATTAATTGAATTTATCTTAAACTGCACTATTAAATTCATATAATTTTAAAGATGAAACGATTAAGATGTTGATTTTATTTTTTTCAGTTTTGTTCAAGTATCTCTCAAGTCTAAAAATATATAATTATTTGCATCTTGAAGATCTTTGGAAAAAAAAAATATTAATGTGTATGAATGTGTCCAGTTAACTAAACTGGATTAATTATTCGTTTAATATGTATACTGGATCTGGATTACATTAATATTTATGTATAAATATTCTCGTAAGCAGTGTAATTTATAATTACGATTAAGAAATTTAATTAACGAGGTGGTTTAGTTCAAAAAGAAATTGTATGCTCATAAATATTGCACAAAACTATAAGGCTGTTGTTTATTTGCAGTTCACAGAATCATTAACCTTAAATAAAGATTAAATAAGATAAATCTTTTTTAATTAAGAATCTTTGAAGATTATACTTCTTATATAAATTTAACATTTTCTTGATGCATCTTGACTAGAAGAATATTTTTTATCTATCATGTTCTAAGGTATTTTGCACTATCGTTTAATATTACATGCAAAGATATCCGTTATGCAATTGTATGGATATACATTTTAGTTTATGTTTAATGTCTTTGAACTGTGATAGTAGTAGAGATATACATTTAAAGATTGGATGGCTTGGTACACATATGTTAATATCGTTAGACCAAAGGAAATATTTACATTGATCATTAGGCATAATTGATTATACCATCATCGAAATTTCTGCAAAAACCATTTAACCAAAAATCATATGTGTATAAAAAATCATGATGCAAGGGAAACATAAAAATTTAGACAGAGCATAAAATATGTTGATACATTATGTTGGCACAAGTTATTTTAAATTTAATATATATATATATATATATATATATATATATATATATATATACACAAAAAATCAGCATAAAATAACAACTTAATAATGTCATTGTTAGTTTTTTTCAGTCACATAATTTATTTTTACTATATGTTCATTTAGATAATATTATGTTTTATGTATACATTTTTTGATGTATCCTATGTTTTCACATTTCAGAGAGATGCCAACTTTAGAATTTTTAATGTAATTTATTATGCAGTAAAAACAGATCGAATGCATTTTTCTATAGTTCGGTTTAATTTATTCGTTATACAAATATTTTAAGAAACAATTAATATTGGTCTATTGCGGATTTGACATATTAGTATACGAAAGAGTAAGCAATAAGGTTTGTTTAACTGAACAACTTAATTTAATCAAATTAGTTCTCGTGCTAAAAATAATTTCAGGTTATCAGTATTGTAAAAGCTCTTTATCCATTTGTAATACCACGTTTAGTTGTGGTTAGTTATAAGATATTATTTTCAGAATTTAAGTTCCAAACACGGCATCTTAAACAACAGAGCCAACTTAAAAAAAAATTGATTTAAGTTCTTTAGCAAAGAATCCGGCAAACAGTTTTGAAGCAAAATAAAAATTAAATTTTTCAAGGAGCAATTTGTGTATTTTTAATACGAAAAATATATAAATTTCCCCTCCTGAGTTGAAATAATTTTAACTTTGGGCACATTTTTCACCGCAAGCATCCTACATAATAAAATAAAAATAAAAATTATGAGCAATAATTGGGCTCATTATATATAATTTTGCTATTTTTTGACATTTCTTATTTTGTTTATATATACTGTTGTCAATTCACTGACAATATTTAAGTCCCGCACCAAAATTTCGATAGCGGTTTGTCTTGATAAAGACATTTTGGGTATTATTACGAATTAATTAAATTCAAAAAATTAAATTACACGAAAAAAATTAAATTACATGAAAAATATTAAATTAGACGAAAATTTAAAATCACCGAAAACAAACAAAAAGAAATATTACGAAATTAAAATCAACCAATAAAAACAAGATGAAGTTAAATTTAATATTAGAAATTATTACGAAATAACACTATAAAAATTTAAATCACCGATAAACACAAACAGCAAGAATTTAAAATCACCGATAAGAAATTAAAAATGGAAATCTAATCACAAAAAATCGCACAAATATTTCGTATACCACAGCCAACAACGATACACAATTAATAATTACATATGTTTCATATGTCAAGTAAAATAGGTAATAATTTTGAGCAAAAGCATTTGTTACTAACTTCATCCTGTGATGAAATTTTTTAACTACCAAAATAAAATTATTGTCAGTTCATATATGTAAATATAAAAAATCGGACGCGACAGGCGTTAATTTTCAATTGAGTTCATTTGTAATTTTTTTTGTTTTCTGTTTGGTTGTTTTTGAAAATGTTTTGATACAAATATTCATTCTAAAATATATTTTCCTCTTTTCTTTATCAGCAAACTAGCAGCACCAAACCAATTTTGTTTTGTTAAAAAAAAATTACATTACAATTTCACTTTTCGAAATCGGACCACTTTTTCCAGAACTGGTTACATCGAAACTGATCTGCATCAAGGCCAATCTTTGATGGAAGTATCTCCCTCACATTAATACTCGAAAAGAAGTAGAAACAAGCATTATTCAAGTATTTCAAGACAAATTTCGCTCCTTGCACCTGTAGCAAAAATTTTGAATATTGGTGACTAGCACTGAAAATTGATTATGAAAAAAATTAATCATATTGGAGTTAATATTTTTTCGAGGACCCCATTAACCGGTCTTGCGAAAAGGTGTATATAGTTGATGTTGAGCTGTTATTAAACAGCCATACTATTGATTTGAATGAATATAACAATCCACAAGCAACTTTCAAAATACTATTAAAACGGATTTATTGTTCCTCATGTCAAAAAAGGACTTGACCAAAATTATTTAAAATGGTTTAAACTACACTTCCTTGTACCGTTAAAGAATAATGTTTGAAACTTAATGACGAGCTAAAAAATGAAATTCGGCCAACTCTCAGTTTTTATAATTTTGAAGTCTTAAATAAAGTCTAAAGTTTTCATTTTTTAAAAATGTAATTGGATGAGCAAAAGGCTTTATTTAAAAAATGATGTGGATATTGATCGAAAAAAGGACCCAAAACAAATTAAAAATACAAACTAGAGTCAAACTTGCCATTAGTATCCTGTAATTCCTTGTGAGTATGATGGCAAATGCTAAAAGAAATGTTCGAAGATAAGGGTCCTACTCGTCGAATTAAGCTAGTAAGGACACTTATATTAATAAATCTTGAAAATTGGATGGAATGGGAGAAAGTATTTTCAAAATTATTGCAACAAAATTTTGTTAATTAGATGGCATGCTTGAGGGAAAGTCGTCCCTGATAAAAACTAAACAAAGAGCAATTTGACATAAAGAAAATCAGAGGTTTTTGGAAAAGGGTGCGTCATATAAAACTAATATATATATATATATATATATATATATATATATATATATATATATATATATATATATATATATATATATGGCATATAATGAAATAGTAAGTGTTGAGTGTGTTGGGGATCAATTAAAGGTTAAAGATGTGTAGACGTTCCAGGGCTGACAGAAAGTTTGTTTTGAAAGTGGAAACTCAATTTTCAATAAAATAATCAACTGTTAGCCAGGGCAAGGATAATTGATGGGGCATATAAATTACCGGTAGCCGCATTGTAATTTGTAGATTGTTAACAAAAACAAATTTTGATCTCGGAATCTGTCAAAGAAAATAGTTAAAAATAGTTGTCAATGTAAAGTTAGCATTAAGCATTACAAGGAAAAAATAGCAACTAATTTTTTGATAAGATGTTTGTGGCACAATAAAGCATATATCATTTGGTGGTCCATATTTCGTAACTCTTATTGACATGAGAAGAGATTTTGAATAATTTCGCGTGTTAAAAGCAATTGTTGAAATTTAAATGGAACGAAAAATCAAAATAAGACGTTTAGATAATGGTGGCGAATATATAAATCATACCGAGCAATTGGCGCAGTGGTTAAACTGTTAAAGCTGCGATGTTTGGGACGGGAGGTATCGGTTTCGAATCCCAACGGGAAAGGGTTGCAAAAAGGGATGCAGAACCCATGGGCCGAACCATCGTCCATGTCAGTACAGGCTTGCTAGAGAAATGTAATGTGCAGATGGATTTAAAATCGAACCTGTAGTGCGTTCTCGATTTGGCTGGTCACGGATGAAAGTAGGACGTTAAAAATTAACCGCGAAAGAGTTGGAAGAGCTTTGGCCCCAGAAAAGATTGCAGGGTTCAAACACAAAAAAATATATAAATCATGAATTTGGAAAATTATCATAATGTAAAATGTATGATTTTTGATGATATTTTGAACCGAAGAAATTTTGAACAAATAACGTAAATACGGCTGTATATTTAATAAACAGATCGTTAGCCAAAAGGACTATGAAAATACAATAAGAAATTTGGCCAAATTCAACTATAAATTATGACCAGTTAAAAACTTTTGGGACTCGTGCATTACAGCATTGGTATAAACACATTCCGAATCGCAAAAATAAAAATAAGACTCAAAATTGATTTTTGTAGGTTATATGGTGATAAAACCAAAGGGTATCGATTAATAGTCGAAATATCCGGTAAAATAGTTCATGCCCACGATGTGTTTTCTTTGGATCAACCTCAAGTCAAAGTTGACATTCATAGTAATTTAAATTTAGAAGTTAATCATAATTTATCTGATGAAAACCACGCATTGGCAGATGAAGTTCATTTCAGGTGATAAGTCATTTTAGATATTTTCTTGGATTTATAGGTCCAAAGCATCTGAAATTAAAATACACAAAACATTGTGAAAATATTGGTATATTGGGTGCAGATTCTGACTGAGCTTTTGAAATAGACAAAAGGCGTTCGTGCACTGGATGTGTCTTTATGTTACAAGATGCTATACAATGTCATGGGAAAGATAACCTACAGTATAGCATTATCCAGTTCTGGAGCTGAGTATATGGTATTGAGTTCAATAAATCAGGAAGCCATTTAATTAAAACAGTTTGGCGGATAACTTGGAAAAATTTTCTCCAATGTTCCAGTGTCTATATAGTGTTTCATAGTGTCAAAAATGTGTTTTTGAACTGAAAGGTTATGGTGTGAAACGACATTGCTTTCACTTATTCCATAAATAATAAAAAGGGTGCTTTTTTATTGTTCATATGATCAGTCCTATTATCTAATTTGTTTATTTTTATTTTATTCTCAAGTTGCGCGTCTGTCTTAAAAATTAAACCTTATAAAATAATAAAATAATTTGTATTTGAAAAATTCTTGATTATTACCCAAAATACCACATATTACTTTGTATTCTCCATATTTAATAAAAGATCACGTCAAATATTGCCATTGATTCGAAAGTATGTTGTGCAAGTAGCAAAATCAACTTGGTTCCTATAATATAGCTTTATATATTATATGTAATATTAATAAAAGCGTATCCAGTGATACGTAATGTAATCAATATCAACATAATAATAATGAAAATATTTTTAATGCCCCAAAGGAACATTTCACCATTAACATGAAGATGAAGTAAACTGAGAGTATGTCAAAAAAAAAAAATTAATGAAAAATTGCATTCCACAATAACACATACGTTTGAAAAATACATATATGTTATGCATTGTAGCAACAATATATTATGTATATTGTTAATCAATTTTTCGTGACTTGTTATGATTCATTAAATGCAATAACCATAAACCAATATAAAATGTAAACATAAAATCCAACAAAAGTTTTTCTACTTGTTTACTAATGTACATTAAATCATTCATATTAAGAGGTTTATGTTCAATTGCAGTTCAATTCGTAAATTTTGTATACAAAATAACATCATACAAATATTTCATTTATAAAGAACCAAAAAAAACATAAAACTTAACTGAATCATAATTTATGTTATGGAAATACAAAAAAAAGGATATATTCTATGTAAAAAAAAAAATGTTTTCGCCCAAGGGGGTAGAAAATAAAATTTTAAGCAAAAAACTTCTTTGAAATCATCAACAGTTTCGAATAAATCATTTTTGCCTTTGATCTTTTGTGTATATTTTTGCTTTACCAATTCGTTTTCTTATTTACATCGTTTGAAGTAATTAGTAAAGGAAATTAAACACTGTAATTTAATTTATTATGATTATTACATCAATTTTATTGTTGTTATTTCGATTTTTTTTTATTTTATTTTAATTGTAATAAAATATAACATATTTATTGATTTAACGTTAATTACATGAAGGAAATTTAATTTGCTGGGAATTATGAAGATTTTGACGGTAAGATTGATTTCACCGCAGAAAGTATGAAGTCTGTATGAATTAAATGTTCTTAATTAACTTTAATGTGACTTTCCAGTCGTCGAACAGTTTGAACGTAATTAATGTGTGTCGACTAAAAACTAAAAAATTTAAAAAAAAAGTGTAGTGTAGTTTATCATTTTTAATTTTTAAATTATTTTAAAATAACTTTGACTATAATGGTTCAAAGGTGGTGGGCCTGTTTTCCCCATAAAAAAAGAATAACAATGAACAAAGAACATAATCAACATCCTATTTAAGTGAGTGTAGTGTAGTGAGAAGTGCGCCAAGAACGCGTAGAGTTCAACGTTCCCCCAAAAAACCTGAACAAGTGGAAAATAAAAAATCAATGGTGCAAATTAAGCTATACCGTCCGTATAAAAAACTCCATGCAAACAAAATATTGCTTCAAATTTGGCAGAAATGAACGAACTCGAAGCGTTCAACTTTAATAAAAATAAAACTATTTCATCATCAGAAAATACGGTGCAAACACAGTAATACGGTGCAAAGTGGAATGGACAGGTATATCACTATGTTACTATTACTAAGCGCAAACGAAGTCCAAGATCTGCGTAATTTGTTATTATAGAAACAAATCTACAAGGCTAGAAGAACCTACCGCCCACATACCTTTGGATAATAGATTTTCTAACCTAACAATTGATGCATCCGATGGCACAAAAGTAAAGATGAAAAACGAAAAGCCGCCACCGATTTATCTAAGGGACGCTTCAAATAATAAAATTGTAAAAACTATAAGGGCTTCAACAGACGCTTAATTTTATAATGCTTCACTTAAAAGAGGTAGTATAAATGAAATCAAAATCCAGCCATTACACTTACCAACTGAAAGGCCAATAGGGCCTGAGCATAGTAACAAAAGGAATAGAAAGCTGAGTAGATGTATAAGCGATACATATGCTGCTCTCGCCGAAAAAGAATTTCAATCAAAGTCTATCACAAACATCCTAAATCGTGATAAAGTACCGCAACCATGTTATTCGGTTATAACATGAGCCAGACGAAAAATATTATTACAAAAATTAAAACTAATATTATCTGCAGAACACATTATACTAATTTCGGTTTCGTGACCAACATAGTACTGTTGAGCAGGTGCATAGAGTTATAAACGCAGTCTAACTAGCTCTAGAGGAAAATAAATACTGTTCCGCCGTTTCCCTGGATATTGCATAATCTTTTAGCAAAGTGTGGCATGAGAGCCTAATATACAAAATAAAAACTCTACTTCCAAAAACATTTCATGCAATTTTTAAAAATTATTTAAAACCATTACCGAACTAAATCTGATAAATGCGGGTGTTTCACAAGGAAGCGTGTTGGGACCAGTGCTTTAATTGATGTACACAGCTGATCTACCACATCAACATTTGTCGATGACACTGCTTTTATGTATTCACATAAAAGTCCGCAAACTGCATCAAGATAGCTACAACTTTACATATACAAAATTGAGTACTAGTAAAAAAAGTGGCGTATAAAATCGAATGAAAACAAATCGGCGCACATAACGCTTACATTTAATAAACGATCAGACCCATCGATTAAATTAAACAATGTCACGACTCCTCAACAAATAAACGTCAAATACTTAGGTATTCACCTTGATAGAAGGTTGACTTGGATCACATTGAATCAAAGTGCAAATAAATAAAAATAAAATTCTCCAAAATGTACTGGCTGATTGGAAAAAGATCAAAACTGTTAATAGACTACAAAGTTCTACTATACAAGGTGATCCTAATGCCCATTTAGACATAATTCAACTATGGGGCTCTACCAGCGTATTAAATATATACCTTTTAAACGGTTGCGATCAACAATACTACGTATAGTATTACAATTTCTGTTTGGTATATTCAAAATGATAACAGCCACAGGGGCATGGAGATTAAAACGTTAAAACAGATGATAAAAGTAGTTTGAAGAACCATTCACAATTGGAAACTCACTCCAATGCATTAGCGTGAGGGAACTACTATAAGGCTTCGCAGAATAGACCCACTAGATCTAATGCAGCTATAAACATCATTTAATCTTAGGCGATTAACTCATTTTTGATATATAAGTAAACACGTTGACCTTGAAAATTTATTTATTTTGACCTAACGGTGTTGGTCAAAGGAGGACGTCTCAGTTTTAGTTATTTCCAGTATTTAGAACAATTTTTTGCGCTGTTTTTGTTTATCTTCGAATTTTTGTAACATTTTCAAACGCCGCTTTTGAGCATACTTAGCAGGTACACACCTTGAAAAGTTTAATAAGTTGTAAGCTTATTCGAAAGCCCTATTCAAAATGTTACTCGATGTTTTATGCATTGTTTGCGTTTTTTCTATCATTGTTTTGTTAGGTCTTAATTTTCTTATACGTTATCCAAATTTATAATATCTTTGGTTCATTTTATGTTAATCATTAAATGATTAATATTCGTCTTTAATATTTTATTAATACTGTTCATATAATGCCATAACAAAATTCTTAATCACAGATCCATATTTATCGATTCGTTTCACCATAGCAAAATATGCAAATATGCTAATTTATCACAATTATTTTAAACGCCACATTCGGATACTATAAATTAATTTATGCATAATTCGTCATAACACAAATTTTTTTAGCTATCAATCATCGATCGATCGATTGTTATTTTTGTTAGTCAAGGTGTGATTTTTGTATTACATCAGGTATGCTAGCATCTAAAATGCATGATTTGAATGATTAATACAATATTAAAATATAAACATTAAACAATTATTTTCAAAGCATATCCTCTATAATTTTATGTTGTCACGATGTTATTCAGCTCAAAACACCAGATGCTTTTGATTATGCGATTCAATAATATATTAAATCCAAATAAATAATTGCAACAAATAAACATAACATAATTAAAATTAACAAATGAATTTTAAATTTGGTTTGAGTATTCGACAAAGGAAATCATTAAGATGAATGATAATGGAAGTGCATAATTGAAATAAAAAAAATTAAATTAAATTTTGTATGAAGCAACGTATGACATATTCGCAAAAAATATTACTAACTGCAAATAATATAGGCGTCGATCAACCAAATTGATGATGATATGGTGCATTAATTTAATATACATTTTAATTTAATTTTATGTTTTTGTTGCAGATTAAATAAATTTTAAATTTAATTTAATTAACTTTTATCGGTTTGTGTATATAATACTGGCAACAGACATTTTTATTATAATGAAATCATTGACTTTAATCGATTTTAAAGAATTTTATTAGCTTAATCCAAGAAAAAATTTAATTTCCGTTTTAAAGATAATGAAAATGTTTTTTTTTTTAAATTTGAAAATTTATTAATACTATAGCAGTATTTGATGCCGTACTTTGAGTAAAACCTTTCAAAGATTAACGGCACATTAGTTTTATTTTAATTTGATGGATGTTATCGTACACTTCTTGAACATCAGTGTCATGGAGGGCGTCGTTTGTACCAACATTCAAATTTTTCGACCACATCCTTATATTGGACGAATGGTTGTTTTGGCTAAAGAGAAAAAACCACAGTTTTAGAAACATTTTTAAATCGTTTCTTTTTCACAAATTTAATGAACCCCTTAATAAACATAATGACATAATGAAATGAATACATTTATTGAATAAGTGATTTCGGATGCCGTTTCTAAAAATAACCATAAGTTCTTCAAAATAGCCATTATTAGAGTGAAAGTAAACTGCAGCCAAATATTGGATAGCAATATTACCGAATAAGAAAATGCATTATTTAAAAAAAAACTGATATTTCGATAAGCTCGTTCCATCTGAAAGTTTCGATCAACTATAATTTTCTCTTGAATATTTTGTATCTCATCCAAGCTGCAGCGTTTACGAAATACTGTACAAGCAGTCTTTTAATTTCTAAAGCAACGTGGATTATTGATCTGGTCGATTACGAGTGGCTTAAAAACTTTCATCTAAAATTAGCAATGCGGAACTTTTTAGTGAAGCGATATCTTCCTTTGAATCCGCTCGTTTCATCTGCGTAGTTGAATTAACTCCATTTACAAGTATCACAATCACAAATTAAAAACTGGAAAAGCCGAATTATAATTGTCAAATGTATTTAGAAAGTTGGAATTATTTAAAAAAATTTTTAAAATAAAATATCTAACGTATCAAATGTCAAAATGTTAACAAGTTGGAGGTATATACTGGGTACTAAATAGATTTCCTACCTATATAAATCGGGGTCGCACATAAATACGAAATATTTGATTCGAAGACGAAGTCCAAATTCAATTAAAAGAAGGAACTTTAAACTAATAACCACTATCACGACAAAGCTTTCTCATAATGCAATTTTTCTAAGAGACCACACATGAAAATTCAAATGCACAGAGATGGCGCAAAAGAACAATTAGAAGGTATTAAAATGATTAATTTTACCACATCCAGTACACTTGATGAAACTTCATTAGTGAGCAAGAAAGTAATAACCGGGCTTCCTTTTGAAATAATTAAATATTGGTTTGCATGTTTATGAAGATTTTTTAAACTTTGGTGTTTTTGAGAATGTCAATAAGCTGAAGTGGGTGGCCAAATCAGATTAGAATGTACGACAATATATTGCTAGTTTGAACAAGACAAGTTAATAGTTAACTTAAGTAACATATTATCTACTGTTATCTATACTATCATATTATGACTTTGTCAGTTATATATACACTTGGAGGTTTAGTGAGCAGTGAATATAGATGTTACGTCAACTTTATAACATTTCCTGCAAACATTTACAGAGTCAAGTAATAAAACTACTTAGTGCGTTCGTTACCAAAACTGAAGGAGTTTCCACCAGTAATCCAAGACGACGTCAAATTGTTGTGATATGAAAATAAATTAACGCTGATACAAAATAGACACGACTGTTCAGGTTGAAATATGAGAAGTAAGAGCGAGTTTTATTTTATACACATGTCAATGATTACTTATACTAATACAACATATATAAATAACAAGTGTTACCATCAACTAAAATAGTGTTGCCATGAAGACTGAATTTTGTCCTCACTTCCAACATCCCCACTAGGACCAAATTTTATTGAACTTCATACCCATTGCAGCTGACAGTAATTTTATCGTTTGACTGGTTAGAGGTTTTGTAAGAATGTCAGCTATCATCTTGTCAGTTGAAACATGTTATAGGTGAAAACTACCTTGATTGACAATATCACGGACAAAATAATGACAAACATCAATATGCCTTGTTTGTGCTTGATAATTTCCACTAGATGCTAAACATATTGCACCTTTGTTGTCCTCCTTTTCCAGCTCCTTTTCCAAAGCTTTTAACCACATAGCTTCCTTTACAGCTGCTCCAAGTGACATATATTCAGCTTCAGTAGTTGATAGTGTAACAGTTGGCTGTTTTTGAGATTTCCACGAAATAGCACCATTACACATTAAAAACACGTATCCAGTAACTGATTTTCTTTCGTCTATGTCACTTGCATAATCTGCATCACAGTAACCACAAATAACTGTTTCTTTTGAGAAGCATAATTTCATCTCTATCGTACCTTTTAAATAACGCAATATTTTTTTTTGTTGCAATTCAGTGTGATTTACCAGGGTTGTTGTTGAAATGACTTATGGAGTTGACACTGTAGCTAATATCGGGTCGAGAAACTTGAGCTACAAATAATAAACTCCCCACTAATTCCTGATGTGGAATTTTAATTATTTCATCTCGCTCTTCTTTTGACTTTGGTGAATCATTACGGCTTAGTTTTTGGTTGACGTCCATGTTTTTGATTCCATAGACGCGATGACTGTTTAAGTCCATAAATTGATTTATTTAACTGTAAAATGCTGCCTTTAGTATCCTTGAACCCCTCTGGTGGTGCGATAAATATTATTTCTTCTAGCTCTCCTTGCAGGAACGCAGTAACTGCATCCATATGATCTATGTTCAGATCTAATTTAGCGCTTAAGGATAATAAAAAACGAATTGATGTATAACGAATTACAGGAGAATATGTTTCCTTTGCAACTAATATTGCTTTATATCAAGTAATATCTCCATTCGATTTTTTTTTAATTTTAAACATCGACTTACATTTTAAAACCTTTTCGTCTACTGGCAAGTTTGCTAATTTCCAGGTGTTGTTTATTTTTAACGATTCAAATTCTTGCTTAATGGCATCTTTTGAATGAATACTTTCATACCCATTAATAACTTCTTCATATGATGCTGGTTCGTTGTCTAAATGATTAGACACATATGACACGTAATCATCAAACTGTTTTGGTTTTTCGGCTCGATTACTTTTTCTGATAACAAGATCAGTATCAGCCTTTTTTCCACTATTCCTTTGTATATATGTTATCGGCATCTGAGTCAGTATAATTAATGCTTGTTTCAAATTCGTTTATAAGTAAATTTGATTCAGCGTTAGTAATAGTAGTGTCGGTTACTGTTACTTCATTCTCAGGAATTAAAATTTCATCTGGTGATTCAGAATTTCTTCTGCCCAAAACACTTTGTTTAGTTTTGCATCAAAAAGGAAACACCTTGCTTTCTCAACTAAGCTTCGATTAATTCTTTCGGCTGTACCATTTTGCTGCAAGTGGCTGTACCACTTTCTTTTAAAAACTTTTGCATTTCTAAATTCATATATTCTGTTCCGTTATCTGTACGCAGAATCTTTATTTTTTTATTTGTCTGATTTTCAACACAATTCTTAAATTGGATGAATTTTTATTTACTTCACTTTTATTTTTCAGAATGTAAATAAACACTTTGTGCGTGAAATCATCAACAAATGTCAAAAAATATCTTGCACTTCCATGCGAATGTAGTTCTATTGGTCCTCACACATCAGAATGTACTAACTCCAATATATTTATAGTATACTAGAGCTGGATTGATGAAAAGTTTTACGTGTTTGTTAGTGAAATCTTTTTTGTCTAATCTAGTCCATTAATTGTTGTTTTTTATTTTTTCTATTTTTTATGTGCTAGCGTGACCCATTCTTCTGTGCCATATATCGAACGATGAATTTTTCACAATGCTAAAATTAAAATTTACTGATTTTTTAGTTATTTTAAACATGTCTCCAAAATTTACAGCCTTTTTTGCTGAAACTAACTGAATTACTATTGTTTGTCATCTGCGACACAGACAATAGATTCACAAATTACCGGAACGTATAAGACGTTTGAAATTTTGATTTCTTCTTCTGAATTTTCAATAAGCACTTTCATTAATATGTCACCTTTACCTTTTATCTTTAAGTTAGTATTGTTTGCTAGTTACATGTTGTACTTGTAAATAAATTTCATATGTAATAAACCAATCACTTTTCATTGTCATATGACATAACGCTCCTGAATCTACAAACCAGTCTTCTGAATTAACATTTTCTGCCGCATATGCAGGAAATAAAACATTATTGTTGTTACTGTATGCATTTTTGTTAGGGAAATTTCTGGCAATGTGACCTGTCACGTTGCACTCATAACATCTGGGACCTGGATTCTTAAGCGTTTTTTGTGTTTTTCCGCTAACAAATTTTTTACTTCTTTTATTCCCATAGAAGACTACTTGTATTAATTATCTTGTATTAACTTTGTTTAAATCGAATCTGCTAATATTTTTATTCTTGAATTTTCTATAGCCATTATCATCGGTTTATATTGTTCGGGTCCAGCCAATAAAATAATTCCAATCCATTCATCTGTTACGTTCAATTTAATTGAATTCAATTTATGTGCAGTTACAACTATCTTGTGCGTAATCTTCCATAGACTGACTGTTACTTAAATTTGTTGTTAACAATTTTCGGAGTACCGCTACTTTACGTGACAAACCGAAGTCTTCAAACGCCTGTGTTAAAGAACCCTAAACTTCTTTAGCAGTTTTTCCGTTTCTGACGTGCACATAATTAATTGAATCAATTAGTAGAATTAGCTTAGATTTGACTTTTAAATCTTTTTTTGTGTTTATTTACAACACCCATAATTTTGTACAGCAAACTTCCACGTGTCAACATTTCTCTGCCACGTAATTTTTCAATTGGTGGTAATGAATTTGACATTTTGGTTAAATCGTGTTTTTTATATATTAAAGTTTTTTAATATATATATATATATATATATATATATATATATATATATATATATATATATATATATATATATATATATATATATATATATAAATATATATATATATATATATATATATATATATATATAAATATATATATATATATATATATATAAATATATATATATATATATATATATATATATATATATATATATATATATATATATATATATATATATATATATATATATATATTTAATTTTTATAGTATTTATAGTAATCATATAAAATATAGGAAATTATAAACCATACAGTACAAATTATTTTTATCAGATGTACAATTAACCTAAACGATTTATAAATATTAATTTTGTCACACGAATATTATTTTAAAAATAAATCAATTACGTTAAATTATAATATATGTAAATGTTATTTTATGTTTATTATTTATAATAACTTGTCACACGAAAACTTTACCTTTTTAGCTATACTATACATAAATCCATTCTAAATTCGCCTATATTTAGTGATAAATTACAACTTTTTATTTTATTTTGTTAAATATTTGTTTTAAAATCATGTTACGATAATAGATCTCTATTATATACATTGTTTATTGGCCCATGTAGGCAGGGGCAGCCACAAACTCAAGACCGCGGTGTGTTTAAGACAACATCCTAACCATCACTATTCGATCGGTGACAATCAAAGCATTATACAAAATTCTGCTGGACACTCTTTTGCCAAGAATTTAAAAGGATCTGTCCTAACCCAATTCTTGGCAATACATAAGAGTGGTATTTGTTAAATTTAACATTAGACCTGGCCAAAGGTAACATTTTAGACAAAAGAAGTACCGACTTGAAATCGAAATTCTTTGCGTGATACGAGCCAACAATGGCCTAAAACCCTCATTTTACTATTATTATGCATTGTCAATATATAATTTTTATAACATGTAATTTATAATAATAGAAATTCACTATAATATTTCTTAATATAAATTTTATTTTCGAAATATTGTAATTCAAAAATAGATTTATCTATAATTTATGTTCATATATAAGCATATAACGATATTATAATATTTCATTGTTGAACATATTATTATAACTACAAGGTTTGATATTTTATTCAATGGTAGCATTTTTATGTTTAATACACAAAATAATGTTATTATGTCGTTAAATCGCATATTTCATACAAATCGAATGTGACACAGAAATATCGTAATAAATAATTTAAAATTAATAAAATGACATTAAATTGATAGTCCAGTAAATGATCATTAATTTATCATATATTTATATATATATATATATATATATATATATATATATATATATATATATATATATATATATATATATATATATGTATATATATATATATATATATATATATATATATATATATCATCATATACACTTTTCGAGTTCAGAAAAAAAAAATTTTCAGTGTGGTTGATTTTGAAAAAAAAAATAAAAGCATTTCAAACCAAGTAAACCCTTTACTGAAATCTTTTATAAAATCTTTCAGTTAATTTTTTTACAATTAGCGAACGCTTTAGAATTTAAGCCCAATGAAGAATTTACACACATTTGTTCACAGCGTTTCGGTCTGCGGCGGGAATTGGACTCAATGAGTGATATTGTGCCAAAGAACACAAACACACATCATTTTTATTTTTACTGCACCCTATAAAATACTCAATTAAAGATGACAATTGCAGGGACTGTGGAATTTATTTTGCCTCAATCAGTAAATTAAAAGTGTAAATTTAGCGTTACGTAATTTATGGACGATGCCTTATTAAGAGTTACGAAGTTTATAGCATAAAAATTTAAAGGTCTCTAGAGCAGACCTCAAAGTCAATGGTATCTACTTCAATTAAATAAAAAAAAATCAATCACGGGACTGAAAACCATTTAGGAGTAATAATAGTAGTACCTCGGTAATAAAATAATTAAATTTATTTCCTTAGTAGTAATTACACTGGCAATACCGATGACGATGTATTATTAAAAACTATGAATATAATTCTTCGTATACAGCATGACTCTGCAGAACTAAAAAGTAGTTTTCTCTGTACAAGCCAACATAGGCTAAGTATAGTTATATAATCTACCATAAAAGTACCTGAAGCTGCTCCTTGTCAGTTGGAATAAACAATTGGCCACTAATATTCATAATCTTGACCACAGATGTAAAATGTTCTAAGGAATGAACTTTTAAGTTAAGAAATACTTGATAGTAGGGGATTCTTGAGACTTGTTTGATGCGCTTCAAGACTCCTAGAAGTTCTTAAGCGTCATAAAGTCGTTCACAACACAGGTTTAAGGTGAGTATCCCGGGGACCTCCACGATCAATTCATTTATTTGAGTTACTTGCTTTCGAGCACGAAGGAACGATCCAATCTAATCTGAAAATTTGGAAACTCAAAATCTGTGTAGATTGCCTTTTACAAACTATCAAACAAGACATCTATCTAATATGAAGAAGAAAACGCATGGTATATATATTTCCAAGGCCTAACTTAGCATATTTGATGTAGTAGATTAGATCAGTGAACCTTTGAAAATGTAGGCAATAATACGAGTTTACTGAGAATTTTAGGAATACTTGAAAAACCACATCCTGTATTTCAATTTCGATCTAACGTTCATCTCAGAAATATAGAGTATTCCTTTTAAATTAAAATGTTAATATTAAGGATCATATTATTGTTTTTTAAAGACCTAATCCCAGTCTAGTAGCTTCTTTATCGATTTCCGACGAAAATTTAAGAATTCTTTGATCAATAAACATATAGAGTGATACTGAAGAAACATATAGAGTGATACTGTTGAGTTTTCCGGCACCTGCACTAATCGATATTATCGAATCGAGTCTTATTGTTTTTTTACCAAATTAAATGTGGTCCCACATGAGCTTTGCTTAACAAATTCGTCTACTTCTGCTATCATGAGTCATATGTTTTGTGTTGTTCAGTATTTTTATTTTGTGCTTGGCTTCGGTTACTTGCGTGTATCATTCAAATCAATCATGGCAGAAATAGGCAAAGATATTATCACAATCTTGTGGTAGAAATGCGGTTAACGAATGATGAAACATTTTTAAATTTTCATCAAATGAGTCTTGGTGAATGGATATGGTGGAACGCTTAATTACAACAGGTCAAAGGCTATCACTAGTTGTTCGGGAAATATTATAAATACCAAATACATGAACAGAATGGAACAGAGAACTACCTCTGCAATATTTAGAGAGAAGTTGTCACTGGGATGTTTTACGAGCAAGCGTTTTCCTTAAGCAACCCTATACTATCTGAAAAGAAATTGCAAATAATTTCGGAGAACAAAGTAATTTCTACCATTGCTAAGGTGCCATGAATAATATCACTTTTCTTCCCTTAGGCATTTGGAAATTTCGGTTCCATTTACTCAACATTAACAGCATAAAAAATTGAGTAACGAAATTTACTTAATAATAAATTCATCATTTAATAATTCAAGTGATTTTTAGCCACTGCCACTTTTTCGTGCCCGACGAAGTCTGTTATATTTTGCTCTAATAATTTTCCAGCGGCTTTTCGAGAAAACTAAATTTTATATTTCATCTAATTTCATTTACATAAATAAACATGATTATGTACTTATTTTAGGAACTTTCTTTTAATCAATTATTTTATATGTATAACAAATGAAAAACAAAATCTACTTCGTATTCACGAACTGTCACAAATAAGTAAAACAACAATATAGAGGCGAAAGTACGTATGCGGATATAAAATATAAACAATATCTGCATAGTAACCAACCAAATCAACATATATAAACCATGTGACTAGCTTTACCAATCAAAACACACGTTTGCTGATATAATGATGCGTAGCAAAATAAAAACAAACAAACGGAGATAACATTTTTTAAACTTGTTTTTAAATGGAATACGGAGATTTATGTTCGCATACGAGTGATTTGATTGGAGAAGCTAGACACATGGTTTATATATGTTGATTTGATTGGTTACTATGCGGATATTGTTTATATTTTATATCCGCATACGTACTTTCGCCTTAATGGGTATAATTATTGCTCATATTATCTTTGTGTTGGTACGAAGATTATTTGCTCAAAAAAATTTTCAAACCCCAAATCTTCTCGATATTTTTAGGCAATATTCGTTTATCGATTTTTCTCATGTCGCTTACCGAGTTTTACTTTATTTAATATAAAAATGCCAAGCAAGTTTTCATCAGAGAACCAAATCATTTTTTTTTTAGAAAACCAAATTACCGGTGATTGTTGTTATTACAGTTTATGCTGTTACAATAATTTTTGGCACAAGGTTAGAATCGAACTAGAGTTGTTTTACCCCAAAATATAACTTTTAAATGCTAAGAAGATAATAATAATATGCCCATCCATTTTATATAACAATAATAATAATAAAACGAGTTTTATAAGCCATTGCTGTCCCATACCGAATCATCATTCTGGCTGGTTCTTTGTATTCGTGAAAATAAAAACAAAATCGTTCTCTACCCTGAAAATGATGGCCCTCCTCCCAGAGATCGCTGCACCATCTGTTTAGGTTACCTTGCAAAACGTAAACAAGCCAGTGTACTCGCTGTTTTTTTATTTCATGAAAGAAATCAGGAATTTTCATTAAACTTCTGATCTCGTGGTTGAATAAATTTCGGTAAGTGTCGTCATCATCGCGTTTGAGGCCTTAAATCATGCGCATGATTCTTTTTTCGAATGTCTTTAACCATCTTTCATACTCATCCATCAGGGTCCAACGCTCACACCCATATATGACAACGAGACTGATCAACACATTGAACAACTTCAGCTTATCGGAAATTACAAGGTATTTTGACTTTAGCTGTGGACAAGACGCGCGTTAATATCCCCTTCCACACAGTTATCGTGAGTGACAAAGGATCCGAGTAACGAAAACTTCAAATGGGAGGTCACCAGTACTAAACTCCATTATGCAAATTGTCTCTAAAACCATAAATCAGTTATATAAACTATATAAAACTACCTGTTTCTTTGCTACCATATTGAAATTTACCCACCATATTTATACCACAGTGTAATGCGTATATGAATGAACTTACGTCTATAAATCAACTGAAAACAGCTCAATTTCATTAAATATTTGCCCAAAACCAAAAATCTGGTTAAATGATTTATTTTCAAACGATTGCGAATCTTTTTATCGTATCTTTCGTCCAAAATGAAATGAAATAATAAAAAAATGTAATCAAAATATATCAAATTTCTTCAGGCCAAATGTAATAAATTCAATAGGATATAACCAAAACCGAAAACCAATATTATGTTTAATCAAAATTAAAACTGATAAACAATTTTCGATCATTATATATATATATATATATATATATATATATATATATATATATATATATATATATATATATATATATATATATATATATATATATATATATATACATATATAAATATAAGATTAGTTCTTATCTCAATTTTCGATTGAAACAAAATATAATTTAATTAGTTTTGACATTAAACGATCCACTGTGTCTTGTGTAGATGTTTTCAGCATTTAACGTTTACACACTCGACAAATGTAATTTTTGTGTAATAATATTATTCGTTTCACCGATTCTTCGCTCAAATTTCCTAACTGCAAAAAATCTAGTTAAATGATAAGATCTTTTGAATAAAATTTTTTTCTTATCCATTTACACATAAATAAAGGTCTAATTCTAATTTCCTATTTACATTTTTCTGTTTGAATACAGTGTCTAACAAGTGCCGCGACTAATGCTTATCACGAAAGGATTTAAGATTAAACGATTATGTTCTTAATTTATGTATATAGAAAAGTAGTTAAATTTGTCCACTGACTGCCGTGCTTAAGCGACTTAAATTTATAAAAAAGTTTGACATTTGGTAATCAAAAAGTGGAGAGCTTAGATCTCAGAGATAGTTTTGATGTATGTTTTTTTTTTTAATTTTTTTTTATTACGACTAAGTTGTTACAACTCATTTAGAAATTTTTTTTTTCTTATTTTAATTATCTGTTAGTTAGGCTATAACACAGTAGTTACTCCCATTGGGCTCAGTTCTTCCGGTTACATCAGCAACTTCCAGTCCTGAGGAACTAAATCAAGCGGCTTCATTATTTTTAGACATCTTTTGGAATGTTTGTATAATCTAACGTTCGTTTTCATTGTGCAACTCCATAGCTGGATGCCATAGGTCCACGCAGGCTTAAGTATTTACCTGTATAAAAGCAGCTTATTGTGAATGGTCCAATGAGCCAATACATTTTTCTGAACTTTATATCCAGTTCTTGCCTTTTTTAGTCATACCCAGGTATTTTGCCGTGTTCGCATGTGGTATTTCCTGCCTATTTATGTAAATAGGTAGGTGATCTACTTTTAGATAGGTGAAGGTTGTGTGAACTGATTTTGGCTCATTCAATTTTATTCTCCATTGCTTTAATTTGCTGGTGATCTCTTCGATTGTACTTCCAACCGCCAAAATTGCTGTATCATCTGCAAAGGTTGCAATAACTGTTTCTCCAGTAAAAGGTATGTCATTCGTATAAAGCAAATATAATAATGGTCCCAGCACGCTCCCTTGTGGTGCACCTCCTTCACTTCTCTTGAGTGATGAGAACTCTCCTTCATATTTCACTGTGAAATATCTCCCTCCATTGTATGAATTCAATATCTCTAACTGCTTAGGGAGGTCGCTAAGTAATTTATATTCCATTCCTCGCTGCCAGACTCGATCAAAGGAGTGGCCAACATCAAGGAAAATTCAGAACATACCTTTTTGTTTTCAAGCGTCTTCTCAATCACGTTAGTGACTCTGTGTACCTGCTCTATGATGGAGTGTTTCTCTCTGAAACCAAATTGGTGAGATGGTAACAGGTGTCTTTCTTCAATCAGAGGTTTCATCCTTTTGAGTAGTAATTTTTCAAACAGCTTGGACAATGATGGTAATACAGATATAGGTCTGTAAGACGTTTTCTCATTTTTCAAGTTGTGTTTGGTTTTTAATTGGGACTTGAAGATCAATATTTTCCTCAAGTAACAGTACGATGGTTTTCCAATTGAAAACCATCGTACTGTTACTTGAGGAAAGTATTGATCTTCAAGTCCCAATTGAAAACCAAACACAACTTGAAAAATGAGAAAACGTCTTACAGACCTATATCTGTATTACCATCATTGTCCAAGCTGTTTGAAAAATTACTACTCTGTCTTTCCGCTTGTTAACCTTGGTGGCTTTTCCTTCATTTTTAAGTTGATGCATTGGTGGACATATCGCAGCAACCCGCAGCTTCTCGTAATCATTCAATTGCTCGCTAAGTGATACAATTCTTGCTATTAAGGATACACCAATTTTTTCTGTATTCAAAAAGATTTCTAGATTGAAAGACGCTGTAGAAGTTCATTTGCATTCCAGGTTAATATTCTTAGTGTTTTGTTCATTTTGTGTTGTTTAGTTGATCCCTCACTAGATAAAGCAATTTTTTTGCTACAAATCTGGTTAATTTTTCCTTGATGTCCTACTTGATGTTCAAGATTAACTTGTCTTTTATTTAGAAGCTCTATATTTTCTTCTATTTTAGAGAGGCGATTGACAATAGGGTATTTTGTGGTATTTAGGGTATCTTAAGTCCTTGTTTTGCTGCTTCTGAGTATGAGAATCCTTCTGTCACTTTCGCACTGCGGAACGTAGTGACAGTTTTTGTCGGGATTTCTTTTTCTTTAGTTGCTCTCATTGGGTGGTTTTGTTTGCCCTATTTCGCATGTTTTGCAGTGTTTTGGCTACTTCATATCCTCTATAGCTAGCAAGGTGGGTTTCCCGGCAGTTACCACATTTTAATAGAGTGTTCCTATCTATAACGTAGTTTTTTGTGTCATGTTTTCCCGCACATTTTACACATCTGGTTTCATGATTACAGTATTTTGCATGTGGTTGGTTCCTTTAAGTTTAAAGTCTTAAGATTTACATTTAAATTTAACTAAGTTACCTTTTATTTTCATAAGACCCATTCTCTTTGCAATATTTTACCATTCCGGTACTTTTCCTACACTCCGTATAGCTACACAATTTTAACTTTACGCTTTATTTAAAAATTTACACTTTTTAATCTTTACGCTTATGTTTATTTTGATTTTCACATTGCACCATTGCACATATTATATGAATGAATTATTTAACATCGTTACATTCTTATCGCAAACATGCAAAAATAAAAATATTTGTGCTCGTATTTTTTTTAATCTTAATCTTAAACTAAAAATAAATAGTGAAGACAAGTAGTGTATATTATAGTAAACGAATAAACATACACAGAATTTAAATACGTACATATTTCATTTTGGTTTTGCTTCCTCGATGTTGAAATAAGCAGATTTGATGTTTATCTTTAACATTTTCTTATTTGCACATAAATAAGAGACGATTCGTAATTTTATTTAAACGTTTGTTTAAATCGATTACATTTCAGACTTGATGGATTGTGATTAATATATTATTAAGATTTAACCATAATTTATCATGGTGCCGTCGAGATATAAATTATTTTTTTAGCACAGCAAATTAAATGTAATAATTATTGATATATTGGTTAGAATTGGAATGTTTGCGTCTGGTTTTTTAATCTAAAATGATTAGACCAAATGCACATTAGTCACGTTTTTTTATAAAAAAAAAATCTGACATTTTAATTTTATTGTTTTTAAGTCATCTGTGTGGTTAAAAAGTAAACAGGTGTCTATTCCACATTATTCAGATTTAGTTATATTAAACTAAAAAAGGACAAGCCAGTGCAATAACTTCTAAAGAGGATTAGTAACTTTAACCATTAAGCCAGATAGCAGTCCAGAATTCAAATTAGTTGCGCTTATAATGCCAACGATTATCAGGTAAGTACCAAATTAAATTTAAACCGCTCAAAAATACATCAAAAGTTTACATCGGCAGATTTGGACTTTTACAAAAAGAGTGATGTGCGGATCACCTATTCAACATTCTTGCAACTGACAATCTAAAATTACTCGAAATGCACCCATATTGCAAAATAAGATTATTAGTTTGACAGTTTAAGGGGAAACAAACAACATTACAAGCCATCACACTACTTCCATGCTAGCTCTTACTCCACAAAATGTTGAAATTGTCGACATCGATTAAAGCTGATTCTGGGAGCTGGATTCGATATACGAGCAGAAAATCATTATGTCTCCAGAGGAAGTATTTTGTTAGGATCACTTTAAAAACTACCAACAAACGGATTATAAAGAGCGATTTGTTGTAAGACTGCTATTCATGAACTCGTACCTGCTGGCTTGGGACAATCTCTACCTTCTACTTTTCAAAGATTGAAAGAAATAGAACGCCGTCTTAGCCGAGACTCAATACAAAACTATTAACCCATATAACAGAAATTCCTCAGGAGGCCGTTACAAACGCTGGTTATTACATATCTCATCACGGCGGTTATTACATATCTCACCACTCTCATCTTTACTGAGAAACCAAATGCCTATTAAAAGCATTTGATTTCTCAGTAAAGATGAGAGTGTTTTTTGATGTCTCTGCAAAAGCAGGTTTAGAACTAATACAGAAAATCAACTACTACAGTTACAAAAGAAGATCGTGTCTCTATTAGGCAGTTACGGATTCCAGCGCAGCAAGTGAAACTATGCAGTGACATAATGGATAAAGCTCCAAATAAAACACAAAACACTCACCTTAAAGAGTTTCAAGATCGAGTTCAAGTATGTTGCACTCAAAATTTTGCCTAAGTTTAGAAATTCAGTAATTTTTGAGATATATATAATTTTTTACAGAAAATCACCCTAAGGGTAGAGTGCGTGAAAGTCTACTGAATAGCTTAATCTGGCTATTTATCTATATATCCATGCTCTTAAATAAATGAATGTTACCCTGTATTGCATTCTTAAAGTCCTACAGTCCAATCAATCAATCAATTGTGACCAAAAAAAGAGGTACGGTGTGTAGATGCTACTTACCTCGAAATGCTTCTACGAAAGCTTACAGAAGTTCATCTTTAGATGTCCGTTTATATCTAGACATTCCTTCAAGTATATCATCCGAATTATTATCACCTCCAAAGGCTCCTAAGTTCTTCGTTTTGCCATCGTATTACATATTTTGAATAGACATATTTAAATCTACTTTTCTCAACAATTTTTAAAATTTACACAGGTGTACAATTTAAGCAACGTATTCCATTTAAATGAAAAGTAATTCTTTTAAACTAAAAAGTATGTCTGGTAACAATCAGTAAAAATCAAATACCTTAAAATATAAAATATGTATATATATATATATATATAAAACATGAAATGAATAAATAAGTACATAAATAAAATAAATAAAAATCATATAATAAAATATGTATAAATTATAATCTCCTACAATCATACAATTCTGACAATTGACTAAAAATGAAACAAATCATTAAAATATCCATGATTAATATTCCAAATTGCACCACTCTACATTATCGACTAGCTTTTGTAAGCTTGACTATTTTCACTGGTTTCTTATGTTTTGGGGAAAGTTTTTGTTATTGTTAATTATAAGGTGTGCCATTTATCTTACATAACGTACATATTTGATTAGAAATTAATTTTGGTCGACCAACTAGTGACCAAAATCACAATACATACATATGTATATAACATTACAATATGTACTCGTAATTTGTATATGAAAAAAAAAATCATCAGTTCTAGCTTTTTCACACCTATCGATACGTTATTTGATCAATCAATAAAACGTTCAGTGGTCATAATACCATCGAGAATTTTAACACGATTTAGTTTATTTATGTAAATAAAAATACAAAAAAAACCGAAACCTGACCATTACCAATTTTCGTGTAAATGTTTGCTTTTGAAACAATAAAATATTATGATTTAGTACCAAATACCAAATGCAAATAGTTCGGTCATATTATGTTGGTGGTAAGAGGCTATATTTTCATTCATTACATAAATTTACAAACGCTCTTGACTTCTAATCGTACGTTTTTAAATGTGTTAATTAAATTTAAAATATATTTCAAGAGAGAAATTTAAATATACATTTACTCGTTTGAATATCACTCAAAAATTGTTGAGTGTTTTTTATTTATTTATTTAATATTTATCTACACTCTGCATACATATGACTGGAGACGTGCTTAACTGCTTAACTTCTTTTATCGATTCTTTATGTATAATATAGTTGTATATTTTTGATATTATTTTTATGTCAGCTACTTAATATGTAGTGTTTATACCTGTTTAGACGTTTAAAAAAAATGAATATTTATAGAAAATTTATTTATAATTAGGTAGGTGCATAAATGTTTGCGTATTTAATAAAAAGTGAGATCATATCGATCGGCTATCAAATTCGTAACGGGTTTTCGTACAAGACACGGACTACAGAAAATCGTATGAAAAGTTTCGACTATGAAGTTTGGTTTCTAGTTTTATTGCCATGCAGTGGATTAGGGGTCTTTGTTACTAAACCTACTCATATTACGATTACCTCCGCATTTTGTATATAGATAATGTTCTCTGTAGGCTTGATCAAAGATATACCTTCATCAAATGGTATGCTCAGTCATGGGTGGTTTGAGTATTACTGATCATTGTTTAATTTATCAAAGGTCTGAATATCGGATTCTCTGTTATATTTGCTAAGTAATATCAAAAAACCACCCGATCAATGAAATGTACCTTTACATAGTATGAAGTTGTATGATTTAGCAAAGAAACTCAACCGAGAAACACTACTACTCAAAAATATTTCAACACAATGGTAAAGATGCTCCCAAAAACTGGCGAAGAGTGAATAAATTGATTATCGTGTATCTAGAGCCAGTTGAACTGATCCAGTTACAAAAAGTTCTCACATTATGGCAAAACTATGATAAAACTATGATAATTTTATAAATGCTGTCAAGGACAGAAAGTCTTATGAAATCGATGTAACAACAAAAAGGGTCATTAAAAAGCTAACCTACTATTTAGAAATTTAGAAATGAACTATTGACTAAAGTCACGGTTCTTCAGGGTTCCTTTTTAGGACCAATATTTTTCTTAGTTTACATCAATGGGATTTTCGAGCAAAATTTGAATGTGATTCTTACAACTTTTGCAATTTTTCTTATACATACTGCACAAGGTTTCTTGAAATGTTCACGAGCAAGGATCTTGATTTGAGTTTGCTAGCATCCTGGTTAAAAGCGCATAATCTGCCTTTATAAGTGATCAGAGAAACATTATGCATTTTAAGAAGAATCAGCGTACTGCATTATATTTTTATTTTTAGGATACATTTTGCTTATAAAAATGAGGATTTTTTCCCCTGCCCAAAACGCCTAGTACTGCAACCTGAAGGATCTTTTGTGTTATTGGGATTTGTTAGTCCAGGAGTTTTTCCACCTTCCTAATACAGGCGAGAATGCTTCCTGTAGAGGAGGATCTACATTTTTCGGGGTCAAATACCTCTCTTCAAAATGAAGCCACCTCCGTGTGCACAGAGCAACACACTCACATAGTATGTGTCCTGCAGTTTCTAGTTCTTCCAAACAGAGTCGATACTCCATCTCTGTGGACAGGTTCATTTTGTACAAATGTTATCTCAGGTTGCAGTGACCTGAAAGAAAACTCACTAGCTTCCTAATATTTGCTTTACTTAAATTGACCCATAAGTGTTTATGATGAAATGGTTTGATCAAAGATGTCTAAGGCCGGGAATATAATTCCAATAGGTCAAGCACTGCATTTTTCACCATTTACTTATTGTGTAGGCTACTGAGGCCCACGAGTTGCCACAGAACGGATGAGGGCCAATTACTGTAGCTCGTCAACTATCTCATTTCCAGTGATACCCCTGTCACTACATACCCACCACAAACTAACTCTGTTATGACAAGAAAGAGCTTGTAGCAGTTTATAACAGCTTTTAACCGACTTGGAATCGAGGCAGTTAGAAGCCAGTGCTTTCAATGCTGCTTGGCTGTTGGAAAAATGTGAGTGGAGGCGCTTTTAAGAACTTTGGTCATAATAGTTGAGACGCAGAGGTCCATAAGAGGTCCACCAGTATCCCAGACTGTTCTATCAAGGACTGTTACCCCGAAGTTTCTGTCAAAGCAGAGTTCTTTGGGCATCACGACCGGGACTCTATAAAAAGGAGGAAACATTGTTTAATAATTAAAGATCGATCTCCATCTTATGTATCTATCTAAAATCTTAAAGAGTTTATTAAACCGTAGATAGAACTTCGTATATAGTAAAGACTTATTTAAGTTGCAATGTTTGGGTTTAACCAGAGTATGTGGGAGAATTTTTTTTGGGTTTACTCCTTTAGAATCGTTAAATATACGAACTCGGTAGGGAAATCAGTTTCGATTTTGTTACACTTTACGATCTTAGGCTGGTGACAGATCAAATCAGACCATACGAGGCCAAAGTTATCTATACGATTATATGGCGGTATGCAAGCCCTGATTTAAACAAAACAGTTTAGTATAATCGTATATAGTCGTAAGTAATTTTGGCGCAAGTAGTTTTACAACGAGAAAAAACTTTTAGTCTGATTAGTCTGATAAACTTTTTGTAAGTCTTCAGCTTAAAAAATAAGCATAGACTACTTTGACCAAATCAAAAACACGAAAATTAACAATTTCTCCAGTCCGGGTTGAACCGGTGTTTTTTGTTCTGTTGCTTTATGAAAGAAAGATTTAGTGGATCTAGCCGATCAATATTTTTTCCAAAACATATTTAGATTTTCTGAAACCAATACCAAATTCGGCTTCTTACTGCACTATGCGAAAGCACTACTTGATAATTTATGCAAATGAGATAGGGCGATCACATCTATTGAAGATTTTACATAAATTCAAAAGACAAGGAGGACAAGGAGCTGCAGATTACAAAGCAGCCATTGGGTTAATTGATACTTTAATAACAATATCTCCATCAGATGCTTCTGGCAATATCAAACCTCACACTCTTCACCATGAACTCACTTGTTTGAAAAGTACCCGCCTCATGAAAACCCCCAAAGACTGCGGTTCTTGTATCTTTTAAAAAAATTAAACCCACAACTACAAGCCAAGCAGACTCACTACAAACTAATCAAAAAAAAAATTGGAAGAAACTGACTATACGACGATATTTATCATCTTCACCAAAGTAACGAAATTCTCTCAGATGAAGTGCACATTAACATCATTCAAGATGACATAGAAAGATCCCACGTATTCATTAAAAGACAGCTCACAGAAAAGTGGCACAACTTTTTTAATCCTTTCATTTCAAAGAATATTCATGGGCACAATGTGTGGAAGAATACGTATAAACAAAACAACCAGAAATCTCAGCAGTTTGCTGCAAGAACTCTTGCAATTAATTGAGTAGTATCCAGAATTTGAAGAATCTAGATACTTAAAGGTTGTCTACATACCGAATGTTTGTTCGAGACAGAGCAAGATTTGAAAAAAAATATGAAAAAATTATTGAAGAACTTGCGATGGCAAAAAGAAATCTTTCTATGTAGTTTCCAGCATTTCTAGCTCTAAGGAGAACAACCAATGACAAGCAGTTTGAGGTTTTGCAACTTTATTATTAATACCAAAAATATTCTTTCACTACGGCTGTTCTTGACGGGCTTGGTTGGATGCAACAAGACGTTCACAATTTGGCTGGTTTTGCAAATTTTCAACAGATTCACGCTTACTTACGGATATACAAACGCTTATCTATAAGATGTGAATCAACGGGTATAGCTTCGGTAGCTTTTAGAGGTACAACCGTTCATGCTGTATTTAAAATCACCACGAGAGGCCTCCAAATATCTCTATTAATGGAGATGAAAATTCTGTTTGCAAGCTTATAATTGGAGCTGAAATTTAAGCCAAACAAAAGGGAGGCTAAAAGAGATAACTGGAAGTAATGATACTCTTTTTAGGAAGATGCAAGTACCCTTGACAGGACATTTGAAGCAGTAGTTGTCCATCGTTAGAATAACCGTTATTTTTAAACAGAAGAAGCAAAGGATAATTGGGGATCAATTGTTGAATTCGCATCAATATTAACAAAGATTGGTAATGGAGATAAGTTAAATGAACGCAAAGTTAGCGTTAATGAAATCATGATTCTTTCACGCAAGAACATGTGGATGCGCCTGTTCTGATGGAGTTTGATTGTTCTACAATGGAAATTCTGTAAATGTATATTAAACATATTAAAGTTATCCGAGAACACATCAACTTCAATTGTTATAATGATACAAAAACTGAATGCCGAATAAAACCCCGCCCCTATAGTCAGAAGCGTAAATCTACATTGGGCAATTCATACCGGCTCTCTTCCTTTCGAAATTAACCTTGTTGCTGCTGATGACAACAATGTTACTAAACGAGACAGCTGGAACATTAGGACATGTTGAGAAAATAGTGCTGCACGAAGCATTTTTGATAGACGCAACAGCCATTAGATTAAGGTTTGTGACGGTTACTCATTTCCCTCTAGAACCCAGGTTTGCTGTGACTATTTACAGGTCCAAGGAGGGATATTTGATGAAATATCTCTACGTGCAGTCGCAGACATCTTCATCTCTTGGTTTATGTAACTTTAGATATAGCCAACAAGAAAGTGATGATGAAACATTGCTTCCCCTATTGATTGATTGGTTAGAATGTACGGCCAAGGACTAACCAGGAACTCCCGGAATACCGGGCACCACCGTACACCCGTGTTACATATAACAAAACCGAAGGAGTGGATGGAATTTGTTAGTTATGACAGACTCGACCCGGTTGCAGACACCTAAGCGATCGATAGTTAGTGTTTTTTTTTGTGGTGTAAGGAAAGGAAGGACTTGTTAGTAATGACAGATTTGACCCGGTTTTCCGGAAACCAATATTCAACTAATGTTAGCACAAGACAATCACAATTTTGACGAGCAGCTCTGCAATATTTCATCAACTGCAGTGTGCCCCCATTCAGGTATATCAGCAAACGTTTCCTAAAAGCAAAATCTATTAATGAAATAACCGCTCTTAGCCGTAGGCTGTAATAAATTGAATTAGTTTTCATCTGAAATGATAAATTAATTAATTTGTAATATAATAAACTAATAATATCATAATATAATTTTTGCAAGCCGTAGACTATAATAAACTGGATTAGTTTTCCCTGAAAATACAAATATATTAATTTGTCTCATAATAATAATATATTAATGTAATATAAATATATAAATACCTAAATACATAAATACATAAATATATAAATATATAAATACATAAATATATAAATACATAATAGCAATTACACAAAGTACTTGCATCAAAATCCTATTTATATTTACTTTAAAACCAAAAACACTACAAATCGAATTTTATTAAAATAATTAAACAATTGAATTCGATCGGATACACTGTTTTTTAGCAATTACACCATGATGCAACATTGCTTCCCCTATAAGAAAATAATTTGCTGGTCTTGTAATGCTCGAAAAAATGGAAAGAGGAAATGTGACGGTTTCCTCATTTAATTAACGAATTATTATAGCTTATAGCGATGGTATACGTGGAAATCTGCTTATGTTATGTAAATGGCAAATAAGGGCCATAATGATTGTGTCTAAATAAAATGACAGTAATCTAAACTTTAAAATATGGTAAAATTTGCAAAATAAAGTCTTGCAACATAATTGACGATAAAGCATATCTTGCCAAAACTAGATATTTTTATGAGTAAAGGACTCATTTAGTGTGGCATTCGTACAAAAATATACAATCCGCTACGATGTATATAAGCTACAACACTTTTATTGGAGGGAATCGTGTACCTTTTAAAATACAATTTTTGTCTAAATTAATTTAGAAATTTTGATGGTAATAAAAATGAAGTATGACATGATTACAAACCCTACTCGGATTCATGCGTGATTTTTGGTGGAATCCCTGTATTCTAGGTCAGTTTAATTAATATTTTCTTAAAAAATATTACCCTATTGTTTGACGAGACCCTCCACACCAATTCGTGTATTAAATGTAATTAAGTTTTAAAAATTAATTTATCGACTTTTCAACAATAGATAATTAAATTTAATCGTTTGCTCGGCGGAGTTTGAATAATTAATTGCTATTAAACTTTTAACTGACGTGATTCATGTACTTTTCGTAATATAAACACCGGTAAGTGTTTTTGAAGCGTATAACATATAATGCAACATATGTTTTATGTATTCAACTGTGGAGGTAAAACAATTAAATATGATTTATAATGTTTCATTTACTATACATATCCGTAAATAATTTAGTAAATTGGTAGCGAGTTTTAAAAATTGGTAATCGCCATAGTTGATTTGTATCAATTCTTGGCATCACGTTACAAAATTTAAAAATTCAATGTATTTTCATTTCCGGTCCACATTTTACGCATAGAGCACCCTTACGATCAATTGAGTTTGAATAGATAATTAAATTTACTTTGTTTAGACATACGCATGCTTAACATAATTTAATAATCAAACAGATTATTATTCATACACTCGTATGAGTAATTTTAAGTTAAAAAATTTATTTTTAAGATATTTGTTTATATCTTAAGTGTTTGATACTTAAGAAAAATTTTTGTCAAGTTAATTATTAAAAAGACTAAACAGAAATTCAAAATTATCAATCTATACATGTGAATGTCAACGAGATCGTTATCGTAGTCATAAATAATAAGTGGTTTTAAGGGCCATTGCTGGCCCTTACCGTATTACATACCTACCGGTTTATAGTAAATAAAATGTGTAACAAGTGTCTGGTATTTATAACGCTCTTAACTGTAGAAGACTATGCTTGTCTGGGAAGGAAGAAGAGGTGAGTATAAAATTAAAAATATGTTAGTATTTTGAGACGAACGGGAAAATTCTTTTTCGAATTTTGGAAGCCCAACGTTTTTGAAGGATGGAAGCCCCATTAAAACTACTTATGTTAGCTATTGAAGCGAACATTTTTATACCATCAGCAAATAACAGGCAGCTGATATGACTGCTGATATACATACAGAATGAGACTAAATTAGTAAGTGTTGATCAGTACAGAATCTGCGTTGCTAATGGGAGTTCTAAGGTGAAAGGATATGTACTTATGGACCATATAGATTCAAAAAGTTTAGGTAAAACGGATAAAATGGCTATACCACTTTAGTTAGGTACCTCCTTCCTCTTGCCTGACTTTAAACCCGTATGAATAACGAAAATCTTGCAGAGGTACGGAAAAATGCCTCTACAGAGGCTTACATTAAATATGAAAGAAATTGATAAAGCCAAACCTACCGCACAGTTTCTGGACAAAACGGGTGAATATCAATCTTGTTCGGTACCCTTATCAAGTTGACAAAAGTAGTCATGTACTGCATCTACATTAAAATTAATAACAACTGACATAATAACTGACAAAAAAAATTGGCAAATAAATCACTTATGCTAGAAGGGGAATTGTCATTTACGTCGTTGCACACTTGAACTAAGTAAGCTTTGCGGTATATATTTTTTGTTTCACACGTACATTGGTCACATGTACATTGAATTTTTTTATATTAAATCAAAGCCTCCTTTATTTAAATAAAATCTATTTTTGTTTTTAATATTGAATGTGCATCAATTGCATCCATGTATGTGTGAGCGATGTTATAGATGACATGTGCAACGTAATAAACTAAGCGATCTATACTATAAGCTATGCTGAAACATTTTCAACGCGTAGTTTATCTGAAATGTGCAACGGGCCATGAAGACGGCATTGCTGCAATTCATTAAACAGTTGTTAGTTTGAATATTGAAGCTTTTTGCATGATAAAAAATATTAATCATGATTGGAGTATGATGAACATTGCTATAGCACCAAATCTAGAAATATTCCACAACTATTAATTATTCGATTTATTTGGGTAGTCGATAGTCCTACGATGACAAAAAAATGTCGTCTACATCGAGCCATGTTTAATTCGAAAGATTGAGGTCTCCGGCAATCCCAATAAGATCTTTAGTGCAAATACTCACATTTGAATCCGTAAAACTGATAAACACATTGTAATAGTCGATGGTTCACCCATAGTGAACATAAGCTCCAACGATTACAAAAGATATGTTTGCAATTTTAACACGATTTGTGCTGTAATTCATTAGAATTTTATCCTCTATAAAAACGATAAAGTCGATAAAGTCGGATGGAATTACAAACATTACGCCAGAAAACGTTAGGAGAAAAAAAAATTAAACCTTTCTTTGCAAATGGTGTTTAACTACCACAATAAACGCGACAACCCTATTACGAGGTTTAAATATGCGCCAGGTGGGACAGATTACTAGGAGATATTTTCTGTAAATAATTTTTACAAATCCTAATGCAAATCTCAATTGAGACTCCTGAGACAACCAAGGTGGAGATTTTGATTTAAAAGTAAATGTTTTAAGTGGAACAAAGCTTTCAAAGACCTAACTTATATAAGAGTTGAAACCTTCAAACTATGAGAAAGAACATCCTCCCAGAATCGATTTAAATTAAAACAGAAGAGAATAAAAATTGGCAGATACAACTAAAAGTTTGTGATGTAAGACAATTCCGAGAGACACCAGTATTAATGTCACAACCGGTGTCTATAAGGTAAACATTTTAATCTCCTTACTTGATGGTACGATTTCGAATTCAAAAGATGCAATATCTTTGTACTCTCCTTGTACAGCCTTAGAATGGTGAAGATTAATCTTCACCATTCTAAGGCTGCTTCGGCAGCCGTGATCCTCAGACTGACCAAATCAGATGAGGATATAATTCTAGACCAAGAACCCTGGATTAGTAAAAGAGATTTAGGAATCCTTCGTATAGGGTGTAGGAAAGCATTTAACAGAGCAAAAGGCTCTAGGGAAGCTCAGGATTAAGACTCTATAAGAAGCACCTTAAAAAGTATAAAAAAGAATTAAGAAAGGCGCAGAGGAAGCCTTGGAGACTATTCTGTGATAAAATGGAAGGTGTTTCGAAGACCTCACGCCTCAGGAAAATCTTATCTGCCAGCCCAACGAGCCCTAGTTACTTAATTAAACCAGATGTTCTATGGACAACGTCTAGTGGGGAATCATTGGCGCTCCTGTTGGAAACCCATTTCTCAGGTAGTGTGGATGTGTCGACGGAACTTGGTAGGAATAGGAAAAAATTATCTTCGGTGTGCGCGGAGGAAATCGTGTGCAAAAACCGGATTCTATGAGCATTAAACGCCTTTAGACCATATAAATCGGCAAGCCCGGACCGTATCATTCCGAGCATTCTCCCATGGCTGGAGGTGATCTTCAGGGAGTGTTTAAAGCTGAATTATATACCTAGGAAATGGACGGAGGTTAAGGTGATTTTATTCCGTAAACGAAGAAGAATTCACAGGCCTACCCAAAGGACCTAAGACCTATAATTCTATCATCCTTTCTGTTGAAAACATTGGAAAGACTAATTGACGTGTACATAAGTGCAAAACTAAAACCCAGTAATTGGGCGACTTCTCAACATGCGTACTGGAAAGAGAGATCTGTGGATACGGCTCTGCATTCCCTGGTGCGGACAATTGAGAAATCAATCCACTCGAAAGAGTGCTGTATGGTAGCTTTCTTCGATAAAGAAGGCGCCTTTAACAATGTAAGGACAGAGGAAGTTAAGGAAGGACTGTCTTTTTTAGATGTGGACTACCTCTTAAGGAGGTTGATAAATCAGATGCTAGAATTCAGGATTGTTAACTTGGAGATAGGGTAATCCACCATTAGGAGGCGAGTAGTTAGAGGAACTAACTCACCTCTTCTCTGTAACATTGTAATCAATGGATTTCTTTTGGAACTGGTGAGGGAGGGGGTGATAACATATGCAGATGACGTAACGATTGTGAGCTCGGGTAGGTACGCGCTCTTAATCAATACAAAGTGGGCCAGCAAATGTGGGCTGGGTATAAATCCATCCAAAACAGAGCTGAGGCGACAGACTCGGCTCAGAAGAGGTGGAATAACACCATAACATGCGTGGCAAATTTGGCCGAAACTGGACTTGAAGCGCTCCAAAACACTACTATCCCTATACGTAGACCTGACTTAAGTATAGTCGTGGGTGTGCTCACAGGATACTGCCTCATTGGAGAGCATGCGAGGAGACTTGTGTCAATGGCAAATGACTTCTGTAGAAGCTGTATGGATGAGGGGGAGGAAGAGACTGTGAGCTACTTCCTCTGCTCATGCCCAACGATTTAACGTGTAGTCGCCTCTTACGCAAGCAAGTCATGCTATATTTGTTATTTATACGAGTCACGAGTATTCATTTCGATTTATTTGGACAGTCGTGTGAATGCTCAACGACCACATAGACTAATCATAAACATAATAATTTTTATATAGTTAACCCATGGTATGAATGGTAAATTTAATAAACAAACCATGTAAAAATTGATTTATTTAAATAAACATTTTAACAAATAAAACAAATTCGAAGAATTTTATGTTATTTACACATATATTTGTCATTTTATCATTTTATATTTTATGCTAATTTGTTGACAAAGTAGCATTTTGATTAAGTTGTATGTTGCTAAAAATAATCTTTTCGAAGATGAAAATATTATAATGTATCTAACAGATTGTTTTTTTTCTGTTAATTTTTAACATAGTTGTGGTTTGAGTTATTTATGAGTTCGGTATGAACAATTTTTCGTTTTAGTTTAAACAAAGCCGCACAAATCTGGTTTATAGTTGAAATTATAATTAATTATCAACACGCTTTCGCAATCAATTTTAAACATCTTAAGTTACAAAATCTTGCAAATTAAGATAGCGTGTGAGGAAATCGGAAGTAGTAAAATATATAAATTTATGTCAATGGTCATATATAATTTATGTATTGTTTGGCTGTGGTATTAATTTATACTTTCAAAGGCTTATTCATGTATGACCATTCTTATGACTATGATCTATTCATAACAAAACAATTTACTGATTAAAGGGTACAAAATATCACAATTTCCTCTTCCATGTTACCTGGGGTCATGCTACATCTGTCAAAACAAAGAATGTGATAAGTGCTTTATCATATTTATGTGAAATTGGATGACATAAATAACCAGACCGCATCTATCGAATATACTATTGGATTATTGTTCATTTGCCTGCCCGGTCAAAATGCTGGATTAAACAATTTGCTGTATGGAATACATTTAGTGGCAGGCTATGGTATTTTTTTGGAATGATTCCATAAAACAAACGGATAGTTTGATTTTAAAACGATGTGCCTATTATATGACATTTTACATCAATGAAATTGTAGAATAGTGCCATTAGCCATTCGTAGTGTTATACGGTTTATAGGATATCCCTTATTTTGTCCATTGGGGTGTTGAACTCTTTTTTGCCGTACTCTAAAAGCGGAATGTGTCCGATTAGAGTTTTGGTCAGCCTTTACTGGCATTATACAATCTTCTAAAGCTATATTTCCATTAAACCGAATATGTTGAAATTAAGTAGGTTTATCGTACAGTTGTATATCGAGCTTTATTTGTTTGATGCCGAGTCATAATTACAAGTCATTCCGACAAGACAATTAGATGAAAGTTTTGGTTGCAACAGTGGATGTATCAATAAGCTTCCATAAAACTTAACGTCCAAATATTACTGATCTGAAAGTTCAACGTTACTTAACAGAATAGCTCTTCTCCAAAACTTTACTTAAATTATATATTCACGTTTAGTTTTCATCCCTTATTTCATGCCGTTACCAATCAAAATCAAAGGCTCATGACGCTGTCAATCTGCACATGGCATTGTACTTAGAGAGAGTCAAAGCTATAAACATGACTTCTGCACAAGGTTTGATTTTTTATATTAAAAGTTAAGGAAACTGTGATCATGCTAAATTGTTTTACCTGCTACACTTCGAAATTTTGTTATGCCCTATTTGACTCAATCAATATATATTCAAACCTTGTTACAATACATGGTATCATATAAAAAAAGGTTCGACTTCCCAGTTTAGCTGAGTGAGAGAGGTGAATCAACGTTGGATGATACAAACGAGTTTTGGGAAAGCGGTTTAGTGGTGTGTATATGTGAGTTGAAAGAGGAAAAGTAAAAAAAGGGGGATTAGTTTTTTGATCACCAACCGTGGAGGTTGAAGCAAAGAAAAAATTAGATCAGAAATAAAATGATAACATAAACCAGAACAATAAGTAATAATTATTAATATTAAAATTTTTTTTGTGCAAGTCTCAAATTATTTATTTGTGTGGTGTATTAATAAAACAGTGATTACGGTGCATGTATTTGTATTGGTAACTAAATAAAGAAAAAATCAAAACCACATTCATAAAAATACCTAAGTTGCGTATTTGATACTTGGTTTGGCACGCGTATTGTTAAACCGTATTGCAACGGGTAAATTGCCATCAACCGCCGGACACGGAGAAACCAGTCCAGCGTAAAATACCAACTGCATTGCACCAATATAGTGTTGTGTCTCGGAGACAAGGAATATAAAAGAATCGCGGTGAAACGTGACCAAATAGAATTGTATACAATCACATGCGATATCGAGGCTACCAATAAAATATACATCGGTGAGACAAGATATTAAAGAAGAATCCAGAACGTGGTGCAGCGTGCGGTGCCCGAGGAACTTAGTGCATTCTGTGTTAAGTAACCATACTATATTGTTATTTTTTTTATTTTTACTACCCGTTTGAATTGTCAGGGGATGGGTTTTCTTGTCTGTTGCTTTCTTTGTTTTGTTGCAGCTCAGATCAGACCAGAACTCTGCGGCCGCATCGGAGTAATCGGAAGGAGCAACACAGTAAAGGTATCATCCAGGATTAATTTAATTATTTGGTTTTGTTAACGTAACGATAGATCTTATCATTTACTTTGAATGATTTTGTTGTTGTTTAGTACAGTAGTTAATTTATAGAGTAAAAGTTTAAACTGTGGTTACCTAACTAGAAAAAAAAATGTGTTTGTAATTTTATTAATTTAATTGATCAGGGAGAGATTCATCGTCGTAATGTATGTATGTGGGTCAGTTTTTTTCGTGTGATAGGAGCTATTTAAGTCTCTAAGGGCACCACCAAAGCTTCCACGCCCCAGACTGAGCAAAGCCGGACAAATGCTGCAGGTGGTGTCTTAGAGATAATCTAGTAACGGTGTGGCCGCAATATCCCGTCCGTAACAACCTCTTGGTACTTATGCAACAAAGTTTGAATCACTAACTTTAACATAAGGTTTAAAATCTTAACAGATCTCGAATTTTTGATAGATGCGAATAAAACGAAAGTGAAATAAAAAGTTTTTTGAAAGATAATTGTGATTTAATTCATGGAATATAGGCTAATTTCCCGGAACGGTTACGATTTATATTCAAATCCGGTTTTACACTACCGAAAACGGGTACAACTAGTACTTGTTGGAAAATTGAAATTAGAGTAGAATCAAGTGGTGGCTAATTGAATCTTTTCTAACTCCCAAAATCGATGGCAAATAAACGCGTGACACATGCGGACACGTCGAAGTAGATGACAAAAGTTGAAATTTAATAACATTTGTGACTCCTTGGACGTTATAATTATAAATGTATGCATAGTATAAATACACACAGTACTATCATGGAAAGTCAGCCCACTGACGTGCTAGATGTGGCTACCGGTATCGTTTTAAAATAATCAAAATATTTTTATATGTATAATCGCCTAAATGTCATATATTTATACTAAATGTTTACGATATTCTATTGACCCGACATCTGGAACATCAATGGGTAATCTGTTTTTTTCTTATGCATGGCATATGGCCTTAATTTTGCGTCTGAGGTATTTGAATGGAAAATTGTCGATTTTTTTTTTGAGATGTAAAGGAAGTTTTTATTTATTTTAACAACATGGCCATTGAACCGAATGATGAGACGGATCATGATAGTTTAAGTGTGCACGCAAAAATAATGTCAAATTTAATACAGACACGGGGAAATATAATTCATGGGAAATGTTATTTTATTGGTAAAAATAAAACAATTACAAAATACAGTGGCGCTATTCTTCGAAAGGAGAAACCAAAGACAATAGACCGGTCCCATAATTCTGGACCTTTTAAAATATATCGCTCGGTTTTTCAAAACCTGTCAAAGTCAACAACAAATCTTCGTAACTTAACACGTAATGATGTGCAATTTGAGCAGACAGTTGAACATAACAGAGGGGTAAAGAGTTTGCTCAACATTTTAACATCTGACCGAGTTTTGGCTATTTACGATCCACAAACGCGCAAATTGATGTATCGTTGGATTGGGTTGTGTAGTTATTGGTGCAAGATGGACATTCATTAGCATTTTCATCGCGCACATCGGGCAGAAACCACTTTAAACATTGGCGAATAAAAGTATAAATGTATAGAAACATAAAAATATACAAGTCGGGCAAATATTTGTACATTGCCGAATGCTTGTCACAAGCACAGCTTGGGAAGATGGAAAAATCAATTGTTGGGTATAATTCACTCGGTCATAAAGTCGGTTTGGGTAAAAGAAGAAAACTATAATTTGTATCGTAATATTTTGCAGGATGATTAAAATTACAAGAGCATTTGTCAATATGTTGGAGATTGGTGGCCGGGAAATCATCAGCTTGATGATTTTAGTGAGGGATGCCGCAAAATAAAATTATCATTGTATGTCGAAGATGAATTACTATTCTTTGATTGATGATTCCAACGAAACTGCAAGACAAAATTGTCAAATGGTTACATGAATCGCATTTAGGAGTTGTAAAAACACAAAACATTTACACGAAACAATCAAAAAGAATCACTTGGTCTAGAAGGAACTTCTTGATTGAATACGAGCGACATGATTTCATTACCATCACTTAAACAACAAAACATTAACAAGAATATTCGGAGGGTATTTCCAGCGATGAACGCAAAAGGGATAACGTTTCTATTCCAATAAAATTTTCAAATCCATGATATCCTAAAAACTATGTATTGTCTGACAAAGGAGTCGGAATTGCAAAAAACCTACCGATATAACATACCGATAAGTGAATTAATCGATATCCAAATTAGTTCATAATTTTAACATTCTTGATACACTTGTCTTAGGACAATCGCATATAATTTAAGATCTAGTATTTAATATAGAAACCAGTCTCAGTACAATCTGAAAAATTGCATGGTGGTCTAACCATTAAAACTTAAAATATTATGCCATAAATCGATATTTCCAAAATCCAGAAAATTATGGTTATAGTGCAATAAAACTGACCAATTTATGCCATAAATGGAAATAGATGATGGATAGACTTGGTATTGATGAAAAATACATATTTTTGTTGATGAAATTCAGAAAACAAGGACGTGTGCAATTGATTAGAGCACAATAGAATTTTAAAAATAAAAAAGTGAACGTTAAAAGGGAACTTATCAACTATAGTGGTGCTTTCTAAAAATGTTACATCAGATTGTATCAAGTTGTATCAGCCTATATATCAGTAATTATTATTGGAAACCGTAGATTATACAAATATCGATTATTGTTGTCAACACGTAATGACTAAGTTATACCGATAAGACGATCACGGGGCATACGTCCTTTAAGCATTGAATGAGTGATTGAGTCTTATTAAATTGAAATGTTCATATTTTTTTATGAGAACGATTTAATCAACTACAACTACAACAATTTTAAAACTGTATCTTTGAAAATAATTTTGGAACTGCCATTTTCAATTTGTTGTTTGACACAAATTGACACTCCTCGTTGTTACTGGCCACAATATGGCCACTGGCAATAATATGGCCACGTTATGTCAGATGTGTAAATCACCACTCACCAGATCCCACTAAATCAACGTATTTATTTCACTCCTTGATAATTAAAAACCAATTTACAAACATTTCATCTTAAAATAATATTTCATCCTTAAACAAATGGCACGCTCCATAATCTTAAACACGCACTTAATTTATAAATTTGAAATTAATTTAAAAAATTATAAAAAACGAAATATATATAATATTACGACTTTATAAATCATTGTATACCGCTGTGCATAATATATTTTCGCGTTTAATATGATTCAGCCAACTAATTTGTCATTTCCAATCTGGTTTGCAACACCATATGATGTCGACGGGAAGACAGCATTCAATATACTCTTTTGATGTAAATTACTTTGCCTATGTTGCTGTTCGTTTGGTGTTGCGCCACAATTAAGTTAAATATATTTCCTTGTAAAGAAAAATAAAATTGAAATAAAAGAGACACCCCCAACCGTGAAAAGTGTCATTATTCAATTTCATACAATACTAACACAAACAATTATTATTATTTTTATCCACTTTAAACATAATTTCCTGTCATCATGCCACAGTGTTTTTTTTTTGTTAAGTATTTTTATTTAAAAACACCAAAACAGTCAAATAAAAAATCACAATCTTCTCTCGTGATGGAACTGGTGAAAATTGATATAAAAAAAACAACAACAACGCAAACAGAAATGATGAAAAATAAACATTAAACGCAAAACACACAAACCAACAAAAAATGGAACATTAACTTCAATTAATGTGATTAAATAGTTCATTAAGTTGAAAGCTTTTCTTGTGTGTTTCCCTACAATATAATAATAATTTTCGTGAAACACAAAACTTTAAATAAAAAAAATGTTGTTGTTGCTGTCTTTTAATGTTATAAAAACGAAACACATTAAAAAAATGGGAACAGCTAAACAATGGTTTCAGTTTTCTTATACTCGTCGTACTATAAAGCTTAACATATACATAGTTGGCACAGTCGTGATGATTTCTTAGCTGCTTCCAAAATGTTTTTTGTTTTTTTAATTTAAAATTCATTGTTATTTTGCTGCTTATTTATTTTTATTAATGCTTCCAGTATTTGCTCTAATTATGAGCATGAAAACAATTTTTTTCAGTTTTTCTCGTCGCGGAAAAATGTTTATACAATTTTCTTAAACAATTTTATGAAATTAAACGTTTTGTTGTTGTAACTGTATTAATTTACATGGAGGTTGAAACGGTTGTAATGTTTATTATCTTTGTTTGCAAGTAATCACTTATGTGTAAGACAATAACAAATATTTTCTTTTCGTGTTTGCTTTTTTATTCTTAAATCGTTTTTAATTATCCATATTTAAATGGCTTAGTTATAATTTTCAATTTGGTGCGGAAAATTTATACTATATATTGAAAAATATATTGCAGCGCAGAATATTATATATATAAAGGATTTGATAAGTAGTATTGGTTAATTATTATAAAATTATGTTAATTTAAAAGCAATAAAAGTTCATATGATAAGAAAAGGTACAAAATTTATGTTAAAAGCTATCTCGTTTGAGAGACATAGCTTACGATTTGGCTTCTTCCAGATTTTTTTTTCAAATTGAACATCTACAAAAGATCCTTTTCCTTTGTCGGTCCTGAAACGTTTACAAATTCGGAGCAGTGGCATATGGTGGCCGAAAACCTTGCAAAACCCTTGGGTTTTCATATTTGCAACCCTTGGGGTGCAAAACCCTAAGAACCAGACCGTTGAACATACAAATATTTCGGTGCTAGCCATAGGTACGAGTAACTCCTCTACCTCATGCCGCCTATTCTTACACGATACTAATAATCGCTTAACATTTCTAGTTGACACAAGTTAACACTTTCGCTAAACAATCAATTTGGCTGCCAATTGCACAATAATAAACACCGGTGCCTAAACTTGTCTCAATTGACAACGGCTATCTGCTTAAGAAATATTCTTTCTTATCAGCACAATCGGATTATAAACTAGTAGTTCAACATAACGTGGGCCATCGTATTGACATTATAAGTCATTTGTTAGTGTCAAGACCAAGTATAGATTAGATCCAAATCGACATTAGTAGAATTCCAGCTTATGGTAGAATTAGGTATTAGCCGACCATCGGCATCTCTAATACCATTACGTATGGTTAAAAAAAACGAACACAATGGAAATTTGCATGGATGTAAAGTTTTTTCAAAAATAGGTTTCGTCCGATCTTATTCCATTACCAGCTTAGTAGCTGATGAAGTCGTTCATAAAACAGCAATAACAACCCCACTTGACCTTTTGAGCAGCGCAAACGTTTCAAAGCTTCATGAATGAAGTAACAAGAGATCTTGATTTCGTATTATTCGAATACGATTCGTATATAGGTTTACAATATACTTGTGGCATTCAATACTGAGGAACACCACAAATTGCACTTAGAACCATTAACCCAAAAATTTGTGATATTTTATGTACATATTAGATCGCCAAATGTCTATTCGGGGCGACGTCACTAGACTTGCTCTATTACAATATCACAAAGCGTCGGTATGCTTTCATCAGAGGAACGAATTAATGTCATTAACAAATTCTGAGCGCCAACAATAAAATAAAGCATACAACGCGTTTTCGGCATGATGAACTATAGTATTACCACCGACTTATTTAAAATCTCGCAAGATGTCTTGCACAAATACACAAGCATTTGGTAACTATAGTAAAAAAGCCAAAAACCTTCAAGAGTTTTACTGGGCCATATTTACGGCCGTGAAACACTTAAATTAATTAACAAAACTAACACTATTAGCGCACCCAATGAGCGAATACAGGCTCAGCTATCACAACGAATGCAACGAATGTTGGCGCAGTACTTAAACACTACAATAATAATTTTTGGGGACCGCTGAATTAAAAAACACTTTGATCTACATAAGATTGCAAAGGTGCAAATAGCGGACTTAGAACTTCAGAACGTACTGTCTGATTCCGGATGACATTAGAGATTTTTCTAATGTCAACATGACATTAGAGATTTTTAGAATGGCAGGCTTACAAATAACCTGTGAAACTAGTACTGGAGCAAACCGATTGTACACCGTGAAGAGATAAATCGACCAATATTCAATATGTGCTTGCTACTCGTAAATTGTTTTCTGCTTGATAATTTTGGCCTGGACTAAACAAAGATACGCGATTCGGAACAGTCGTGTTTATCCTGGCAACGTGTTTAAGTTCAATGGCATACGAAATCACCACTAACACAATTCGCAATACTAACAGGGCGATTCAAACATACGATCCATTTAGACATCATGGCGTGGGGCCATTACCACTCTCTAATGGACATTCATATGTATTATCTTGTGAAGATCGCTTCACTTGATGGCCCGATGGAATAACATGCATGTCTTCAAACACTATAGCAAGTGTCTATGCAAGATCACAACGGAACAGGGATCGCAATTTGAGTCTAAATTGTGCTCCGCTTAAACACATTTCCTCGGTTCACATCGTATACGTACTACGGCGTAGAATCCTTACGTAAATTTCATGGATGATCGCTTCCTACAATAGCCAAAAGCTGAACTTATGACCAGAGGCAATACACTCAACTGGAGTGCCGAAATTTCTATAATATTATTCGGTAGTAAAGCGACAGAGAAAGAAGAAATGAAGTACAGACCAGCGGAAATGGTCTACGGATAAACAATTAAACATACTGGTGAGTTTCTCTTTGAACATTCTCTTCCATAAGAAACAAATAATGACACAGTAGTAAAACAACTTCGACATAATATTAGAAATTTTATTCCATCTAAGATATTATATTCCTAAAACATTGGATAATTGTGAGTTCGTATTAGTAAGAACAGACAAAGATTATCACCTTCCTACGAAGGTCCGTATAAAGTCATATGTATAGATTTCGTTAACATTTTATCGTATCGATCGATTTTCTCATATGCTGATTTGATTTGAATAATGTTTGTTGGCAATTTTTTGATATTTAAGTGGACTTCTGGACCCAATTTTTTAGTGGCCGCAATGATTGATTGAGTAAGGTGGTTTATACGAGATTCAATTTCATCAAACCTGTCTTCTATCCATAAATATTTGCTTACACCAAGTACAACATCGACCCTCAAGAAGTGCCAACTTTATAAGATAGCTAATTTACCGGTTACTGTTTGAATCTTCCGTCAGACAATTCTATAGTGAATTCTTTGTATTCAAATCATCACAAAATATCTCGTCAAAGTTTATTAAGCTTATTCGAAAAGATACACAGCATAAAACCAACATTAATGCCTAAAAATTATTTATTTCCCATGTTAGAGTATATCGAAGGTTAGGCAAACATTTGCTTAATTAAAATTGATGATATACCACTATCAGTGTAAAGAAAAGGAATTACGAAACAAAGTTGTTGTAGACAAATTAAACTAAAATTGACACAAGTGTACAAAAAACAGTCATCCCAAATTTAAATGTAAAATCAATAAATCGAATGTCCACACATTAGATTATGTCATGGTGTTCGGTGTCGTTTGGCCAGCAAATATTGTTTTAGTCATTGGTTTTTGCTGTTCGCATAATTGTCCCATTTTATGTTTTATGTTTTTATTTGCGACACATAAAAATATATTTTTTTAAACATTAATAAAATGATTCGAAACGAAAGATCAATGAATTTTTTGTTATTCTTAAATTCCCAATAAATAAAAACATCTGCACGGCATAGTTTTTATTTATGTAATTTGGAATTAAACAAGTATACACACACAAAAAAAAAAAATTAAATAAATAAACCAAATAAAAATTATTTAAAATTATGAATGAAATTAATATTTTTATTTTTTTTTATTTCGACACACATTATGTTCGGTATTTGGTACAATATATCAAATTATTCAGAGCAGTTAATCATTTTGTGTATAGTGATTTTAAATTATCCATATGCTTTTCGATTCGGTTCTAAATGTTGACGATGGGAATAATTAAGATACATTATGGATAACAAGATTAAGTGTTTTTCGTCGTCAGTGTATAATAAAACCATAATCATTTCAACAAAACTAATTAGTGTTAAATTTTTATTTGTTCGGCCTGGTAAAACTATAATCTACATTGTCAACTAACTGAAAAAAACATGCTGAATATTCACTAGCCAGTTATAGGCTTCGTTCGCATTTGTCATTTGTATATAAACATTTTTTACATAATTTTCTGACATTTCAAGGCATAGTCTATCTCTCAATTAAAATAAAGTTCGATAAAAATTTATAAAAATATTTTGTACATCTTCGGTCGGGAAGAAACTGGTCACATCAGCCATGCAAACGAGGAGCATAATATAAATACACATAGTACTACCATGGTATGTTAGCCCATCAAAATGATAGATGTCGCTACTGGTAACGTTTTAAAATAATCAAATTATTTTTATATGTATAATCGCTTAAATGTCATATATTTATACTAAATGTTGACGATATTTTATAGACCCGACATCTGGAACATCAACGGCTAAACAGTTTTTTCTTATGATGGTAGTATTATTTGTATTTATATTATGCGAGGAGGAAAGAAATCTATAAATCATTTATTTACGCAATGTTTAGAACACAAGTATTATTTCCATACCGCTTATTCCAAACCACTCTAAATAAGAAGGAATTATAGAGTTCCGGGCTAAATATTGCATAAATATACTAATAACATTACACAAAAAACCTTTGCGAAGTTGGAGAGTTCGTAAATTCGTCGATACCAAAGAAAATTTTAAATTATACAGCAGCGGCGACACTTTAAAGGTTCTACGCAGTGAGATCGTTAACGCACAGGTCAAATATTACACCGGCGAGAAATGACCTTTCCTGATTGGAATTCAGCAGCACAGCAACCAGATCACAGTACAGTGATAGATGAACGCAAATAAGATGCGCTGCGTTGAAGTTGTCCATGTGGTTGGATATGGACATAGTAGTTTGCGGAAAACGGTTGTTGGTGGGACTCGATAAACTCACATTAAGAACAACAAAAGAGTTGGATCGTGGAAGAAACTAAAACTGGTTCTAATCAAAGAATTTTTTAAGAAATTCAACAGTGCTACCATTTATCGTTAAATGACAGAAAAGAAAAAGAAACCAGACTAATCTTTTAATCGATATTTGCTATATGTTGAAGATTCTGCGATCATCCAGTACTGCATTGATGGGATAATGGATCAACAAATAAACAAACAAATTCTGTATGGTGCTACTAGTATGGAAGAGTTTAAATTTAAGCTGAATGATTACAAGAATATGTACACGAAAATAGGCATAAAATCCGGTTTAACTCATAAGGCCTATCCAAAAGCAGCTGGAAACTCTCAATCTGTTATTAGAAGTAATCGAAGATCAAAATGGATCCTATGTTATGAGTGTGGGGATAGTGGATATACCGCAAGTAACTGTTTGAATAAGAAAAAAGGAAGAAAGTGTTATAGCTGTGCAGAATTTGGACACATTTCACCATTATGCCTATAAAGAAAAAACCCAAAGTAGCTGCGGTTCAAAAGAATTATATCTCTCGTTCTGGGAATGATTTAAAAGAGTTATCAGTTAATGGTAAAGACTTTGTAGCCATGGTTGACAGTGGAAGTGATCTGATTCTAATGTATGAGTCAAAATTAAAAGAACTGGAGGTAGGCAATTTCGAAGATTCAATTTTCGACAATATTCAATGGAGTTGGTTCGAAAGGATTAAGGACTAAAGGAAGGTCTCAGGCAAATGTGATAATAGAGGATGACTATTATAAAACAGATTTCCATGTATAGTTGATGAAGGGCTGCTTCCCGTAGAGATACTTCTTGGGAAAGAACTAATTAACTAAACGGTAACGATACTCACACCTGAGACTGTTATAATGCGTAAATTGATTCAAAAGAACAACGTGTTTGTCATCGAATGCACTAGATCTAGTGCGTCTAACTATGGAAGTTCTATTGCGCTGTCAAACAAAAAAGATCTTGCCCACGATATCGAAGAAGGTTGTGTAAGGTCGGAAAAGATAAAATTTAAAGCAATTGCAAAGTTTCCAGTGCCAGATGCTTCCAGGAAATTACAAAGCTTCTTGGGTTTAACTGGGTACTTTCGAAGATTTGTCAATAATTACGCTCGCATTGCAAGGCCATTATCAAATCTTTGAGGAAGATAAGTAAATTTGAAATTGGAGTGGAGGACAAAATTGCAGTTCATATAAATTGAGGGAAACATTGATTTGTCAACCAGTATTGAAACTATATAATGTTGCTGCAGAAACCGAACTGCATACCGACGCTTGCAAAATCGGATTGGGTATAATTAGATATTATTACCAATTACCAATAATGGATATTATTGCGGTCTGAATCAGATGGACAGTTCCATCCAGTACCTAAGTAAGAAAACGTCACCTTGCGAGGAACGCTATAGTAGCTATGAGCTGGAATCCCTAGCAATTGTCGTTGCTCTAAAAACATTCAGAGTATATTTGCTGGGACTTGATTTCAAAATGGTGACTGATTGCGCTGCTTTTAAAGCTACCAAGTATAAAAAAGAGTTAAACGCAAGAATATCGGGTTGGGTTCCCGATGGCCATCTGATTGTATGATTTGTAGGTTCGATAGAACTGGTCTTCTCAATTTTTTTGTTGTCTTCCATTTAGTGGACAAATGTTTTTTCGGTTGCTGAGACTTCATTCTAGTTATTCTGTTTCCTTGTCAAGGCTCGCTTAAGAGCTTTAATAGCTTTTGTTTAACTTCCATTTGAGTAGTGGTGATTTTTTGGTGCTGCCACAGTCGGATTATTTTCCACTTTTCTTGAATTAACTGCTGAATGCTAAATGTAGGTTGGATCTTTTGCTATATACTAGGTGTGCCTTTTTTAATTAAACTTTCTGTTACCATTTCAATATCTATACTGTTTGTAGTTTTGATCAGATCAATTAGATAATTGCTATGAACTCATAATTCATAGCAATTATCTAATTGATCTAATTACACATAAGTCTTTTAGAACAGATATTTTCTTTCTATCCAAGTAAGATGGTCTAGGCCAGTAAGTAGCGTATTGCGAAGATAAGAAATCTATAGATTTAACTCGGCAATCCATAAAGTTGTTTGCCTTTAGGTGTAGTTAGCTTTCGCAAATCCAAAGCAGATCCCATTGCTGATATTTAGCATTGTAATCGCCTATTGCTAGAAGTTTGATGCCCAGCTGATTGAAATAATCGATTAATTACTGCTTTTAAATTGCGTGTTTTATAGTGGGTATAGTAAACAGCCGAAATTACACAACTATCAGACCATTACTCCAAGCAGACAATAGTTGCTAAAATGTGGATTTTATCATATTTGTTTAGTTCATAGTGCTTTATTCTTCTTTCAATTAAAACTGCAGTGTGGTCACGGGCTTTATACTATCCGGATGTTTGGTGTCATACACTAGACAAATTTTCTTTCTCAAATTAACAGGTCTAAAATATAAAGTTATTTTAACTCAATGGTGTTTTGTATGGGCGTATGAACCGAGCTACAAGTACATAAAATCTTTTTCAATTAAAAATCATCTTTAGCGATGTTGTTTATCACTAGAAATGACTAAAATTCTTAAAAGCATTGGCCTATAGAATCTTTCTAAAAAAAACCGCCGAAAGGCGGATGATAGATTCTGAACTTTCATAATCATCGGAGTAAAAATCCAATAATTTATTCTGTTTTACAATTTCTTTTTGTAAAAAGACATTTTGCATAAACGACATTAAAACGAAAAGGAACAAATTATAGCAAATTAAGAAACCGGTGGAATTTTTGTGATAACCACCGGAGATATAGCAAAAAACCGGAGACTCCGGGTAAAAATCTCAAGTTGGGAAGCCCTACTGCTGGTATTAAAAAACCATGCATGTATCCACCCTCATACCTTCTATTAAAATAACCCACGATCTATTTCAAATACCCCATCTTCTGCTGCTTCCAGCTTTAGGCCAAACATCTTTCTTTTAGGTCTATGAAAAATCGTTGAACGAACTGATCCTCACTGAAATACTTCTCAAGAAGAAGATTCTAAAATTCACGCTGACCATAAATCCGTTTTTTAATCGGGAGTTTATGTATTTTCTATGATTCCTTTAACAACGATCTACGTACATCCAAATTCTGTATTTATTGTCTAACAATTGAACTCCATATAAACTCTAAAGTAAGCTTATCAAACAAAGGTTACAAGCCATTTACACTATTTTTAACTCAGAATTTAACCAAACTAATAAATTAATCCTTTACAAAGTAGCCATTACACGAACACCTATACTAACACATGAAATCTACATTAAGAAAATCTAGGTAGTTTATAATAAGCGTATCAGAAATATTTCTGCCATATTCCAATCATCACATCTAAATTCTACACATCTAGTTTCCTATTCGACAATCCATTAGTGACCTTACAAGGTGCTACATCACAATATGTTCTTCCATTCCGAATCCAGCTCAAAAAGTCAACATTGATCCGTAAATAAAAAAAATCAACTTAATCAATTTAAATACGTTTTTTAGGCCTTGAGCCACAGAGGCACAGTTGAGAAGGCTTAAAATTATAAAGCCTTTTCAGTTAACTTTTGGGTTATTCAAAAATAAGTGATATATGCGCAACATCAGCGCGACCAAAATATAAATTATACAAAAATAAAGAGTGGACAAGTTCTGTTATTAACTAAGTGGCGAATAACGAATTTATTTTTAATTATGATAAGTGAACGGTGGTAAACCAACCCAAAATATTTTTTTTTTGACAATATCATTTTAGAGTCATAAGCTACAATAAAATCAATGATGTCAACATGTGTAAACAAATTTAAAAATTACTAGATGGAAGTATTTTATTCTTATAGATACAAATATACAAATTATTGTGATGTCATATATAAATAAATTTTATATCTGTAACCTGTCATTGGATTCTTAGAAAATTATGAATTTTTTTTAATGGTTTTGAATGTAAATTTAAATAATTTCTGTGGTATTGTGTTAAACAACATTTGTTTAATTGTGTTTTGTGTTGATCATTTTCAATGAAATCAGTGAATTAGGTCAGCGGCAGATGCAGTGAGCTCAGACATGGAAACCACAATCGTTTGAATCAGTTGTTTAATTAGAAAGATTTTGTTACACAAATTTTTATAAAATGTCGTAAACTTATTTATGTGAATAGGTAATTATTCAATGGAATTTTTATCATCAAAAACAAAAGAAAAATTAGGAATTTAATTGATTATTACTTTAAAGAAATTATTTCACTGATAGTCTGCGACATCTCATTCGGTTGTGCCTAGTATTTGTCAGCCCCCCTCCCTTTAGAAGTTAAAATGAAACGAATAGATCAACTGTTTTTTTTTTGTAAATTTTAACTGCGTTTAAATGTACTTTGGCGTTCATTTGAATGGATCTGTACCGATTATACACTAAAATAGCGACTACCAAACATTTTCCATATAAAAGTTTCTATATCATTAAGAATATTAATTATTGCATGGTATTAGATTTAAGAATCGTACAGTAAAAAAAATAAACTATAGATTGTGTCAACATGATGTCTATATATTAACCATTTATTTTCAATACTTTGCGAATATGTTAAATTGTTCATACTTTTTAGTTCATTGTTACCATTTGTTTCATTTAAGACTGTGTTTGAAACCTATGATAAATATATGTGAATATAAATTTTTGAGATTTATTTGAAAACTATTCCCTTACATTCCCAATTTTTTATTAAGATGTCCGAAAAATAAAATAATTGTTTGAAATATTTCTCCACCTCATAAATTTTTAAATTTAGTTTTTGTGAGGTATAAAAACTATGAAGAAAATAGTATATTATTCAACGAGCATATAATGATAGCTGTTATTTACAAAGATGAAGTTTACCGACACGAGCCGATAGGCGAGTGTTGTAAATCATCTGAGTGAATAACAGCCATTATATGCGAGTAGAATACGATATTTTGTCCACGATATTTTATTTCTGGTGGTGTTGAACCAATATCAATATCTATTTATATTTTTTTAAGTATTTTGCTTCCTGTTTATATGAATTTCAATTTAATTATAATGAAAATGACATGTTGCTATTGTCATTGACTGCTAGACTAATAGTTTAGAAAAGACTACTAGACAAAATTTCAAAAATTAAATTTAAATGAATAATTTACTAATGGTAGCACTGAATAATTAAAGAAGAGACTACTAGATAACACTTCAATATTGAATAACAGTGATTAATGATTAATCACTGCTAGCAATGAATATTGGATATCATTATAATTGAAGAAACAAAAGTATAATGAGTACTATTATACGATAGTTGTGGGCAAATTACATTTATAATTGTGTGCATTTTGAAATTGTCATAGCAACGAAAAAGTTTAAATTTGATTGGTTACAATTGACAAGGTGGAAAGTATGAAAAGCGCCTCTAGTAGATTTTTTTTAGACGATGTAAATAAACTTTCGCGGTAAGTAGATATATACAAATTTGATCCACACAATAATTGTTTTAATTAATTAAAAGTATAATAATTGCAAAAGCAAATAATTGGAAGGTGTAACTTCAAGTGTTTTTTTATTAATAATTTGTTGAGTTGGTCGAATTTAAATGGTCACAATAATAGAAATCAGTACTAAAATCTTTTAAGAATTAATGTTGGTGCCTATAAATTCATGGAAAAATCAATTTTTATTATGTGTGCTGACTTAATTATGTGGTAAATATAATCAAGAATAACACATCTTTATTTCTTAATATTAATCAGTATATAGCCATGGATGAAAATAATAATACCACGGATTCCGGACGGACTCGGAAAGATATCGCTGTACGGAGTCATGAAATACTTTGGTTTCTCAAAACGACCTCTACGTGCCGGTAGATATATATTTGATGCCGGTTGGATTCATACCATTGGTTTATCAACAAATGATCACAGTATAGTATTTGGCCGAGTATTACAAACCTCTGCAATGGCAAACCCCCCCACATCAAATAAAATTAGATTTAGATAAATCGCGGGTGTTTTGGAAACTTTGCACATTGCAGCTTGCTTCATTAAAATTATACGGTTACTTCATTTGCTTTTACAATAAATTAATATTAAAATGACATTTACTTTTACTTCCACTTAGCTGTACAGAACTCCCACAAAAATGAGGTAAAACCGGACGGGAGCTAGCCAACCAATACAATGCCGTTTGCATGCGAGACATGTGTCATGTTAAATGCAAACCCACAAAAAAGGGTAATGTTAAAGCATCAGCTGCTCAAAAAGCAGAATTTATAAGAAAATTTATTGGAAGTAAATTATATAATCATTCAGAATAACCCAAAATCGTATAAATAGTAATTGGCATTTATTCATATATTTTAGGTGCCCCTAACTCGGAGTTAGACAAAATGGTTCGAGGCTACCGATCTAATTCAATGCGCATTTCACAGACTTCTATCGTACATAGCGACTTTTATGATTTAATCATAAATCATACAGGCTTAAAATCATTTGCTAAGTTAATCAATTATATCCCGTCGAATTTACAATTTAATTGTAGAGTTAAAAAATCATTGAAGGAGTGTATAGATATATGCAAATCTACAATATCTCAAACTAGCGCTCAATGGTTAGTCGAACGGAAACTACGGATAACGGCTAGCGTTTCGTATAATTTATTTACGTACGCTGCAAACCCTAAGGCAGATTGGGACAAAAAATTAAAATCTATTTACATGCCGAATTTTAAGGACAATGACGCAACCAGACATGGAATATATGCCGAAAAATTAGCAAAACAATGCTACAAAAGGCACTGCTTGTGGTTTGATGTTGGTCTTATTAGTCCTGATGGTATTTGTTATGATGGTAGCGAATGGAAGTTGGTGGAAATCAAATCGTCTCGTCCAACATTAACGGAGTTATACATTCAATTAAATATTTAAAATATATAAATAATCAAACGTACGTTTTAAACGAGAACCACAATTATTATGGCAGATTCAATTTGGCCTTGCAATATGCAATCTGGAAGTGTGTTATTTTTTGTACTTTTAAAAATAGTTACGAAGTAATAAAAGTATACAAAAACGAAGATTTTATACATAAATATGTTACAAAGTTAACTGAAATTTACTTTGACCATGTGATACATTTTATTTTTAAATAAGGCTGCAAATTCACTTGTGATAAAACCAAGGTTCTCAAGTTATCTTCCCTCGATTGCCAATGGATTAAATCACCCATAGCTTCTGATAAAAGCTGTAGAGTCTGGTTAAAATATAGCTTCACACTTTTGAAGGGCATTTGAAAATCGATCATAAGGTCATCAAACGAACAATTCGATTTCAACAAGTGCATGGTCATTAAAATCTTGTCTCTTAAAGACATGTTACTTGATGTTGCCCTTTTATCGAGTTCTTCACAAGCCTCTACCATCATATCCAAAATTGCCATAGTTAGAATCCCAGTTTTAGTAAACAGTTTGTCATCTGTATCCCAAATGATGTGGTAAAAACAGGCGCAAACAAATTGGTTTGAATAGCTTTATTCAATACCACCGGTTTCCATGGAATTGCTATTGAACCATGGTAAGCCTCTTCTTTTATGTCTACAATAAATTCCGCTTTCGGATACACACAATGATTGTTACTACTGCAATCACAAATTATATGTCTTAATTATACTTGATCAAATTAAAAAATTAATTTTTATTTTAATAAATTTACCTTTCTGAATTAGTTACAACATTACGATGTTTCAATCGTTTCGATAGACTTTTATTTAAGGTTTTGTGCACCGATACTGAAGAAATTGGCAGATTTTTAGTTGGAAATACGGTCTTAATCAGTCTTATTCCCTTTTGATGACCATCTCGTTTAACAACAGGGGACAATATCCACTCAGGTTTAAAGTGATTACTACAAAACTTAAAATTTTTAGGAAAGTTTTTTCCCATTTTAAGAGCAATCATCCACTTCTTTTTAAGCTTTTTAGAGGTCAAAATTTCCTTTGGAATACTATGCATTGATACTTTACAATGTTTGCACGTTTTACATTGTGGAACACCACATAGTCTTTTGCCGTATGTTAATACTTTTTTTACTTCCATATGTAAATATTATAAACACTTTGTATACAAATCTATATTATTTGTCAAAAGTTACATTCAACATACGTTTACGAATTTTTCCGCTAGAGCACACAGTGCAACTTGTCAATACCATGAAGTGAATTTTATATATTTTATTGTATAAATCCGAGTGTGCTACGCGATGAAAAGTTTTGGTATTTGTCAAAAACTATCATATCAATTGACCGTGATAATTTGGGTGTGTTCGTTATTATCATATATAAATGTCGAAAATTTATATTCGGATGATGAAGATGATTCAGATGAAACCTTTAACAAGGACCATAATAGGCTGACCAGCGAGTCCGTGAGAAAACCTTTCGAGACATTGTGGAATTTGGCAAATGTTTCTTCTTATGGCAAATGCAAATTTAAAAATTTGTCTTAGTGTACGTTTCCTCCAAAATGTTGGTTGTTTTTTTTACATCGCACCTCACACGGATAGTATACATTCTCAAAAAAATTGCGTCTCAATACAAAATTTATTACCTAAACATGCAAACGAAAAACAACCGATTTGTAAAAAAAATACCGATTTGTACTAATAAAGAGAACTTTTGCTGTTATTTTTTTTTACATTGGTACTAAAATATAAAATTTCCTCTAGGAAATTTTATGGACAACCCTTCATTTATTTGAAAAATGTTACATTATCATGTATTTTTGTTGCGATTTAAATTTAAATAAAAGTTATTTATTTTTTTAAAACACTAAAAACTATTTTTTTTTTTATTAAACTTTAAACATTTTAGATTTGTAACCATTTACAATAAATTTTTATGAAAAAATTAACGTTAAAATTAAAATATATAAATTTATGATTCTAATACAAAGATTTCTAATACAAAAAATTAAAATATTACCCTTTGTAAAAAAAACATCCGATTTCTCGGTCGAAACCAAGACTTAGTCTAGGTTTCGACTGAAAAGTTTGTTGTTATTTTTACAATGGGAAATTTTTTTATGTATATGTGTTGACATTTTATGTATTTGAATGTTTTCAAATTTTGACGTTGAAAGTTTTTCATAAAAATTCATTGGAAATGGTTTTAAATCTAAAATGTTTAAAGTTTACTCAAAAATAAATTGCTTTTAGTGTTTAAAAAAAAAATTGCTTTTATTTTCATTTTAATCGCAATAAAAATACATGATATTGTCATTTATCAAATAAAGAAAGGGTTGTCCAATAAATTTCCTACAGGAAATTTTATATTTTAGTACCAATGTAAAAATAACAATCAAAAAACATCTAGCCATTAGTACAAATCGGTTGTATTTTTTTGGCATGTGTAGGTTACAAATTTTGTGTCTCGACACAATTTTTTTGTAAATGTATACTATCCGTGTGAGGCACGTTTTAAAAATAACAACCAACTTTTAGGTGGAAACATACACTTAGTTTGAGGTTTAGTATAAAATTATTTGCTATTTTCTACAGTTTTTTCCATAAATTTCACTCTGTTACCTTTGTTAAGTGACAATCCATTTAAACGAAAAATTTCCCTTCAGTTATTAAAGACGTTTTTAAAAGGTCAAGGGTAGCAAGCGGCTGTAAAATTGAAGTCTAAATGGAATTTGGAATTTAAAAGGCGATTTGCTGATAATTATTTCGGTTATTTGTGTAACGTATGCGACCGTTTATAGTTCAAAGATGATTTGTTTTAAGTACTTGGAGTAGCTTTTAGTTTGGATGCTTTTTGCAATCATCAGTGGGAATTGAACTCTAACGAGAAGAGCCATGCATATGATATATGGCTCCAAATTCTACGAAGATGGTATTTTTTGAGTTATATAATTGTGTAGGTCAACTCTGACATTGTTATAAAACCAATGACATTCGAAATTGTACGTTGTTATAACTATATGGTTAACACAATTACGTAGAAATTATTCACATGCAAATGTAAAACGATCAAAGTCTATGATTTGACAATCGAACTGATCGTTAGAACCAGCTAAACTTAAACTTGTTTCAATTTGGTTCAATTGATAATGATTAACCAATGACTGAACGGTAATTACGTTCTACCAAAAGATGTAAGTGTGTCATATTAATTATCCCTAATCAGCATAGGTTGAGTCTCGCGGACTCATTTTAATTGTATCTTTTAAAAAACTAACGAAACATTTATTTTAATCTAAATTATGATATATGTATTCCAACATCCAATGATAATGTTTAAAAATACCATTAAACTAATTTTTTAGGTGCATTGAATATACAGTTAACGGGACCATATTCAAAAAACAAACATAAAAACATTCAACGAGTCTTATAGACTCACTATATTTTCAATGTAAACAAGGAAGTTTTAGCGAATTAAGGTACTGCCACATAGAGATACAAAACCGAACAATTCGGTCGGACGGTCGATTTTGACGCCACATGGAAACCGAAAATGTCGTCCGACAAATGACGTCACAGTAAAATAAAAATTATAAAAAGTGACATTTGGTGTGCTTGGAAGTGGCGTAGAGAAGAATTATTATAGCAAGATAAGTGTATGGAAACCAACAGACTCCAATTGAAATTCGTTGTTTCATCGGTTTGTTGATTAACGCTCGTGTCTACAAACAATGAGTTTCGGATCTTCGAAATTTTGGCATTCCTCGTTTGGCAGTATTTTGTTTAGAGAAAGCATTACATGTAATAGATTCATGCTTCTTTTTTTCAATACTTGAGATTTGTTGATAAATCAACAAGATCACCAAGTCACGATGATTCTTTCAATTACGACAAAGTTGCCCCTTTTGTGAAACTTGTGACACAGTAAACTCAAATTTGGTAAATTTGGTCAACGATCATCTATTACCGTTTCGTGGCAGTATTTTAAACATTTCATTTGTTTCAAACCGGACAAATATGGAATTATATTTGATAGTGAACCTGTGATAGTGCAAATAGCTAACCATTGAAAGAAGTATCTTATTTAGGAAAGGAGGGACTACAAAAAGGAGCAAATTTGGCATCGAATATTGTATATGAACTTTGCACACAATTTTTCAACAGCAATGTGAACGTGGCATTTGACAACTTTTTTAATTGTTTCGAATTAGCACAAAGATTAGTGTTGAACTGACGTGTGTTGGTACCTTGCGAACGAATAGACTTTGTATTCCTCCAAATTTTTTGACCAAATCGTCAATGCTCGATAGAATCAAATGTATTCGATTTAAAAAATAAAAAAGACTTTTGTCAGCTATGTTCCAAATAAAAATTGAGCTGTAATTTTACTATGGTCTATGCATTCTGGCATACTACAATTAATACTACAATTTGACCAATGAAGAAAAATAGACACTCTGGACCAAGTATGTCATGAATTTACGGCCAAAAGTAAAACTAATAAGTTGCCATTACCACAATTTTTAAATATTTTATATGTGCCATAAGTAACATCTAATGATCGAAAATTATTTGGTTGCATTAATCCTGATTAAAATACTAATAAGTCAAATACTTGTCGCAAATTATTTTGCGAAAAAAAGTACAGGAATTAGTGAACCAACAGCTATGTAACATCTGCCAGAAAAACGTGTTACGCAGATAAAGTTCAGTTATCTGCAAGAACTGCAAAAATAAATAAAAAAATAATTTTAGTGTGAATTTAAGTTTATTACCAAAAATTTACATATGAGTCCGAAAGACTCATCGCATGCTTTTATTTAACTAAAATGACCCATGCTGATTAGGGTTAAGAGCACTCAATCATGTCTTTACTCTACCTAGAAGTTAATCGTGGTCAACTTGCTGATCGCAAATATCAACACCACAAAGACTAGGGTACTCTTAATGCCATTTGAATGTTACGTATTCCGTTATCTTACTCAATCGATTATGAGTTGCACCTTCCAAAAACGATTTGTGACTGTATCGAGTTCAAATATTTGTGAGGTATCCAAAAAGTATGAATCGATGCTCGAAGAGACTGAAAACTTTGTCCTTATTTATTTTGGAGAATTACTTCAAAACAAACGTAATCTAGGATATGAAATTTATTAATTCAGAATTATTTTTTAACCGTTGGCCGTTTTTGAAATTTGTATCTAACATATCCTTATTTTCTCCATTGAATTTTAACATGATTACTTAACACTGTGATACAATCGTGGAAATATATCTACGTATTCAACCGCAAACAACAAACTTAGAAAATGTGTAGTTTAAAATATTTATATTATTTTAGGTCAATACTCAAATAATAATAATACGAACAATACCTGTATTCCTAATTTTCATTTATCCATTTTGAGCACAAAAATAAAGTTATTTTCAATTTTTATCGTCTATTGTTTTTTTAAAAGGAAAAAAGGAAATTTCCTAAAATAAAAATATTCAGTACATATACGGAATAAAAATAAAATTTAAATAAACAATCAAAAAAAAAAATAACAAAATAAAAAATGGCCGTAATAGTAAATTGAAAATGTGAAAAATATTTATTATATTATTGTGTTATATGCGAGTGAATAAATAAAAACGTTGGAACCCCAAATTACTTTTCAAACGATTAAAGTTTATGTTGAAAATCACGTTCCAAGCTAAAGTATGTTTATTGTCTAAATATATCATGTACAACAACTTTAATTTCGTATTGTTATCAAATTTTCTATTGTGTTTGAAAACATTTGAAAATAGATTAGAAAATTATTTAACAAATAGAACATTATTTCATTATGTGTTATAAGAAAATTGGTATAAATTTTAAATTACTCTGTACGCCTTAAAAAAAAAACTTTTGGAAAATTACCTATTGTCTTGCGGTTTATATAGCATACATCCCAAAATAAAGTGTAAAATGTACCCTTATATAGGGATCTTTATATATACCCGGATTGTATGCATGACCTTATTTTGGTTTTGGTAAGCAAAACGGATATAACATAACGCACAATTACGTGCTATAAAAATGTGTATAGCTGTTCGAATATCAACACTTTGAATCAAAAATGGTTGAGTGTTTTGTAATTAACTGACCAAAAATTATTTTCATTTAAATGGATAAGCTTTAAATTAATATTATTTCCACAGGATGTATTAAATTATAAAGTTAATTATAGTTAAAATTTTAAATTTAATAATTTTTCAAATGTTCAATAGAATTGCAAAATTTTAAATTGTTTATAACATTTATAATTTTTAAATGGCAGGAAATGAAAATTATTATTGCAAAATGTTTTTGTAAATATGGTTTAGGTGCTAACTGATTCCATATTAGTCAAACTGTTTAATATTTTTTCTGATTGGAATAAAAAAAACTCTCCGGTGACATCACCACGAGTGTTCGAATTGCGTATAAAAAGTACTTTGTTGGGTTGACCACTTAGAAAGTGTACATAAAATTCGCAACAAGTGCCTCTATACCACTGTAAGAAATATTCTTTAGTGAACCAAACCAAAAGATGCGCATGAAAATCCGAGTTGGCAAAGAAATGAGTCGATATCGTAAAGAGAGAAATTGTTTGAAATTGTATGAAATTGCATCATAGTTTAAAATGAACAACCATCAGTTGTTTTAAAAAAACAAAACACATTTTGCACTGAACTGTTATAATTCGATATATTTCTTCTTTTGATTTGAGCTTAATTCACTGGAAGTTTGCATAGTGTTTGCAAAATCTCGTACGAGCAGCCAGTTTTTCAAATGGAGGTCCTTATCAAAGTAGAAACTTTTTAGCGGATTTGCAATATCTGTTTGATAAATGAGAACATAAACTTCCTTTTCCGCAGCAAACTGCTTATTAATCACTTCTCATCAGTATTAGAAACAAAACTCTTATTGAAACATTAAGTCCTTTCTAAAACACCATTATTAAAAACATAAAACGTTTCTTAACGAAATAACGCAAAATGTATTAAAATGATTATGAAAAACATAAAAAATTAATGTTCATTCCTTTTTTACACGAATTTTCAAGATGATGGAAACCAAACGGATAATTTTAAATTCCAAATTTCTTAAATTTAACTTGGGAAAAGTATCAAACAAAACAAGAAAAAGTTATATACTTCGGTTGTGGATGTGGCGTTTTTGGGAGAAGCATTTTGCTTTTGTTTTATCAAATGGAGGAAATTAAAAAAAAATCAAATAACAAAACAAAAACTTAACTTTGCCGTTAATGGATATTTAATATTGTTAATTTTTAAAAAGAGTCAATTTTTTTACTGTTGTAGACTTGTGAACTAAATTCCATAAACTAAGTTTCTTAAAAAGTTGGGGATTATATAATTATATATATATATATATATATATATATATATATATATATATATATATATATATATATATATATAAATAAATAAATATATATATATATATATATATATATATATATATATATATATATATATCTATATATCTATATATATATATATATATATATATATATATATATATATATATATATATATATATATATATATATATATATATATATATATATATATATATATATATATATATCGATTCAAGCATAAATACTGATGCAAAATATTCATACATTTTCATAAATCATTTTCGAGCATAATAATCCGGAAAGGGGTTAGCCCACAAAATTCTAAATATTCATAAAATGTGCAAAAAACACGTAATAGTGGTCCGATATTGATGAGTGTTACTTTAATCAAAAGCTCTCGATTTAAGCATAAATACTGATACAAAATATTCATACATTTTCATAAATAATTTTCAAGCATAATAATCTGGCAAGGGGTTAGCCCACCAAATTCTCAATATTCATAAAATGTGCAAAAAACACGTAATAGTGGTCAGATTTTGATGAGTGTTACTTTAATCAAAAGCTCTCGATATAAGCATAAATATTGATGCAAAATATTCAATACATTTTCATAAATAATTTTCAAGCATAATAATCCGGCAAGGGGTTAGCTCACAAAATTCTAAATATTCATAAAATGTGCAAAAAACACGTAATAGTGGTCCGATTTTGATGAGTGTTACTTTAATCAAAAGCTCTCGATATAAGCATAAATACTGATGCAAAATATCCATACATTTTCATAAATAATTTTCGAGCATAATAATCCGGCAAGGGGTTAGCCCACAAAATAATCAATATTCATAAAATGTGCAAAAAACACGTAATAGTGGTCCAATTTTGATGAATGTTACTTTTACCAAAAGTAACCTTGCCGGATTATTATGCTCGAAAATGATTTATGAAAATGTATGAATATTTTGCATCAGTCTTTATGCTTAAATCGAGAGCTTTTGATTAAAGTAACACTCATCAAAATCGGACCACTATTACGTGTTTTTTGCACATTTTATAAATATTGAGAATTTTGTTGGCTAACCGCTTGCCGGACTATTATGCTTGAAAATGATTTATGAAAATGTATGAAAATTTTGCATCAGTATTTATGCTTAAATCGAGAGCTTTTGATTAAAGTAACACTCATCAAAATCGGACCATTGTAACGTGTTTTTGCACATTTTATGAATATTGAGAATTTTGTGGGCTTACCCCTTGCCGGATTATTATGCTCGAAAAGGATTTATGAAAATGTATGAATATTTTGCATCAGTATTTATGCTTAAATCGAGAGCTTTTGATTAAAGTAACACTCATCAAAATCGGACCCCTATTACGTGTTTTTTGCACATTTTATGAATATTGAGAATTTTGTGGGCTAACCCCTTGCCGGACTATTATGCTTGAAAATGATTTATAAAAATGTATGAAAATTTTGCATCAGTATTTATGCTTAAATCGAGAGCTTTTGATTAAAGTAACACTCATCAAAATCGGACCACTATTACGTGTTTTTTGCACATTTTATGAATATTGAGAATTTTGTGAGCTTACCCCTTGCCGCATTATTATGTTTGAAAATTATTTATGAAAATGTATTGAATATTTTGCATCAGTATTTATGCTTAAATCGAGAGCTTTTGATTAAAGTAACACTCATCAAAATCGGACCACTATTACGTGTTTTTTGCACATTTTATGAATATTGAGAATTTTGTGAGCTAACCCCTTGCCGCATTATTATGTTTGAAAATTATTTATGAAAATGTATTGAATATTTTGCATCAGTATTTATGCTTAAATCGAGAGCTTTTGATTAAAGTAACACTCATCAAAATCGGACCACTATTACGTGTTTTTTGCACATTTTATGAATATTGAGAATTTTGTGGGCTAACCCCTTGCCGGATTATTATGCTCGAAAATTATTTATGAAAATGTATGGATATTTTGCATCAGTATTTATGCTTATATCGAGAGCTTTTGATTAAAGTAACACTCATCAAAATCGGACCACTATTACGTGTTTTTTGCACATTTTATGAATATTTAGAATTTTGTGAGCTAACCCCTTGCCGGATTATTATGCTTGAAAATTATTTATGAAAATGTATTGAATATTTTGCATCAATATTTATGCTTATATCGAGAGCTTTTGATTAAAGTAACACTCATCAAAATCTGACCACTATTACGTGTTTTTTGCACATTTTATGAATATTGAGAATTTTGTGGGCTAACCCCTTGCCAGATTATTATGCTTGAAAATTATTTATGAAAATGTATGAATATTTTGTATCAGTATTTATGCTTAAATCGAGAGCTTTTGATTAAAGTAACACTCATCAATATCGGACCACTATTACGTGTTTTTTGCACATTTTATGAATATTTAGAATTTTGTGGGCTAACCCCTTGCCGGATTATTATGCTTGAAAATGATTTATTAAGATGTATGAATATTTCGCATCAGTATTTATGCTTATATCGAGAGCTTTTGATTAAAGTAACACTCATCAATATCGGACCACTATTACGTGTTTTTTGCACATTTTATGAATATTGAGAATTTTGTGGGCTAACCCCTTGCCGGATTATTATGCTCGAAAATTATTTATGAAAATGTATGAATATTTTGCATCAGTATTTATGCTTAAATCGAGAGCTTTTGATTAAAGTAACACTCATCAAAATCGGACCCCTATTACGTGTTTTTTGCACATTTTATGAATATTGAGAATTTTGTGGGCTAACCCCTTGCCGGACTATTATGCTTGAAAATGATTTATGAAAATGTATGAAAATTTTGCATCAGTATTTATGCTTAAATCGAGAGCTTTTGATTAAAGTAACACTCATCAATATCGGACCTCTATTACGTGTTTTTTGCACATTTTATGAATATTTAGAATTTTGTGGGCTAACCCCTTGCCGGATTATTATGCTTGAAAATGATTTATTAAGATGTATGAATATTTCGCATCAGTATTTATGCTTATATCGAGAGCTTTTGATTAAAGTAACACTCATCAAAATCGGACCACTATTACGTGTTTTTTGCACATTTTATGAATATTGAGAATTTTGTGGGCTAACCCCTTGCCGGATTATTATGCTCGAAAATTATTTATGAAAATGTATGGATATTTTGCATCAGTATTTATGCTTATATCGAGAGCTTTTGATTAAAGTAACACTCATCAAAATCGGACCACTATTACGTGTTTTTTGCACATTTTATGAATATTGAGAATTTTGTAGGCTAACCCCTTGCCAGATTATTATGCTTGAAAATTATTTATGAAAATGTATGAATATTTTGTATCAGTATTTATGCTTAAATCGAGAGCTTTTGATTAAAGTAACACTCATCAATATCGGACCTCTATTACGTGTTTTTTGCACATTTTATGAATATTTAGAATTTTGTGGGCTAACCCCTTGCCGGATTATTATGCTTGAAAATGATTTATTAAGATGTATGAATATTTCACATCAGTATTTATGCTTATATCGAGAGCTTTTGATTAAAGTAACACTCATCAAAATCGGACCACTATTACGTGTTTTTTGCACATTTTATGAATATTGAGAATTTTGTGGGCTAACCCCTTGCCGGATTATTATGCTCGAAAATTATTTATGAAAATGTATGGATATTTTGCATCAGTATTTATGCTTATATCGAGAGCTTTTGATTAAAGTAACACTCATCAAAATCGGACCACTATTACGTGTTTTTTGCACATTTTATGAATATTGAGAATTTTGTGGGCTAACCCCTTGCCGGATTATTATGCTTGAAAATTATTTATGAAAATGTATGAATATTTCGCATCAGTATTTATGCTTGAATCGAGAGCTTTTGATTAAAGTAACAATCATCAAAATCGGACCACTATTACGTGTTTTTTGAACATTTTATGAATATTGAGAATTTTGTGGGCTAACCCCTTGCCGGATTATTATGCTCGAAAATGATTTATTAAGATGTATGAATATTTCACATCAGTATTTATGCTTATATCGAGAGCTTTTGATTAAAGTAACACTCATCAAAATCGGACCACTATTACGTGTTTTTTGCACATTTTATGAATATTGAGAATTTTGTGGGCTAACCCCTTGCCGGATTATTATGCTCGAAAATGATTTATGAAAATGTATGGATATTTTGTATCAGTATTTATGCTTATATCGAGAGCTTTTGATTAAAGTAACACTCATCAAAATCGGACCACTATTACGTGTTTTTTGCACATTTTATGAATATTGAGAATTTTGTGGGCTAACCCCTTGCCGGATTATTATGCTCGAATATTATTTATGAAAATGTATGGATATTTTGCATCAGTATTTATGCTTATATCGAGAGCTTTTGATTAAAGTAACACTCATCAAAATCGGACCACTATTACGTGTTTTTTGCACATTTTATGAATATTTAGAATTTTGTGAGCTAACCCCTTGCCGGATTATTATGCTCGAAAATGATTTATAAAAATGTATGAATATTTTGTATCAGTATTTATGTTTGTATCGAGAGCTTTTGATTAAAGTAACACTCATCAAAATCGGACCACTATTACGTGTTTTTTGCACATTTTATGAATATTGAGAATTTTGTAACCCCTTGCCAGGGGCTAACCCCTTGCCAGATTATTAAGCTCGAAAATAATTTATGAAAATGTATGAATATTTTGTATCAGTATTTATGTTTGTATCGAGAGCTTTTGATTAAAGTAACACTCATCAAAATCGGACCACTATTACGTGTTTTTTGCACATTTTATGAATATTGATAATTTCGTGGACTAACCCCTTGCCGGATTATTATGCTTGAAAATGATTTATTAAGATGTATGAATATTTTGCATCAGTATTTATGCTTATATCGAGAGCTTTTGATTAAAGTAACAATCATTAAAATCGGACCACTATTACGTGTTTTTTGAACATTTTATGAATATTGAGAATTTTGTGGGCTAACCCCTTGCCGGATTATTATGCTCGAAAATGATTTATGAAAATGTATGAATATTTTGTATCAGTATTTATGTTTGTATCGAGAGCTTTTGATTAAAGTAACACTCATCAAAATCGGACCACTATTACGTGTTTTTTGCACATTTTATGAATATTGATAATTTCGTGGACTAACCCCTTGCCGGATTATTATGCTCGAAAATTATTTATGAAAATGTATGGATATTTTGCATCAGTATTTATGCTTATATCGAGAGCTTTTGATTAAAGTAACACTCATCAAAATCGGACCACTATTACGTGTTTTTTGCACATTTTATGAATATTTAGAATTTTGTGAGCTAACCCCTTGCCGGATTATTATGCTTGAAAATTATTTATGAAAATGTATGAATATTTCGCATCAGTATTTATGCTTGAATCGAGAGCTTTTGATTAAAGTAACAATCATCAAAATCGGACCACTATTACGTGTTTTTTGAACATTTTATGAATATTGAGAATTTTGTGGGCTAACCCCTTGTCGGATTTTTTTTGATTAGTTTTTTTTTAGAGCTTTTGATTAAAGTAACAATCATTAAAATCGGACCACTATTACGTGTTTTTTGAACATTTTATGAATATTGAGAATTTTGTGGGCTAACCCCTTGCCGGATTATTATGCTCGAAAATGATTTATGAAAATGTATGAATATTTTGTATCAGTATTTATGTTTGTATCGAGAGCTTTTGATTAAAGTAACACTCATCAAAATCGGACCACTATTACGTGTTTTTTGCACATTTTATGAATATTGATAATTTCGTGGACTAACCCCTTGCCGGATTATTATGCTCGAAAATTATTTATGAAAATGTATGGATATTTTGCATCAGTATTTATGCTTATATCGAGAGCTTTTGATTAAAGTAACACTCATCAAAATCGGACCACTATTACGTGTTTTTTGCACATTTTATGAATATTGATAATTTCGTGGACTAACCCCTTGCCGGATTATTATGCTTGAAAATGATTTATTAAGATGTATGAATATTTTGCATCAGTATTTATGCTTATATCGAGAGCTTTTGATTAAAGTAACAATCATTAAAATCGGACCACTATTACGTGTTTTTTGAACATTTTATGAATATTGAGAATTTTGTGGGCTAACCCCTTGCCGGATTATTATGCTCGAAAATGATTTATGAAAATGTATGAATATTTTGTATCAGTATTTATGTTTGTATCGAGAGCTTTTGATTAAAGTAACACTCATCAAAATCGGACCACTATTACGTGTTTTTTGCACATTTTATGAATATTGAGAATTTTGTAGGCTAACCCCTTGCCAGATTATTATGCTTGAAAATTATTTATGAAAATGTATGAATATTTTGTATCAGTATTTATGCTTAAATCGAGAGCTTTTGATTAAAGTAACACTCATCAATATCGGACCTCTATTACGTGTTTTTTGCACATTTTATGAATATTTAGAATTTTGTGGGCTAACCCCTTGCCGGATTATTATGCTTGAAAATGATTTATTAAGATGTATGAATATTTCACATCAGTATTTATGCTTATATCGAGAGCTTTTGATTAAAGTAACACTCATCAAAATCGGACCACTATTACGTGTTTTTTGCACATTTTATGAATATTGAGAATTTTGTGGGCTAACCCCTTGCCGGATTATTATGCTCGAAAATGATTTATGAAAATGTATGGATATTTTGCATCAGTATTTATGCTTATATCGAGAGCTTTTGATTAAAGTAACACTCATCAAAATCGGACCACTATTACGTGTTTTTTGCACATTTTATGAATATTTAGAATTTTGTGGGCTAACCCCTTGCCGGATTATTATGCTTGAAAATGATTTATTAAGATGTATGAATATTTCGCATCAGTATTTATGCTTATATCGAGAGCTTTTGATTAAAGTAACACTCATCAAAATCGGACCACTATTACGTGTTTTTTGCACATTTTATGAATATTGAGAATTTTGTGAGCTAACCCCTTGCCGCATTATTATGTTTGAAAATTATTTATGAAAATATATTGAATATTTTGCATCAGTATTTATGCTTATATCGAGAGCTTTTGATTAAAGTAACACTCATCAAAATCGGACCACTATTACGTGTTTTTTGCACATTTTATGAATATTTAGAATTTTGTGAGCTAACCCCTTGCCGGATTATTATGCTTGAAAATTATTTATGAAAATGTATGAATATTTCGCATCAGTATTTATGCTTGAATCGAGAGCTTTTGATTAAAGTAACAATCATCAAAATCGGACCACTATTACGTGTTTTTTGAACATTTTATGAATATTGAGAATTTTGTGGGCTAACCCCTTGCCGGATTATTATGCTTGAAAATGATTTATTAAGATGTATGAATATTTCACATCAGTATTTATGCTTATATCGAGAGCTTTTGATTAAAGTAACACTCATCAAAATCGGACCACTATTACGTGTTTTTTGCACATTTTATGAATATTGAGAATTTTGTGGGCTAACCCCTTGCCGGATTATTATGCTCGAAAATGATTTATGAAAATGTATGGATATTTTGTATCAGTATTTATGCTTATATCGAGAGCTTTTGATTAAAGTAACACTCATCAAAATCGGACCACTATTACGTGTTTTTTGCACATTTTATGAATATTGAGAATTTTGTGGGCTAACCCCTTGCCGGATTATTATGCTCGAATATTATTTATGAAAATGTATGGATATTTTGCATCAGTATTTATGCTTATATCGAGAGCTTTTGATTAAAGTAACACTCATCAAAATCGGACCACTATTACGTGTTTTTTGCACATTTTATGAATATTTAGAATTTTGTGAGCTAACCCCTTGCCGGATTATTATGCTCGAAAATGATTTATAAAAATGTATGAATATTTTGTATCAGTATTTATGTTTGTATCGAGAGCTTTTGATTAAAGTAACACTCATCAAAATCGGACCACTATTACGTGTTTTTTGCACATTTTATGAATATTGAGAATTTTGTAACCCCTTGCCAGGGGCTAACCCCTTGCCAGATTATTAAGCTCGAAAATAATTTATGAAAATGTATGAATATTTTGTATCAGTATTTATGTTTGTATCGAGAGCTTTTGATTAAAGTAACACTCATCAAAATCGGACCACTATTACGTGTTTTTTGCACATTTTATGAATATTGATAATTTCGTGGACTAACCCCTTGCCGGATTATTATGCTTGAAAATGATTTATTAAGATGTATGAATATTTTGCATCAGTATTTATGCTTATATCGAGAGCTTTTGATTAAAGTAACAATCATTAAAATCGGACCACTATTACGTGTTTTTTGAACATTTTATGAATATTGAGAATTTTGTGGGCTAACCCCTTGCCGGATTATTATGCTCGAAAATGATTTATGAAAATGTATGAATATTTTGTATCAGTATTTATGTTTGTATCGAGAGCTTTTGATTAAAGTAACACTCATCAAAATCGGACCACTATTACGTGTTTTTTGCACATTTTATGAATATTTAGAATTTTGTGAGCTAACCCCTTGCCGGATTATTATGCTTGAAAATTATTTATGAAAATGTATGAATATTTCGCATCAGTATTTATGCTTGAATCGAGAGCTTTTGATTAAAGTAACAATCATCAAAATCGGACCACTATTACGTGTTTTTTGAACATTTTATGAATATTGAGAATTTTGTGGGCTAACCCCTTGTCGGATTTTTTTTGATTAGTTTTTTTTTAGAGCTTTTGATTAAAGTAACAATCATTAAAATCGGACCACTATTACGTGTTTTTTGAACATTTTATGAATATTGAGAATTTTGTGGGCTAACCCCTTGCCGGATTATTATGCTCGAAAATGATTTATGAAAATGTATGAATATTTTGTATCAGTATTTATGTTTGTATCGAGAGCTTTTGATTAAAGTAACACTCATCAAAATCGGACCACTATTACGTGTTTTTTGCACATTTTATGAATATTGATAATTTCGTGGACTAACCCCTTGCCGGATTATTATGCTCGAAAATTATTTATGAAAATGTATGGATATTTTGCATCAGTATTTATGCTTATATCGAGAGCTTTTGATTAAAGTAACACTCATCAAAATCGGACCACTATTACGTGTTTTTTGCACATTTTATGAATATTGATAATTTCGTGGACTAACCCCTTGCCGGATTATTATGCTTGAAAATGATTTATTAAGATGTATGAATATTTTGCATCAGTATTTATGCTTATATCGAGAGCTTTTGATTAAAGTAACAATCATTAAAATCGGACCACTATTACGTGTTTTTTGAACATTTTATGAATATTGAGAATTTTGTGGGCTAACCCCTTGCCGGATTATTATGCTCGAAAATGATTTATGAAAATGTATGAATATTTTGTATCAGTATTTATGTTTGTATCGAGAGCTTTTGATTAAAGTAACACTCATCAAAATCGGACCACTATTACGTGTTTTTTGCACATTTTATGAATATTGATAATTTCGTGGACTAACCCCTTGCCGGATTATTATGCTCGAAAATTATTTATGAAAATGTATGGATATTTTGCATCAGTATTTATGCTTATATCGAGAGCTTTTGATTAAAGTAACACTCATCAAAATCGGACCACTATTACGTGTTTTTTGCACATTTTATGAATATTGATAATTTCGTGGACTAACCCCTTGCCGGATTATTATGCTCGAAAATTATTTATGAAAATGTATGGATATTTTGCATCAGTATTTATGCTTATATCGAGAGCTTTTGATTAAAGTAACACTCATCAAAATCGGACCACTATTACGTGTTTTTTGCACATTTTATGAATATTGAGAATTTTGTGAGCTAACCCCTTGCCGCATTATTATGTTTGAAAATTATTTATGAAAATATATTGAATATTTTGCATCAGTATTTATGCTTGAATCGAGAGCTTTTGATTAAAGTGACAATCATCAAAATCGGACCACTATTACGTGTTTTTTGAACATTTTATGAATATTGAGAATTTTGTGGGCTAACCCCTTGCCGGATTATTATGCTTGAAAATGATTTATTAAGATGTATGAATATTTCACATCAGTATTTATGCTTATATCGAGAGCTTTTGATTAAAGTAACACTCATCAAAATCGGACCACTATTACGTGTTTTTTGCACATTTTATGAATATTGAGAATTTTGTGGGCTAACCCCTTGCCGGATTATTATGCTCGAAAATGATTTATGAAAATGTATGGATATTTTGTATCAGTATTTATGCTTATATCGAGAGCTTTTGATTAAAGTAACACTCATCAAAATCGGACCACTATTACGTGTTTTTTGCACATTTTATGAATATTGAGAATTTTGTGGGCTAACCCCTTGCCGGATTATTATGCTCGAATATTATTTATGAAAATGTATGGATATTTTGCATCAGTATTTATGCTTATATCGAGAGCTTTTGATTAAAGTAACACTCATCAAAATCGGACCACTATTACGTGTTTTTTGCACATTTTATGAATATTTAGAATTTTGTGAGCTAACCCCTTGCCGGATTATTATGCTTGAAAATTATTTATGAAAATGTATGAATATTTCGCATCAGTATTTATGCTTGAATCGAGAGCTTTTGATTAAAGTAACAATCATCAAAATCGGACCACTATTACGTGTTTTTTGAACATTTTATGAATATTGAGAATTTTGTGGGCTAACCCCTTGTCGGATTTTTTTTGATTAGTTTTTTTTTAGAGCTTTTGATTAAAGTAACAATCATTAAAATCGGACCACTATTACGTGTTTTTTGAACATTTTATGAATATTGAGAATTTTGTGGGCTAACCCCTTGCCGGATTATTATGCTCGAAAATGATTTATGAAAATGTATGAATATTTTGTATCAGTATTTATGTTTGTATCGAGAGCTTTTGATTAAAGTAACACTCATCAAAATCGGACCACTATTACGTGTTTTTTGCACATTTTATGAATATTGATAATTTCGTGGACTAACCCCTTGCCGGATTATTATGCTCGAAAATTATTTATGAAAATGTATGGATATTTTGCATCAGTATTTATGCTTATATCGAGAGCTTTTGATTAAAGTAACACTCATCAAAATCGGACCACTATTACGTGTTTTTTGCACATTTTATGAATATTTAGAATTTTGTGGGCTAACCCCTTGCCGGATTATTATGCTTGAAAATGATTTATTAAGATGTATGAATATTTCGCATCAGTATTTATGCTTATATCGAGAGCTTTTGATTAAAGTAACACTCATCAAAATCGGACCACTATTACGTGTTTTTTGCACATTTTATGAATATTTAGAATTTTGTGAGCTAACCCCTTGCCGGATTATTATGCTTGAAAATGATTTATTAAGATGTATGAATATTTCGCATCAGTATTTATGCTTATATCGAGAGCTTTTCTTTAAAGTAACAATCATTAAAATCGGACCACTATTACGTGTTTTTTGAACATTTTATGAATATTGAGAATTTTGTGGGCTAACCCCTTGCCGGATTATTATGCTCGAAAATGATTTATGAAAATGTATGAATATTTTGTATCAGTATTTATGTTTGTATCGAGAGCTTTTGATTAAAGTAACACTCATCAAAATCGGACCACTATTACGTGTTTTTTGCACATTTTATGAATATTTAGAATTTTGTGAGCTAACCCCTTGCCGGATTATTATGCTTGAAAATGATTTATTAAGATGTATGAATATTTCGCATCAGTATTTATGCTTATATCGAGAGCTTTTGTTTAAAGTAACAATCATTAAAATCGGACCACTATTACGTGTTTTTTGAACATTTTATGAATATTGAGAATTTTGTGGGCTAACCCCTTGCCAGATTATTAAGCTCGAAAATAATTTATGAAAATGTATGAATATTTTGTATCAGTATTTATGTTTGTATCGAGAGCTTTTGATTAAAGTAACAATCATTAAAATCGGACCACTATTACGTGTTTTTTGCACATTTTATGAATATTGATAATTTCGTGGACTAACCCCTTGCCGGATTATTATGCTTGAAAATGATTTATGAAAATGTATGAATATTTCGCATCAGTATTTATGCTTGAATCGAGAGCTTTTGATTAAAGTAACAATCATCAAAATCGGACCACTATTACGTGTTTTTTGAACATTTTATGAATATTGAGAATTTTGTGGGCTAACCCCTTGCCGGATTATTATGCTCGAAAATGATTTATGAAAATGTATGAATATTTTGTATCAGTATTTATGTTTGTATCGAGAGCTTTTGATTAAAGTAACACTCATCAAAATCGGACCACTATTACGTGTTTTTTGCACATTTTATGAATATTGATAATTTCGTGGACTAACCCCTTGCCGGATTATTATGCTCGAAAATTATTTATGAAAATGTATGGATATTTTGCATCAGTATTTATGCTTATATCGAGAGCTTTTGATTAAAGTAACACTCATCAAAATCGGACCACTATTACGTGTTTTTTGCACATTTTATGAATATTTAGAATTTTGTGGGCTAACCCCTTGCCGGATTATTATGCTTGAAAATGATTTATTAAGATGTATGAATATTTCGCATCAGTATTTATGCTTATATCGAGAGCTTTTGATTAAAGTAACACTCATCAAAATCGGACCACTATTACGTGTTTTTTGCACATTTTATGAATATTTAGAATTTTGTGAGCTAACCCCTTGCCGGATTATTATGCTTGAAAATGATTTATTAAGATGTATGAATATTTCGCATCAGTATTTATGCTTATATCGAGAGCTTTTGTTTAAAGTAACAATCATTAAAATCGGACCACTATTACGTGTTTTTTGAACATTTTATGAATATTGAGAATTTTGTGGGCTAACCCCTTGCCAGATTATTAAGCTCGAAAATAATTTATGAAAATGTATGAATATTTTGTATCAGTATTTATGTTTGTATCGAGAGCTTTTGATTAAAGTAACAATCATTAAAATCGGACCACTATTACGTGTTTTTTGCACATTTTATGAATATTGATAATTTCGTGGACTAACCCCTTACCGGATTATTATGCTTGAAAATGATTTATGAAAATGTATGAATATTTCGCATCAGTATTTATGCTTGAATCGAGAGCTTTTGATTAAAGTAACAATCATCAAAATCGGACCACTATTACGTGTTTTTTGCACATTTTATGAATATTGATAATTTCGTGGACTAACCCCTTGCCGGATTATTATGCTCGAAAATTATTTATGAAAATGTATGGATATTTTGCATCAGTATTTATGCTTATATCGAGAGCTTTTGATTAAAGTAACACTCATCAAAATCGGACCACTATTACGTGTTTTTTGCACATTTTATGAATATTTAGAATTTTGTGGGCTAACCCCTTGCCGGATTATTATGCTTGAAAATGATTTATTAAGATGTATGAATATTTCGCATCAGTATTTATGCTTATATCGAGAGCTTTTGATTAAAGTAACACTCATCAAAATCGGACCACTATTACGTGTTTTTTGCACATTTTATGAATATTTAGAATTTTGTGAGCTAACCCCTTGCCGGATTATTATGCTTGAAAATGATTTATTAAGATGTATGAATATTTCGCATCAGTATTTATGCTTATATCGAGAGCTTTTGTTTAAAGTAACAATCATTAAAATCGGACCACTATTACGTGTTTTTTGAACATTTTATGAATATTGAGAATTTTGTGGGCTAACCCCTTGCCGGATTATTATGCTCGAAAATGATTTATGAAAATGTATGAATATTTTGTATCAGTATTTATGTTTGTATCGAGAGCTTTTGATTAAAGTAACACTCATCAAAATCGGACCACTATTACGTGTTTTTTGCACATTTTATGAATATTTAGAATTTTGTGAGCTAACCCCTTGCCGGATTATTATGCTTGAAAATGATTTATTAAGATGTATGAATATTTCGCATCAGTATTTATGCTTATATCGAGAGCTTTTGTTTAAAGTAACAATCATTAAAATCGGACCACTATTACGTGTTTTTTGAACATTTTATGAATATTGAGAATTTTGTGGGCTAACCCCTTGCCAGATTATTAAGCTCGAAAATAATTTATGAAAATGTATGAATATTTTGTATCAGTATTTATGTTTGTATCGAGAGCTTTTGATTAAAGTAACAATCATTAAAATCGGACCACTATTACGTGTTTTTTGCACATTTTATGAATATTGATAATTTCGTGGACTAACCCCTTGCCGGATTATTATGCTTGAAAATGATTTATGAAAATGTATGAATATTTCGCATCAGTATTTATGCTTGAATCGAGAGCTTTTGATTAAAGTAACAATCATCAAAATCGGACCACTATTACGTGTTTTTTGAACATTTTATGAATATTGAGAATTTTGTGGGCTAACCCCTTGTCGGATTTTTTTTGATTAGATTTTTTTTAGAGCTTTTGATTAAAGTAACAATCATTAAAATCGGACCACTATTACGTGTTTTTTGAACATTTTATGAATATTGAGAATTTTGTGGGCTAACCCCTTGCCGGATTATTATGCTTGAAAATGATTTATTAAGATGTATGAATATTTCGCATCAGTATTTATGCTTATATCGAGAGCTTTTGTTTAAAGTAACAATCATTAAAATCAGACCACTATTACGTGTTTTTTGAACATTTTATGAATATTGAGAATTTTGTGGGCTAACCCCTTGCCAGATTATTAAGCTCGAAAATAATTTATGAAAATGTATGAATATTTTGTATCAGTATTTATGTTTGTATCGAGAGCTTTTGATTAATGTAACAATCATTAAAATCGGACCACTATTACGTGTTTTTTGCACATTTTATGAATATTGATAATTTCGTGGACTAACCCCTTGCCGGATTATTATGCTTGAAAATGATTTATTAAGATGTATGGATATTTTGCATCAGTATTTATGCTTATATCGAGAGCTTTTGATTAAAGTAACAATCATTAAAATCGGACCACTATTACGTGTTTTTTGAACATTTTATGAATATTGAGAATTTTGTGGGCTAACCCCTTGCCGGATTATTATGCTTGAAAATGATTTATTAAGATGTATGAATATTTCGCATCAGTATTTATGCTTATATCGAGAGCTTTTGTTTAAAGTAACAATCATTAAAATCGGACCACTATTACGTGTTTTTTGAACATTTTATGAATATTGAGAATTTTGTGGGCTAACCCCTTGCCAGATTATTAAGCTCGAAAATAATTTATGAAAATGTATGAATATTTTGTATCAGTATTTATGTTTGTATCGAGAGCTTTTGATTAAAGTAACAATCATTAAAATCGGACCACTATTACGTGTTTTTTGCACATTTTATGAATATTTAGAATTTTGTGAGCTAACCCCTTGCCGGATTATTATGCTTGAAAATTATTTATGAAAATGTATGAATATTTTGTATCAGTATTTATGTTTGTATCGAGAGCTTTTGATTAAAGTAACAATCATTAAAATCGGACCACTATTACGTGTTTTTTGCACATTTTATGAATATTGATAATTTCGTGGACTAACCCCTTGCCGGATTATTATGCTTGAAAATGATTTATTAAGATGTATGAATATTTTGCATCAGTATTTATGCTTATATCGAGAGCTTTTGATTAAAGTAACACTCATCAAAATCGGACCACTATTACGTGTTTTTTGCACATTTTATGAATATTTAGAATTTTGTGAGCTAACCCCTTGCCGGATTATTATGCTTGAAAATTATTTATGAAAATGTATGAATATTTCGCATCAGTATTTATGCTTGAATCGAGAGCTTTTGATTAAAGTAACAATCATCAAAATCGGACCACTATTACGTGTTTTTTGAACATTTTATGAATATTGAGAATTTTGTGGGCTAACCCCTTGTCGGATTTTTTTTGATTAGATTTTTTTTAGAGCTTTTGATTAAAGTAATAATCATTAAAATCGGACCACTATTACGTGTTTTTTGAACATTTTATGAATATTGAGAATTTTGTGGGCTAACCCCTTGCCGGATTATTATGCTTGAAAATGATTTATTAAGATGTATGAATATTTTGCATCAGTATTTATGCTTATATCGAGAGCTTTTGTTTAAAGTAACAATCATTAAAATCGGACCACTATTACGTGTTTTTTGAACATTTTATGAATATTGAAAATTTTGTGGGCTAACCCCTTGCCAGATTATTAAGCTCGAAAATAATTTATGAAAATGTATGAATATTTTGTATCAGTATTTATGTTTGTATCGAGAGCTTTTGATTAAAGTAACAATCATTAAAATCGGACCACTATTACGTGTTTTTTGAACATTTTATGAATATTGAGAATTTTGTGGGCTAACCCCTTGCCAGATTATTAAGCTCGAAAATGATTTATTAAGATGTATGAATATTTTGCATCAGTATTTATGCTTATATCGAGAGCTTTTGATTAAAGTAACAATCATTAAAATCGGACCACTATTACGTGTTTTTTGCACATTTTATGAATATTTAGAATTTTGTGAGCTAACCCCTTGCCAGATTATTAAGCTCGAAAATAATTTATGAAAATGTATGAATATTTTGTATCAGTATTTATGTTTGTATCGAGAGCTTTTGATTAAAGTAACAATCATTAAAATCGGACCACTATTACGTGTTTTTTGCACATTTTATGAATATTGATAATTTCGTGGACTAACCCCTTGCCGGATTATTATGCTTGAAAATGATTTATTAAGATGTATGAATATTTTGCATCAGTATTTATGCTTATATCGAGAGCTTTTGATTAAAGTAACACTCATCAAAATCGGACCACTATTACGTGTTTTTTGAACATTTTATGAATATTGAGAATTTTGTGGGCTAACCCCTTGCCAGATTATTAAGCTTGAAAATTATTTATGAAAATGTATGAATATTTCGCATCAGTATTTATGCTTGAATCGAGAGCTTTTGATTAAAGTAACAATCATCAAAATCGGACCACTATTACGTGTTTTTTGAACATTTTATGAATATTGAGAATTTTGTGGGCTAACCCCTTGTCGGATTTTTTTTGATTAGATTTTTTTTAGAGCTTTTGATTAAAGTAACAATCATTAAAATCGGACCACTATTACGTGTTTTTTGAACATTTTATGAATATTGAGAATTTTGTGGGCTAACCCCTTGCCGGATTATTATGCTTGAAAATGATTTATTAAGATGTATGAATATTTTGCATCAGTATTTATGCTTATATCGAGAGCTTTTGTTTAAAGTAACAATCATTAAAATCGGACCACTATTACGTGTTTTTTGAACATTTTATGAATATTGAGAATTTTGTGGGCTAACCCCTTGCCAGATTATTAAGCTCGAAAATAATTTATGAAAATATATGAATATTTTGTATCAGTATTTATGTTTGTATCGAGAGCTTTTGATTAAAGTAACAATCATTAAAATCGGACCACTATTACGTGTTTTTTGCACATTTTATGAATATTGATAATTTCGTGGACTAACCCCTTGCCGGATTATTATGCTTGAAAATGATTTATTAAGATGTATGAATATTTTGCATCAGTATTTATGCTTATATCGAGAGCTTTTGATTAAAGTAACAATCATTAAAATCGGACCACTATTACGTGTTTTTTGAACATTTTATGAATATTGAGAATTTTGTGGGCTAACCCCTTGCCAGATTATTAAGCTCGAAAATAATTTATGAAAATGTATGAATATTTTGTATCAGTATTTATGTTTGTATCGAGAGCTTTTGATTAAAGTAACAATCATTAAAATCGGACCACTATTACGTGTTTTTTGCACATTTTATGAATATTGATAATTTCGTGGACTAACCCCTTGCCGGATTATTATGCTTGAAAATGATTTATTAAGATGTATGAATATTTTGCATCAGTATTTATGCTTATATCGAGAGCTTTTGATTAAAGTAACAATCATTAAAATCGGACCACTATTACGTGTTTTTTGAACATTTTATGAATATTGAGAATTTTGTGGGCTAACCCCTTGCCAGATTATTAAGCTCGAAAATAATTTATGAAAATGTATGAATATTTTGTATCAGTATTTATGTTTGTATCGAGAGCTTTTGATTAAAGTAACAATCATTAAAATCGGACCACTATTACGTGTTTTTTGCACATTTTATGAATATTGATAATTTCGTGGACTAACCCCTTGCCGGATTATTATGCTTGAAAATGATTTATTAAGATATATGAATATTTTGCATCAGTATTTATGTTTGTATCGAGAGCTTTTGATTAAAGTAACAATCATTAAAATCGGACCACTATTACGTGTTTTTTGCACATTTTATGAATATTGATAATTTCGTGGACTAACCCCTTGCCGGATTATTATGCTTGAAAATGATTTATTAAGATGTATGAATATTTTGCATCAGTATTTATGCTTATATCGAGAGCTTTTGATTAAAGTAACAATCATTAAAATCGGACCACTATTACGTGTTTTTTGCACATTTTATGAATATTGATAATTTCGTGGACTAACCCCTTGCCGGATTATTATGCTTGAAAATGATTTATTAAGATGTATGAATATTTTGCATCAGTATTTATGCTTATATCGAGAGCTTTTGATTAAAGTAACAATCATTAAAATCGGACCACTATTACGTGTTTTTTGAACATTTTATGAATATTGAGAATTTTGTGGGCTAACCCCTTGCCAGATTATTAAGCTCGAAAATAATTTATGAAAATGTATGAATATTTTGTATCAGTATTTATGTTTGTATCGAGAGCTTTTGATTAAAGTAACAATCATTAAAATCGGACCACTATTACGTGTTTTTTGCACATTTTATGAATATTTAGAATTTTGTGAGCTAACCCCTTGCCGGATTATTATGCTTGAAAATTATTTATGAAAATGTATGAATATTTTGTATCAGTATTTATGTTTGTATCGAGAGCTTTTGATTAAAGTAACACTCATCAAAATCGGACCACTATTACGTGTTTTTTGCACATTTTATGAATATTGATAATTTCGTGGACTAACCCCTTGCCGGATTATTATGCTCGAAAATTATTTATGAAAATGTATGGATATTTTGCATCAGTATTTATGCTTATATCGAGAGCTTTTGATTAAAGTAACACTCATCAAAATCGGACCACTATTACGTGTTTTTTGCACATTTTATGAATATTTAGAATTTTGTGAGCTAACCCCTTGCCGGATTATTATGCTTGAAAATGATTTATTAAGATGTATGAATATTTCGCATCAGTATTTATGCTTATATCGAGAGCTTTTGTTTAAAGTAACAATCATTAAAATCGGACCACTATTACGTGTTTTTTGAACATTTTATGAATATTGAGAATTTTGTGGGCTAACCCCTTGCCAGATTATTAAGCTCGAAAATAATTTATGAAAATGTATGAATATTTTGTATCAGTATTTATGTTTGTATCGAGAGCTTTTGATTAAAGTAACAATCATTAAAATCGGACCACTATTACGTGTTTTTTGCACATTTTATGAATATTGATAATTTCGTGGACTAACCCCTTGCCGGATTATTATGCTTGAAAATGATTTATTAAGATGTATGAATATTTTGCATCAGTATTTATGCTTATATCGAGAGCTTTTGATTAAAGTAACAATCATTAAAATCGGACCACTATTACGTGTTTTTTGCACATTTTATGAATATTGATAATTTCGTGGACTAACCCCTTGCCGGATTATTATGCTTGAAAATGATTTATTAAGATGTATGAATATTTTGCATCAGTATTTATGCTTATATCGAGAGCTTTTGATTAAAGTAACAATCATTAAAATCGGACCACTATTACGTGTTTTTTGAACATTTTATGAATATTGAGAATTTTGTGGGCTAACCCCTTGCCAGATTATTAAGCTCGAAAATAATTTATGAAAATGTATGAATATTTTGTATCAGTATTTATGTTTGTATCGAGAGCTTTTGATTAAAGTAACAATCATTAAAATCGGACCACTATTACGTGTTTTTTGCACATTTTATGAATATTTAGAATTTTGTGAGCTAACCCCTTGCCGGATTATTATGCTTGAAAATTATTTATGAAAATGTATGAATATTTTGTATCAGTATTTATGTTTGTATCGAGAGCTTTTGATTAAAGTAACACTCATCAAAATCGGACCACTATTACGTGTTTTTTGCACATTTTATGAATATTGATAATTTCGTGGACTAACCCCTTGCCGGATTATTATGCTCGAAAATTATTTATGAAAATGTATGGATATTTTGCATCAGTATTTATGCTTATATCGAGAGCTTTTGATTAAAGTAACACTCATCAAAATCGGACCACTATTACGTGTTTTTTGCACATTTTATGAATATTTAGAATTTTGTGAGCTAACCCCTTGCCGGATTATTATGCTTGAAAATGATTTATTAAGATGTATGAATATTTTGCATCAGTATTTATGCTTATATCGAGAGCTTTTGATTAAAGTAACAATCATTAAAATCGGACCACTATTACGTGTTTTTTGAACATTTTATGAATATTGAGAATTTTGTGGGCTAACCCCTTGCCAGATTATTAAGCTCGAAAATAATTTATGAAAATGTATGAATATTTTGTATCAGTATTTATGTTTGTATCGAGAGCTTTTGATTAAAGTAACAATCATTAAAATCGGACCACTATTACGTGTTTTTTGCACATTTTATGAATATTGATAATTTCGTGGACTAACCCCTTGCCGGATTATTATGCTTGAAAATGATTTATTAAGATGTATGAATATTTTGCATCAGTATTTATGCTTATATCGAGAGCTTTTGATTAAAGTAACAATCATTAAAATCGGACCACTATTACGTGTTTTTTGAACATTTTATGAATATTTAGAATTTTGTGGGCTAACCCCTTGCCGGATTATTATGCTCGAAAATGATTTATGAAAATGTATGAATATTTTGTATCAGTATTTATGTTAGTATCGAGAGCTTTTGATTAAAGTAACACTCATCAAAATCGGACCACTATTACGTGTTTTTTGCACATTTTATGAATATTGATAATTTCGTGGACTAACCCCTTGCCGGATTATTATGCTCGAAAATTATTTATGAAAATGTATGGATATTTTGCATCAGTATTTATGCTTATATCGAGAGCTTTTGATTAAAGTAACACTCATCAAAATCGGACCACTATTACGTGTTTTTTGCACATTTTATGAATATTGATAATTTCGTGGACTAACCCCTTGCCGGATTATTATGCTTGAAAATGATTTATTAAGATGTATGAATATTTTGCATCAGTATTTATGCTTATATCGAGAGCTTTTGATTAAAGTAACAATCATTAAAATCGGACCACTATTACGTGTTTTTTGAACATTTTATGAATATTGAGAATTTTGTGGGCTAACCCCTTGCCGGATTATTATGCTCGAAAATAATTTATGAAAATGTATGAATATTTTGTATCAGTATTTATGTTTGTATCGAGAGCTTTTGATTAAAGTAACAATCATTAAAATCGGACCACTATTACGTGTTTTTTGCACATTTTATGAATATTGATAATTTCGTGGACTAACCCCTTGCCGGATTATTATGCTTGAAAATGATTTATTAAGATGTATGAATATTTTGCATCAGTATTTATGCTTATATCGAGAGCTTTTGATTAAAGTAACAATCATTAAAATCGGACCACTATTACGTGTTTTTTGCACATTTTATGAATATTTAGAATTTTGTGAGCTAACCCCTTGCCGGATTATTATGCTTGAAAATGATTTATGAAAATGTATTGAATATTTTGGATCAGTATTTATGCTTATATCGAGAGCTTTTGATTAAAGTAACAATCATTAAAATCGGACCACTATTACGTGTTTTTTGAACATTTTATGAATATTGAGAATTTTGTGGGCTAACCCCTTGCCAGATTATTAAGCTCGAAAATAATTTATGAAAATGTATGAATATTTTGTATCAGTATTTATGTTTGTATCGAGAGCTTTTGATTAAAGTAACAATCATTAAAATCGGACCACTATTACGTGTTTTTTGCACATTTTATGAATATTGATAATTTCGTGGACTAACCCCTTGCCGGATTATTATGCTTGAAAATGATTTATTAAGATGTATGAATATTTTGCATCAGTATTTATGCTTATATCGAGAGCTTTTGATTAAAGTAACAATCATTAAAATCGGACCACTATTACGTGTTTTTTGAACATTTTATGAATATTGAGAATTTTGTGGGCTAACCCCTTGCCGGATTATTATGCTCGAAAATGATTTATGAAAATGTATGAATATTTTGTATCAGTATTTATGTTTGTATCGAGAGCTTTTGATTAAAGTAACACTCATCAAAATCGGACCACTATTACGTGTTTTTTGCACATTTTATGAATATTGATAATTTCGTGGACTAACCCCTTGCCGGATTATTATGCTCGAAAATTATTTATGAAAATGTATGGATATTTTGCATCAGTATTTATGCTTATATCGAGAGCTTTTGATTAAAGTAACACTCATCAAAATCGGACCACTATTACGTGTTTTTTGCACATTTTATGAATATTTAGAATTTTGTGAGCTAACCCCTTGCCGGATTATTATGCTTGAAAATGATTTATTAAGATGTATGAATATTTCGCATCAGTATTTATGCTTATATCGAGAGCTTTTGTTTAAAGTAACAATCATTAAAATCGGACCACTATTACGTGTTTTTTGAACATTTTATGAATATTGAGAATTTTGTGGGCTAACCCCTTGCCAGATTATTAAGCTCGAAAATAATTTATGAAAATGTATGAATATTTTGTATCAGTATTTATGTTTGTATCGAGAGCTTTTGATTAAAGTAACAATCATTAAAATCGGACCACTATTACGTGTTTTTTGCACATTTTATGAATATTGATAATTTCGTGGACTAACCCCTTGCCGGATTATTATGCTTGAAAATGATTTATTAAGATGTATGAATATTTTGCATCAGTATTTATGCTTATATCGAGAGCTTTTGATTAAAGTAACAATCATTAAAATCGGACCACTATTACGTGTTTTTTGCACATTTTATGAATATTTAGAATTTTGTGAGCTAACCCCTTGCCGGATTATTATGCTTGAAAATTATTTATGAAAATGTATTGAATATTTTGGATCAGTATTTATGCTTATATCGAGAGCTTTTGATTAAAGTAACAATCATTAAAATCGGACCACTATTACGTGTTTTTTGAACATTTTATGAATATTGAGAATTTTGTGGGCTAACCCCTTGCCAGATTATTAAGCTCGAAAATAATTTATGAAAATGTATGAATATTTTGTATCAGTATTTATGTTTGTATCGAGAGCTTTTGATTAAAGTAACAATCATTAAAATCGGACCACTATTACGTGTTTTTTGCACATTTTATGAATATTGATAATTTCGTGGACTAACCCCTTGCCGGATTATTATGCTTGAAAATGATTTATTAAGATGTATGAATATTTTTCATCAGTATTTATGCTTATATCGAGAGCTTTTGATTAAAGTAACAATCATTAAAATCGGACCACTATTACGTGTTTTTTGCACATTTTATGAATATTTAGAATTTTGTGAGCTAACCCCTTGCCGGATTATTATGCTTGAAAATGATTTATTAAGATGTATGAATATTTCGCATCAGTATTTATGCTTATATCGAGAGCTTTTGTTTAAAGTAACAATCATTAAAATCGGACCACTATTACGTGTTTTTTGAACATTTTATGAATATTGAGAATTTTGTGGGCTAACCCCTTGCCAGATTATTAAGCTCGAAAATAATTTATGAAAATGTATGAATATTTTGTATCAGTATTTATGTTTGTATCGAGAGCTTTTGATTAAAGTAACAATCATTAAAATCGGACCACTATTACGTGTTTTTTGCACATTTTATGAATATTGATAATTTCGTGGACTAACCCCTTGCCGGATTATTATGCTTGAAAATGATTTATTAAGATGTATGAATATTTTGCATCAGTATTTATGCTTATATCGAGAGCTTTTGATTAAAGTAACAATCATTAAAATCGGACCACTATTACGTGTTTTTTGAACATTTTATGAATATTGAGAATTTTGTGGGCTAACCCCTTGCCGGATTATTATGCTCGAAAATGATTTATGAAAATGTATGAATATTTTGTATCAGTATTTATGTTTGTATCGAGAGCTTTTGATTAAAGTAACACTCATCAAAATCGGACCACTATTACGTGTTTTTTGCACATTTTATGAATATTGATAATTTCGTGGACTAACCCCTTGCCGGATTATTATGCTCGAAAATTATTTATGAAAATGTATGGATATTTTGCATCAGTATTTATGCTTATATCGAGAGCTTTTGATTAAAGTAACACTCATCAAAATCGGACCACTATTACGTGTTTTTTGCACATTTTATGAATATTTAGAATTTTGTGAGCTAACCCCTTGCCGGATTATTATGCTTGAAAATGATTTATTAAGATGTATGAATATTTCGCATCAGTATTTATGCTTATATCGAGAGCTTTTGTTTAAAGTAACAATCATTAAAATCGGACCACTATTACGTGTTTTTTGAACATTTTATGAATATTGAGAATTTTGTGGGCTAACCCCTTGCCAGATTATTAAGCTCGAAAATAATTTATGAAAATGTATGAATATTTTGTATCAGTATTTATGTTTGTATCGAGAGCTTTTGATTAAAGTAACAATCATTAAAATCGGACCACTATTACGTGTTTTTTGCACATTTTATGAATATTGATAATTTCGTGGACTAACCCCTTGCCGGATTATTATGCTTGAAAATGATTTATTAAGATGTATGAATATTTTGCATCAGTATTTATGCTTATATCGAGAGCTTTTGATTAAAGTAACAATCATTAAAATCGGACCACTATTACGTGTTTTTTGAACATTTTATGAATATTGAGAATTTTGTGGGCTAACCCCTTGCCGGATTATTATGCTCGAAAATGATTTATGAAAATGTATGAATATTTTGTATCAGTATTTATGTTTGTATCGAGAGCTTTTGATTAAAGTAACACTCATCAAAATCGGACCACTATTACGTGTTTTTTGCACATTTTATGAATATTGATAATTTCGTGGACTAACCCCTTGCCGGATTATTATGCTCGAAAATTATTTATGAAAATGTATGGATATTTTGCATCAGTATTTATGCTTATATCGAGAGCTTTTGATTAAAGTAACACTCATCAAAATCGGACCACTATTACGTGTTTTTTGCACATTTTATGAATATTTAGAATTTTGTGAGCTAACCCCTTGCCGGATTATTATGCTTGAAAATGATTTATTAAGATGTATGAATATTTCGCATCAGTATTTATGCTTATATCGAGAGCTTTTGTTTAAAGTAACAATCATTAAAATCGGACCACTATTACGTGTTTTTTGAACATTTTATGAATATTGAGAATTTTGTGGGCTAACCCCTTGCCAGATTATTAAGCTCGAAAATAATTTATGAAAATGTATGAATATTTTGTATCAGTATTTATGTTTGTATCGAGAGCTTTTGATTAAAGTAACAATCATTAAAATCGGACCACTATTACGTGTTTTTTGCACATTTTATGAATATTGATAATTTCGTGGACTAACCCCTTGCCGGATTATTATGCTTGAAAATGATTTATTAAGATGTATGAATATTTTGCATCAGTATTTATGCTTATATCGAGAGCTTTTGATTAAAGTAACAATCATTAAAATCGGACCACTATTACGTGTTTTTTGCACATTTTATGAATATTTAGAATTTTGTGAGCTAACCCCTTGCCGGATTATTATGCTTGAAAATTATTTATGAAAATGTATTCAATATTTTGGATCAGTATTTATGCTTATATCGAGAGCTTTTGATTAAAGTAACAATCATTAAAATCGGACCACTATTACGTGTTTTTTGAACATTTTATGAATATTGAGAATTTTGTGGGCTAACCCCTTGCCAGATTATTAAGCTCGAAAATAATTTATGAAAATGTATGAATATTTTGTATCAGTATTTATGTTTGTATCGAGAGCTTTTGATTAAAGTAACACTCATCAAAATCGGACCACTATTACGTGTTTTTTGCACATTTTATGAATATTGATAATTTCGTGGACTAACCCCTTGCCGGATTATTATGCTCGAAAATTATTTATGAAAATGTATGGATATTTTGCATCAGTATTTATGCTTATATCGAGAGCTTTTGATTAAAGTAACACTCATCAAAATCGGACCACTATTACGTGTTTTTTGCACATTTTATGAATATTTAGAATTTTGTGAGCTAACCCCTTGCCGGATTATTATGCTTGAAAATGATTTATTAAGATGTATGAATATTTCGCATCAGTATTTATGCTTATATCGAGAGCTTTTGTTTAAAGTAACAATCATTAAAATCGGACCACTATTACGTGTTTTTTGAACATTTTATGAATATTGAGAATTTTGTGGGCTAACCCCTTGCCAGATTATTAAGCTCGAAAATAATTTATGAAAATGTATGAATATTTTGTATCAGTATTTATGTTTGTATCGAGAGCTTTTGATTAAAGTAACAATCATTAAAATCGGACCACTATTACGTGTTTTTTGCACATTTTATGAATATTGATAATTTCGTGGACTAACCCCTTGCCGGATTATTATGCTTGAAAATGATTTATTAAGATGTATGAATATTTTGCATCAGTATTTATGCTTATATCGAGAGCTTTTGATTAAAGTAACAATCATTAAAATCGGACCACTATTACGTGTTTTTTGAACATTTTATGAATATTGAGAATTTTGTGGGCTAACCCCTTGCCGGATTATTATGCTCGAAAATGATTTATGAAAATGTATGAATATTTTGTATCAGTATTTATGTTTGTATCGAGAGCTTTTGATTAAAGTAACACTCATCAAAATCGGACCACTATTACGTGTTTTTTGCACATTTTATGAATATTGATAATTTCGTGGACTAACCCCTTGCCGGATTATTATGCTCGAAAATTATTTATGAAAATGTATGGATATTTTGCATCAGTATTTATGCTTATATCGAGAGCTTTTGATTAAAGTAACACTCATCAAAATCGGACCACTATTACGTGTTTTTTGCACATTTTATGAATATTTAGAATTTTGTGAGCTAACCCCTTGCCGGATTATTATGCTTGAAAATTATTTATGAAAATGTATTGAATATTTTGGATCAATATTTATGCTTATATCGAGAGTTTTTGATTAAGGTATCAGTCACCTCAATTTCTCGAAGAAAGATGTTATATTGATATACTGATCGATTGGTAGATTATTTGAAAAGAAAAATCTATTAATTAAATTTTGCATTTTATTCCACATTTTATTATTTATTTTTAAAGATTCTATAACTACCAATAGTTACATAATTTTATTTGTTTTTTTATTAATTTTAGATAGCATTAATTTTATATTATCATTTTAAATCCATTAAAAAAAACTATTAATTTAAAACAAGAAAGAATATTATTACATAAACTACAAAAGAAATTCAAAGACATTAATAGTTTTATAAGTATTTATAATATATTAGGTTATTTTTAATAACGTTTTAAAAATATATTTATAATTTATACAAATCATTAAGTTTAAAAAAAAAAAAAAAATATTTAAAATTCCAAATAATTACCTAATTATAAAAAAAATTTCCAAATACAATAAAAACACAGAAATTTATAATGATTAACGATAATTGTATAAATTAAATTAGGTTCGTGTCATCATTCCGTTGATCATAATATTGGCGAGCGCATTGCGTCGTTTACGCCAAGCGCCCATGCCTTGAGCATGATATTGAAGTTGGGTGTACCAATGTTTTGTGCGTGTACTGTCTTCAGCCTAAAAGACAATTCGAGCAAAAAATATTAATATAATATAAAAATAACAAAAATTATGTATGTTATATTAAGGTTGGTTTCCAAAAGCGATACTCGATTGCATAACTATAGGCGTAACTCAAAACAACACTGCATTATCGATTTCGGTATTTACCTTGAATATGAAAGTATCTTTTGAAGAAATTTCTTGAACTTCAAAATAATCATCCCAATCGGCTTCACTGCATACAATACATCGATCAAGGAATAAAGGTTCTCGTAATAAAGTGTATCGTCCGCCTTTCTCTCGTACCAATAACAATGACGATTCACGTATACCGGTGTGTCGCGGAAAGTTAAGTGGTTCACTCATTGCTCGATCTGCTTTGTAATTGGTGCTTGGCTTAAAATAAAAATGTTAATTTTAATTCATTTTAGCATTATATTAATGATCTTGATTTAGTCAGACACTTACCTTTCCATTTGTTACAAGCAATGCATGTACATGTGTTAATTTAATCGTTCGACCTTTTCGCCAATTATTGTCCGTCGGTTGAGTAAATAGTAGGCGTCCTTCAACAGCAAATCGTACTTCATCGTGATTCCATTCTAATATGTCAACAGCCATTTTACGAAGTTTTATATTTATCATATCGATTTCACACGTAGATCGTCGATTAGGACTCGACGAAGATATTCGTCGCCATAATTTTGTGGGTACATCTTTTGCCTCGCGATTCATATGATTTAAATGTAGTTCTATTTTTTCTTGCGCCTGTTTCAATGCTTCCCGTCCATCTAAATGGGGTGGTGTTACTTTATACAGACGTGCCAATAGAAGTGGATATTTTGTAACCCGTTGTACAGGAACCTGTGATTAAATTGAAAATGAAATTGATTTAGATAAGAATTGATAATTACACCATATTGATAATTACTTACCATTAAAAATGAATTTAGATTCATGCGACGCAGAACCGTATTTTCCATTTGTGATACTCGTAAAAATATTCGCAATAATTCTTTCTCCTTTTCTAAATTGGCTAGCAATAGACTAGATGAGGCCTGACGGACACAATAACTTTCGAATGCGTGTAGCATTGGTGCAGCGTCCAGAACCAATCGTCCAATATTTACAGTCAATAAATCATCATCACCTTGTTCGTTGGCAATATCCAAGGCATCACGCATTCGTTCCGATAGAGCTTGATTATTCTCAAGCAATTCTTCTGTATTCAAAAAGATTGCAGAGAGTTGCTCTTGCGTTAGTAAACCAGCAACTAACATCGGTTGGTAGAATTCTTCAAGAATTATTTGTAAATCTCTTCCATATTTTTCTTCCGTTTCAACAATTTCAGTAATGATTTCTTTACGCTCGGCTCGTTTTTTAGCGCATTTTCGACAAACGAGTGGTGCGAATAGAACGCCCGAATCAGTGATTTGAGTTTCGACCGTACCATCACAATCTTCGCACAAGTGAATCGGACAATTTTTTTCATTTAACATGTTTGGTGAAATTTGGTATCGACTACGACAACTTTTACTCGTTTCAGATCCGACACCCGAATCGTTTCGTTCAATTTCCGCCGATGATTTTCGATGAATATTTATTTTATCATTTAGCAGCATACCATTTTCATCCATACTAGCCTCACTTATACTCGATATATGACTAATTCGTCCGCTTACACCGGAATTTTGTCTTGTGTGCGAATCGTTTTTAGTATTTTTACAGTTTTTCATCGATTCCATATCGGTTGTATTCTCTTCTAGGATTATTTCATTTGCAGTACTAAAATTAAAGGCATACGATTCCTCGGGTACAATTCCTCGTTCTTTGGCATCAACTAAATACGAAAGAATATCATATTTTGACGCGCCTTCGAAAATAGATCGTGAGTTTTTCTTCTCTGTCTCAATGTCAGGGGGTGCACTCAGTGGCAACGGAGGTGGCACATCAGTTATTTCTTCATATATCGGATCTCCGCCGTTCAAACGGATTGATTCGTAATGATGATCATCGTCGATGTTAGTCGAAATTTCAATTTCGGATAAGGTGGCATCAACAAGCATTTGATAAAATTTACTTCGTGTCATATTACCATCTTCATCTGCTGTTAGTTCACTCGAACAACTTTGATAGCAATCGGACATATCATCTGTCGTGTTATTATTGTTGGCATGACTTCCGTTTTTATCAAATTCAAATAACTCATAATTAGCTGATAGATAACTATTACCGGAACTAACACTATCACGATTACTTTGTGCATCTTTATTATCGTCTACGACGGGGTCAGCAACTTTTGTTTCGTCTACAATCTTTTGACGCTCTTCTTTTATCTTTTCGAGCGATATGTCAATTAATTTAGTCATGCTCTCCTCATCTTTGGTTCCATTCAAATCGATTGTGTGACGATTTTCTTTCAAACGAATTAACGAATTTTCAATTAGTTTGGCGATAAGTTCGTTATCCAAACCATCAGCTAAACTGGCAAGTGTTGAGTCTTCGAGTAGTTTCGATATAAAACTATTCCGATCGATCAGCCGTTTCTCATCGTTATCGGTCAAGTTTGTTGATTCATCCGTTTCATCATCATTTGTTTTAGACTCATTTGATTCCTCCGTTTTACCACATACGTGTGGAATTAAATTAAGTCGTACCGCTTCAACCGGGTTCCTAAGTAGTTTAGCAATTTCGTTATCACTCGTTTCGTAACTACTCGAATCATTGTAGTCAAGCTTGATAAGTGTACTACCACCTCGATTATTAACTATTGGAACGACCGATGTACTTCCATTACCACTCAAAAGCGTATTCATTTTGTTGTTTTGATAAATCATTTCCTCGTCCGGAGCCCGTTTTGCACCCACACTAATTGTTATTGTGTTTGAAGATGATTTTAAGATTCCAGATGTCTCCTCGGATACATTTTCGTCGTTCACAACCACAGACGATTGATAAATTGGTGTATTATTGTTAACGTTGACAGTTGAATAGCAATCGTCACCGTTAATCATAATTGATGTCGTTTTTGACGATTCACTCTCGCCAATACCTTCATCGTGCTTAATTTCTAGACGATGAATAGCGGGCGATTCTTTATTAAAAATAATTTGTGGTGTTGGCTGAGATTCTTGTGAAACAGTCACCACGGTCTTATTAATATTTTTCGATTTGCTTTGTGGTTCTTTCAAATTATTAACGATCACGTTTATGGTTGGTGAATAATCTTCGTAAATATTATCATCGTCATAGCCCGAGTACGACGAGTCACTGGATGATTTTTCATTTTCTGAATAATCTGGACTGGGCTCGGATTCGGGTTGGTGATTTGGTATTTTATCGGCTGATTTTGATTTTTCGTCGTGCTGCCGTTCGAATAGGGTGCGTGAATCTTTTCGAGTTGCTTTCATTCGTAGCGCCATTGTATCTAAAAATACAATATCATTTTTGGTTATGTCCGAATTGTTGCTGTTGCGGCGCTCACTAAAACTTCGACGCAGTAGACTGCGTCGTGGAAAAATTTGGGTCGAGGTTCCTGATGATTCATAGTCACCATCATCACTGGTTTCAACGATTTCTGAAATTAAAGAATTTTTTTTTATAATAATCAACCACAACTTTGTTCATTTTAGAGCTTTTCATTATCAAACACTTAGCTGATTTGATAATAAGTTCATTTGATTATAGCTTTATTCAACTATTATAACATGTATGCAGAAAATAAGTAAAATTTAATTATAATATTGCAATTTTATAATAATTAATTTGTCTTGATTTCCTTGAAAATGAAAATGAAATTTTAAATATTATCGCTTTAGACTTGTTCTACTTGTTTAGCGCACAACTAGACGATAGAATATAGGATCATATATACCAACGATTATGCTAATAACGAGTATTACAATTTTACTGTTAATTGCAATTTGCGCGAATAATAATTTCCTGATTAGATATTGTGTTAGTTGTACTTGAAGCAATGTTGTTTCACACAATAAAAACTAATTGTATTATCGAACAAAATCTATACCATCAATATTAACTGATTGTTTCCCAATTTGCTACATTGGAAAGTAAAATGTTATAATTTTTTATAGGTCATCATCGAACTCATCATTTCGTCTTAATATGTATAGCAACTTTCACTCCAATTAATTTTGTGGCCCACGTATATTTTATACGAGTGTGACTCCATTTTTTTGTTATGTATCCCAAATTAAGATTAAGTAAACAAACCATATGTCTTTTGGAGATTACGTGTACCATGATTCAAAATGAGTCAAAAGCTGAATTCAATTAATGGTGTTGGAGGGGAAAGAAAGTTAAATTTAACAATATTTAACATTAATATTTTTGATATCTAACTCTTAAACTAATTGTTAAATGCGAGCATGCACGTAGCTGTCTCGTGCAAGTTATATACTTTATGGACATGACAGTAAGCCTATTTAACTTAAATTTAAAGTCTCCTAAAGTACAATAGCCAATTTAAAAAAATTTAACTGTTAAAAACTAGCTATTCCACACGAGTAGTTATTTTCTTTTTAGTCCCTTTGCCTATAAACTAGGGTTAAATATTAGATATAAGGTAAAAAATGTGTGAAGGTAAAAACATAAGTATTTAGCAATTTAAAATTGTATACAACATAATATGTAGTAAATGTAGATATTTAACAACAGTTGTTTGAACCAATGTTTGTCACATGATCGCACACAGACACAATAAATGTATCTACCAAGTTTAGGTATCTATAACCTTTTATTAGGATTTGGTTCGTCCTTGGAAAAGTTTTTGTGCTTTGTGGTTCACAGTTTTATAGGATAAACTAATTTGAATTGTCTAAATTTTGAATATTTTCGTTTGAAACATTCATTCAACAATTTCAATTGACTATCACTTAAGTTTTAATCTTATACCATAATGTTATAACGTAAATGTAACAGTTTGAATTGTCTAAATATCATATATTTTTGTACTTTTTATAAATTTTACTAATTCTACTTTCAACACTCCCACTTGCATTTATATAATTTAAAATTTCTGTCCTAAAGCTTTCGAACACTCCATATGTTTAACAGAGTCAACACTCCATATGTTTAACAGAGGCTTCGTCAACACATCTGCACTCTTAACATAGGAAGGTAATTATCTCGGATAAGGAGAATCTTCTTACCGTTTATCTCTTCTAATAATGCCTCTTCTATTGCTGAAGTTATATAACATCATCTGTTTCGTTGCTGGTATAATACGTATCTTCATCACTTTCTTCTGAAGAGTTGATCAAACTACTGTTCACAATAATATCATCATTGATGATTTACACTCTTAGTTTGCTCTTCTTTCTTATTCCCCACTGACTCTTATTTTGAAAATATGTGGTAGTACTGATTTGTATAATGCTGATTCTCGAAAAAAATAATATTATGACGTATACAACATTTCCACAAAAAGTAAGTATACAAAAAATAGCAAAGGGGTTCGAAAAGAAAAAGTTTAATCTATTTTATTAACTTTTTCTCCATTTTCGTAAATTTGTAAGGGCTAACAACCCTTACAAACCCTTACACCTTCAGATTGATCAACTTTTAATTTTTGTAGGTTGTCAAAATTAATTTGACATAATATTCTACGATGCTAAAAAGTTGCTGGATCATCTACTTGTATACTGCTAGCTGCAAACTTCTATTTGGGTTGAATAAAACCAACAAATCATTGCGACGAATTGCTGTGGCAATCAATTAATTTTCAGCACTATACCCAGCTTTTACACCAAATAAATATGTTTGATAAACTTTAGAATGAAAGAAAAAACTAAGGTTACTGTGTTAATTGTAAAACATATTCACACCAATTGTAGAATTACACGATGCAGATATTTCAGTTTTACCGTACACCGCGATCTATTTGGCGACTTGGCGCCTCTTTAATAAACTTTTATGTTCGATTAGTCAATTCTTTATCGAATTTTATGAATTTACACTTAGCTCTAAAATCGAACTGGTTTTATTTTTTAGTTTTATTTTATGGTTTAATTAAGATAAAAGTTCCAAAAAACTATCTTAATGTACAGTAAAAAGAACTTAACATATGATTTTTGGATAACAAAAAATTGTATCGAACAATTTGTTTGGTGTAAAAGACGGGATAAACTTTTTCCCTATATTTATCAAATATCACTTTTTTATCCGTATTAATGATTTAACTAACTGATAAAAGATTTGCACATAAATTTGGAACGGACAAAACATTTTTGACGTTTACTTCTTCAATATTTTTATAAACATTAATATTTAATTTGATTTAAACATTAACATTTAACTCGAGCGAGAAATTCATCCGAATAAGAAATCTGAAAGTGATTCTCAGTGGACACTTGTGACAAGAAAACCTAAAAAAAGAGTAACAATAAATATGGAAGTTACTGACGAAGACGAGCCACCAAGATAAACTGCTTGGGCATTGAAAAAAGCAAGCCCACAAAGAAAAGAAAAGCAGAATCATCGCCAGAATATATTGGACAAGCAGCACCCAAAACGAGTAATGATAAAACTCAACAGAAAGAAAACCAAAAGCAACCAGAAAATATTGAGCAAATAACCCGGACATCTGTATCGGGTAATGCAACTACTCAGAGCAATAAAAATCCTAAACCACAGAAAATAATTCAGCCACCACCTATTAATATAGTTGGTGTCAAAGACTACCCTACGATCAATGCCTTGATGAAAAATATCACGGATAAAGATTACAAGTTAGTAGCATTAAACAACGATGTCTGGAAGGTAAATGTACCGTACACTTACCATGAAGCTCAACGCTGACAAGTTTCAGTGGTATACTTATGAAGATAAGCAAGCTAGACCAATTAAGGTTATGGCTATAGGGCTACACCATACTTGTGAAAGCAAAGATATAATAGCTGAGTTACAGAATAAAGGGTTAGATATACAAAAATAAAGGGTTAGATCAAAAAAGACAGAACTGAAAGCGTTAAAGGAAACCGCGAACTGGTAAGAAGGGGACTACCGCTCTTTATGCTTACGTTTGGCAATAAAGAAAACATCCAAATATATAATATTCGGGCAATTCAAAACATGAAAGTTAGAATAGAGCCAATGAGAAAGAATACTTCAAAGATAGTCCAATGCAGAAAATGTCAAAGTTATAATCATACCCAGAAATATTGCGGGCGTGACGCAAGATGTGTCAAATGTGCTGGTAAGCATCGTACGAGCATGTGTACAATAGACAGAAACACTACAGCAACATGCATAAATTGTAAAGGACAGCACCCTGCAAATTATCGTGTTTGTGAAGTAGCTAAAGAATTGCAAAAAATTAGAAACCGCGCAATAAATTCTGAGCAAAATCAAAGAAACCCTGGTACAGCAAACCAACCGAATAATAAGGGATTATACAATCTGCAAGGTAACGCATCATATGCAGAAGTTGCTAAAAATCAAGAATCAACCACAAAAGTAAATAATACTGGCCAAGTTCAAATAGATTTCATCAAAACCATAGAAGCTTTAAGTAAAAAACTTGACGAGCAAGCTGAAATAAATAAACTTTTATTTGACCAATTGAAAACTCTATCATCGCAGTATTCAAACGTGAATAAAAATAAAAATTAATTTACAAACGCTGAGAATAGTAATATGGAATGCAAATGGGCTAATCCATCATATTCCTGAGCTAGAAATACTTCTAAACATGCAAAAAATTGACATATGTTTAATCTCTGAAAGCCATTTTAATAGATCTTCATATTGCAAAATACGTGGGTACAGTTTCTACCATGCTATTCATCCAGCAGAAAGGGCAAGAGGGGGATCTGCCATTTTCATTAAAAATAATATAAAACACCATGAAGAAATGAAGGTTGAAACTGAGTCTATGCAAGTGACAACAATCACAATTCAAACTAAGAATAAAGATGTAAGTATCTCAGCTATATACTGTCCACCACGCTATAACTTAAAAAAAGAAGAATATGAAGAACTTTTTCACTCTTTGGGACGATGTTTCATTATTGGCGGTGACTTCAACGCAAAAAACACATTTTGGGGCTCCAGAATTACAACACCAAAAGGAAGAGAACTGTTTAAAGCAGCCAAAAAATTAAAATGCGATTTCCAATCTGGTGGCGCACCTACTTACTGGCCAACAGATCTAAACAAAACTCCTGATCTTATAGATTTCTATGTAACAAAAGGAATATCTGACAACTACATACGAATTGAAAATAATGAAGACTTTACATCAGATCACTCTCCTGTTATCATGACATTCAGCGAAACTATTATTCAAAAATAAATATCACCAAGATTTTACAACAGGAATACCAATTGGAACCTTTTTCGTGAATTGTTAAATGAAAATATCAAACTGCAAGTGCCAATAAGAAAATATATGCACATTGAGGAAGAAATTGACAGAATAATTGAAAATATATAGCAAGCAGCGTGGCAGAGCACTCCACTCGAACCTGCAAATAACATTAGAGGCACAAATTATCCACTCGAAGTAAGAGAACTGGTGGCTAAAAAACGTAAAGCACGTAAGTTCTGGCAAATAAATCGAACTGCAGCTAATAAAACCGAGCTTAATACTTATGTAAAAAACTGGAATCTATTGTCAGGAAAGTAAAAAATGAAAAAATAGAATCATATGTATCTTCACTTACTGGTCAAAAAGACACTGAATACTCCTTATGGAAAGCACCAAAATCGATCAAGAGACCAAAACATTTAACAGCACCTATTAGAAATGATAATGGTACGTAGGCTCGTAGTAGTAAGCAAAAAGCGGATCTGTTTGCGAAACACCTCGAAGAAACTTTTCAACCACTACCCAGACAATCTGCGAATGAAAATATTAATTTTGTACACAACTGAGATTGAAATACAAACTGTAACTCTCCGTCGAAAAAGCTCCTGGATATGATTTAATAACTGGGCAAATTATAAAAGAACTACCAGGCAAAGCAATACACAAACTTCTGCACATAATCCATGCTGTGTTTAGATTAAGATACGTTACTGTTTTTGTTTAAGCCAAACAAAAACAGTAACGATAAAGTCATTTAGATCAATATCTCCATTTCCTACTATATCGAAGATATTTGAAAAACTACTTCTGAATAGACTAAAGCATATAATAGAGGATTAAGATCGTATACCTGCTTATCAGTTTGGATTCAGAGAAAAACATTCGACCCTAGAGCAAGTTCACAGAATCACAGATATTATAGAACGTACTCTAGAAACGAAAAAGATATGTTCAAGCCTCTTCTTGGATGTAGCGCAAGCATTTGATCGTGTATGGCACAAAAGATTAGAGTACAAGTTACATCGAGATCTTCCCAAACAGTATTATGAAATTCTAAAATTTTTCATAACCGACAGGCATTTCCGTGTAAAATATGAAGATGAATATTTGGATCTAAAGAAAATTTCAGCAGGAGTGCCGCAAGGAAGCGTTTTGGGCCCCATCTTGTACCTCCTGTACACTCGAGATATACCACTAATGAAAGAAACAACCATATCTACATTTGCTGACGACACAGCAATTTTGGCAGTTGGGAGTAATGTAACGCAAGCTACACAAAAATTACAAAAATTAATACAGTTAGTAACTGGATAAAGAAATGGAGAATTAAGCTCAAAACCTGTGTGGACTTACGGAATACAGCTTTGGGGCTGTACTAAGAAAACGTTAAGATAATTCAGACATTCCAAAATAAAGTACTTCGGAATATTGTACATTCGAAATGAAGACCTGCACCGTGACTTAAAGATGGAAGACATCAATGAGGTAATTGCAGTTTATGCTGCCAAACATGATTTACGCCTTCAACAACATGAGAATATTGAAATACGTCGTATGCTGAAATGTCCGATAACAATACGACGCTTACAAAGAATGGATCTAGTGATTACAAACTAAAATAATACTATATTATAGCAACTATTTATTTAAATAAATAATTATATTTATCTTTGGGACTAGCCATTGGGCTTTATCCCAACAAATGTGAATTAAATTAAGATAGAAAAATTGCTAGATGACTTATAAAATAAGTCAGTTGTAATAATAATAAATAAAAAAAAAAAAAAAATTTAATTTGATATCACCGACTGCTGCAACTCTCATACGTGCACTGTAAGCAGTTACGACTTCTCTGTTTACGACTTCAATGTTAAACTATTATATAAAATATTTTGCCTGACACGCAACATTTTACAAACTTGGGATTACCCTTTTTTATTGCATTGGATTCTTAATTGATGATGCAATCACACTGAAAATATGCTTTTACAGCAAATTTTCAGAAATAATAATTTTCCAGCCCAATGAGTTTTGGAATTGAAAAGTGGTGTCTGACATTTTATTATTTTTTTATTTAATTTTCAACGATGAAGTGGGCCCATAAACTGTTATATAATAATACAGAGCACAGATTAAATAAAACACGGCTATTTACTTGATCCTTAACATGAAAGAATGTATTTGACATTTGTTTGTCATACATAAAGTGAATTAAGGTGTTGCCAACATAACAATATTAATTCTAGTTTCAGCAGCCTACTCCGAGTATTAATTTTAACCGAGTATTTTTTTTTTTTTTTTTTGAAAAATTAAAAGTTTGATTGAGCTACCTATTAATTATTTTATGGATTTTGAAAGTTTTCGTTTCGTAGCAAAAATTTGACCGTTTGAAAGGACTAAATACATAACATTTTTTTTTATTTTTAGTAAATTTGACAGAGAAAAATACTGAATTCATAAATTACACATTTTGAATGGGCCAGAGCATTTTTTATGGTTTTTGAAAATTTTTAATTTGTGGCATAAATTTTAAAGTTTAAATAAGTTAATTATCATGTTTTTTCTATATTTCGAAAATTTTTGTTTTGAAGTATACAGATATTTCATAGTTTGAATAGCTCATTTAATATTAGTTGGAAGCATAAATTTAACCGTTTTAATAGATTAAATTACTATATGTATTTTTACTAAGCAGGTTGTCATGTATTTTTTGGAAATTTCTAATTTGTGGAACAAATTTGATAAATAACTATCATGGATTTTTAGGATTTAGGAACTTTCGATTTGTGTTATTATTCTTAGATGCATACAGAACTTTAATTACATCTTATACAAATACTTAAAATAAACATTGCAACAATTGTGGTGATAAAATGCTGAGAAAATATTTATTCAATTTAGCAATAGTTTGTGGTGCTTGAAAATCGTAAACATGAACCATATATTAAAATTAATTGCGGAACGTTAAGTAAATTGTGAATACATAATTAAATTGTTTATTACAAACGTTTAGCATAAATTTACACAAAAGCATATATACAAAATAGTTAATTATGGCCTAGAATCGACTTGTATATATATTTCAACAATAAAATTATCGGATAATCGCATAAAAATTACATTATTATCATACTGTACATATTTAATTATATATATATATATATATATATATATATATATATATATATATATATATATATATATATATATTCATGTGCTATATAATCGTATATATTACATTGCATTTAATGCAGTCAATTTAAATGTCTATACATAATATCGGTAATATCCATTTCCATTACATCGATCGTAAATTATCTCACTAATAATTAGATGAAATATTCACAAAATCGTGCGATTGTAGGTGTGGTAGCGCTACAAGTGATTTATTGCACACAAGTTTTTTTTTAAATTTGATTGAAATACAATTTAAAAAAAGCACACAACAAAAAGCGAAAGGCATTAAGTTATCATTTTGTGTAATTAGAGTATAGTTTGAAATGTTGGAGTACCGTATAAATTGCTTAATATAAAACATTCTTAATATATGTATAATATTATAGTGTACAGGATATAGTAATAAACGACTCTCGAGGCCATTTCTGACCTTTATCGTAACTATGATTATGCTTTATCGGTTTCGAATACGAGCTAAGGCTTATCAGTCAGGATTTAACTCTTAATACTAAATAACTCAAAAATCGTGTATAACTTCTGCTTATTATTTGCAAGATATTTTCGTATATTTAATCAATTAAATGTTATTTTCTGGATATATCATGGGTGCAATTCTAGTTCGATGATAATGATAAATGATAAACTTATCATCGATAAAGCACAAATCAAGATTCTATTTTTGTGAAAAATGATAAACTTTTGTGTCAAATTTGGTGAATAAATTAAATAATTTATCATTTCGATTTCATTGCTGAAAACTGTTTATCACCGATGATAAAATTACTGTCTTTGCGCCTAAATGTATGTGTTTCGTGTGTTGTGTATATTCTATAATATATGCTTAGCAAATTATGTCAAATTTTAAAAGTCAATCACATAGTCCCAATTTTACCAAATAATATGCAATAATATTAAATAATAATAATAATAATAATGTCTTTAATTTTACAAAATTTGTGTATACTAAAAATCTATTTCAAATTTTAATTAATATAAGTAATTTAAATATATAACGCTGAACTGAAAAAGATTAAAAGTTTTCACTGACATCATGCGTAAATACTCAGAACTAATGCATTTTTTGAATTTGGTAAACCGGAGTTGCGGTTCTAGATGATAATGATAAAACATTATGTCATCGAAACAGAATCGAACCACTGGTATCTGATCAGGTATATATCATTAGATAAATACATTTATATAATCGATCTTTAACCCCCGATTAAGGCGTATTTTCCGAGTTATATGAATAATAACATATATGTAATATATGTATGTAAATATATTCTAATAATTTTACAATAAAAAATAAATTTTATTGAAATTGTAATTTTATACTTTTCTATAGTTTTCATTTTACAGAATAAACAAATATACAATGCAACGTTAGTTGCATCAATTTTCCATATTTAAATCTGTTTTATTGTTGCTTATATGTATCGTACTTAAATAAACTATAAAACCTCTACCGTATCTAATATATTTCCATTTTTAAATTGCGACATTTTTTTTTTGTAATATTATTTATATATGACTTTAATTTTGCACAATTTTCAACCATTATTTTTAATTTGATTAGACAATTTTTAATAATTTGTTATAATTGTAATGAAGTTTTATTGCATAAAATTTATGATTAAAGTATATACATATACTACATAATTTAATATACTATCATATGCATGACTATTGAAAAGTGATGAAAATGTTTATTGCGACAAACCAATAAAATCTATTTTTTAAAGTTATTTTTTATAATTAAACTCAATTATAAATAAAGATTTGATATAATTATTAGATAAAAATTCATAGCGGTTTTGACAGTTAATTTATTTAAACTTTAATTAAATTTAATTAACCTGAATACGGCAGATTACAATATTCAAAAAAAAAATTAATATGATTTTTGATATCAATAAAACGTTTTGGGATACCGTGGCATAAAATACGGATAAATTCAGTGGGATTTGGCTTCAAACCTGGACAGATTCATCCCATAGTTTCTTTTAATTTTATAGAGCGTAATAACCTTTTCAATAATGTTGATATTAGGGCTTTGAAGTTGCCAATTGATCCCATTTTGGCTGAGATCATCCCAAATTCTTTTAACTATTTTTCTTTTATGTGCTAGGATATTGTCTTGCTGTAGTGACAACTAACCATTTCATCACCACCCAAAAATGTGGCATCGTTTAATAATTATATCTAATCTAGTTTATTTTACCCAAACTCTTTGATAATGATCCTACCCCATAATAAAAGATACAACTCCATATTATTAAATTTCCCCCACTACCTTGCTGATTTGTGATATATACTCATCGTTTGTTACTTGTACCGAAAAACCGTTTGTAGCGTTTATATTGACTCGCCACAATGAATTATTCATTAATTTCTTTTTCATTTATATAATTCCCTATACCACAGCGTTAGCACAATTAACTCAATGAATTATGCGTATTTAGAGTCAACACATACAACTTAGTTTTCATATATGCCTAATGAGATGATAAATAATTTTTAACTAAACATATCACAAAATTGCTCAATCAAATCAAAACTGATTTATAAACATTATAAATGTTGAAGCGCAAAAACCTCAGCAAAATCAACTTAGTTATTTTAGACCGAACAGTTAAAGCTCAAAAAAGTGAGTTTTTGATATGTCGTCCAAATAACGAAAATAACTGTATTGTAAGCCTTTTACCCATGTTAATAAATACGAATATACATATATATCAACAACTTGTCTATGTAAAGTATATAACCGCCACAAAAACCCACCTTACACAATTATGTAGACGTATGTTAATGTTTTATAGCATATACATTTTTATTTAAACTTTATTCATGACCCGTCACAAATGCCTAGATAAATAATTGACACTTGAATATAGAATGTCAAAATTCATAGGGTCAAAAAAGATTTAATTAAAGAAATTTAATTTTAGAAAGTGACTACTGTACATAATAGCATTTAATTTTTAGTATTATTTAAGCGCGTCGAGCTACCTAGCCAGATACAGCGAACTATAAATGCAATTGTAAATTCATTTGAGAATGACTCAGAGGAAGGTGGCGTCGTTCTCAACACGAACGAATTTTTTTTAAAATAACAAAACATATATTAAAGCTTATATTATTTGGTGCCGTTTGGGGATTTATGTTTGGGAAGATTATAAATAAGGTAAGTATTATATATATATATATATATATGAATATATATATATATATATATATATATATATATATATATATATATATATATATATATATATATATATATATTTATTTATATATATATATATATATATATATATATATATATATATATATATATATATATATATATATATATATATATATATATATTATGTGCATATTAACTATAGCCCTGCATCGGATGAGTATATCCGCGGATATCCGAAAATATCCGCTATCCGCGGATAAAGTCGGATTTTACTTCTTTATCCGCAATATTCCGATATATCAGCAATATCCGCGGAAATATATCCAAATTCATCCACATCATAAATGCAAATTAAACATGTTGAAGCGTGATCTTGTGGATACGGATTTTCAATTATTTTACGACTGCGGATATGGATAATATTTTTGAAATCCAAGCCTAATAAATAAACACGCTTGTTGGAAATACTTTAGGCAGTCCTTAGAAGAAAAAATTAACCTTAACGGTTCCATTAAAAAGCCAGGAACACATAGAAACCGAAATCCAACAATTTGTAAATGACATACAACAATCAGTCCGGGAAAGTACCCCAAAAATTAAATATAAAATAAAAGTAAACAACTACCCTAAAGAAATTAGAGAACTCTTGGAAGAAAAAAATAGAGCGAGAAGAATATGGCAGAAAAAGAGCTCCTCAATATAAAACTAACTCAACAGTTTAAAAAGGAAATCCAAAAAAGTAAAAGAAGTCAATCAGTAACTATCTAGAAAAAATTAACTAATGATAGCAGAACTGATTATTATTATACGAAACTTCATCTTATAGACCAATGTCGTTATTGCCAGTTATATCTAAACTCTTTGAGAAACTACTGATTAAAAGGTTAAATCCGATAATCGAAAGGAATAACTTAATCTCAAATCATCAGTTACGGATTTCGTCGTCAACACTTAACAATACAACAAGTACAGAGAATAATAAATATAACTGAGAAAGCACTTGAAGAGTAAAATGTCTGCTCCACAATATTTTTACACGTGGCGCAAACTTTTGACAAGGTTTGGCATGAAGGACTTAATAATAAGTTAAGAAAACTCTTACCAGCGTCAGTCATATATATGAAAACCACTGGGGACCTTATATTTTTATTCGTTTTGAGCAATAAGTAGAATTTGCGGGAAGATTTTTTTCTCATTTAAAGAAAATATTTTCTGCAAGCCATATTTTGCTTAAAGAAGGCTATGATAAACATACACCATCAGAATTAATTATTAAGCAGTAAGCATTATTGAATAAAAATTCACATTATAGACGCAAGACAAACTAACGACCTGAGAACTTAAGACCAGGTAAACTATCAATGACAATACCAAAATTAAAATATAATGTTTCAAATATTTCGTAGTGTATTTGTTAGGATTGAAGAGATAGAATGAATTATGTGATGATGAAATTCGGTGAAACAATTAAGGCGATGTCAACCAATTGAAACTATTAAAACATGAGCCAATATATCTCTTTACACTTCAGTCCAAATTATATTTAAGGTTTATTAGACTGGATTACTTAAGAGAAACGAATTAGGGGAGAAAATAGACATTTTTAACCTACACATAAAATAAATCGGAGTTTCTGTCTCTCATTCGGTTTTGTTATATGTTACACGGGTGTACGGTGGTGCCCGTCATTCCAGGAGTTCTTGGTTTGTCCGTGGCCGTACATTCTAATCAATCAATCAATCCTTTAATTTGTTTTGTGACGCTAGAAGCTGAACTCAGTAGACTATTTTATTTTGTTCTAAAAAATGATTGTTATGATTGCAATGGTTAGAAATTTAAACGACTTCAAAGCATAATTCACTGCAACTTAAATCCATATGAAATTAAAAACTGCGATATGTAACGATCTGAAATTTGGTTTTTAATGCTTTTCAAACATATATTGCAGTCCACGTAAGAATAATCCAACGAAAAGGATGACAAATTTAGCGAACAACCAAAGACATAAATAATCAAGGCATTTACAATTGATTCTGTAACTATAACATTCGCAATAACAAAAAAATGTAATGCATAATACTGTAGTAATTGCGGAAAGTTTTAATCAGTAAATGAGATAATATTTTGAAAAATGGATCGTTGAAAATTAAGTAGTGAATGTTCAGAAATCGTAACAATTTCAACGGTATAATAGGATGTGAGCTTAAGTATGGAAGGTCATATTATTGATTTGAAATTGCATTCAGAGTAGCATTATACCGTTTATAAATTATAACGTTTATATATTATAATGTAAACATGATACCGTTAAAGATATGGAAAATTAACAGCTAATTTAAAGAAAGTAGTGTTTTCGGGATAATTTCAAACTCCAGGTACATTTCAAACACGCTATACAAATTCAGGCGCTAAACCCAACTTTGTACAAAAATACAACTTTATACAAAATATGTATTAAGTGTATACAGGAAAAACTATCATATTTCTAAAACTTTTTTGTTTAACAAATAGACCTTGAAGGAAAATGCAAAAGAAACTTTTACTAATATTGTTCTGCATGCATTGTAGAAAAAGTGGATGGATTAAGCGAATAGACTTCCAAAGGCTTTCGTGAAAACCTAAATAAAAGTTTATTAGAGTTTCATTAAGAGTTTATTATGATCCATAGGATTTTAGTATTGTTCTAATCAAATCTATTGTACATTATTGTCGGTCCTTTACCGTATTACCACATGCTGGTTGTTATAAGTTTTCAAGGTACTGTTTAGGCAAAATATATCAAACCTAAGACGTTCAATAAGTTCCAAGACTACTCCAACCATGGGGCTTTTAATGAAAAATCATCCGGGTTTTTAGAATGAAGTAATTATCAAATGTTATGTGTTATGTGTCAAGACCCAGTAGAGGGTTATAGTGATTTAAGGACGCTACTTTTGCTATTTTGAAAACAAAACAAAACAGAGTATCAAGTGTTGATAACATAAAAATTGGATCGTGTAACGTTTATCACTTTTTTGTTTGTTCACTATATGTTGCTTTTTACAGAATTAGGCCACTGTGAAAAGTACGGTAGAACTAGAGACCTTTGATTACACACAAATTGTAAATTATTTTGTTTGAGCTAAGCTTACTATAGTTCTACTGTAATTATTACATTACCGTATTATCTTATTTTTTACAGACTATGGGTACTGTATATCGGTATTGGTCTGGCTAAAAATGCGGTTATCTTTCATTCATGAACATATATCTTTGCTAAAAATAACGATTTTTACAAGCTTTAATATGGATTTTAGTATGGTTTTTCTTTAAAACTAAAATTAAAAATTGTTTTTTTCTATAAAACATCGATAAGTAAAAGAGTGAAAAAGCCGAGATCTTAAATATATTAATTGGTATAGTGTGTTCCATATTTTTCATAAAAATTAGGCAATGAAAAAGATTTTTTCTAAATGGATTGCTCACATTGGAACAAAATAAAGAATTCATCGATGATTCAGAGCTGTTTAGCACTGTATACTCGAAATAAAACGATTTTTTACGTCGGTATGTCACAATGGATTCACTATTTCCCTCTAAAGTTCTCTATCCCTCCTTTCTCAAAAAATGCTCTAAAGAAAGAGATATGGGTCTGATGATGAAGTCATCGCTACAACTGAGGGAAATGAAGCCAACAAAATAAATCGTTCTACACACTTGGTATAGAATAGTTAGAAAATAGTTAGAATGATTGTATCGCAGTTGAAGGAGATTATGTTGATGAATAAAGAAGAATTATGCCAAAAAATGTTGTTTCAGTAGTTAGTATCAGGACTTAACAATGTATTATATATATATATATATATATATATATATATATATATATATATAATTGTAAATTTATAAAATATTTCATTACCGTCTATAGAGTAACCTTTAAAACAGTCATATATGAATTGGCAATGAACTTAAGATAGTCAACTAATTAACTTTTATATAGGCAAAAATAATTAAGCAATTAATATTTGTGAAAATACGGTATGGTTATTACCTTGACTGGAGTTATTTGTATATACGCTTGAATTACACATTATTTTAAATTTTTTACTATAAAGAATTTTTAAGTTATTATTGTAAGATCAAATTAAGTTAATATTTTGCTGAATTGATTTCAAGGATTTTTTAACAATTCTGTACGTAGTTTGTGTGGGAGACTATTTGCCATTTCAAACAAAAACCACTTAATAAAGTTCAACTTAGAAATAACCTTGTAAGCTAGTATGATTGTGCCAAAATCAAGCAAACCTTTAATTAAAACGATTAAAACGCTTGTAGCTTTATCTTATATGGTCTTTTGTTTTAGTAAGTGTATTAGACATAATATCTTTATATATAGGAACACTGTTACCGGTATTGTGATGGTTAAGGTGTTGGCTTAAACACACCACGTCGTGAGTTTGATCCCCGCCGCTGACTTCAACGCCATGACCAATTGTGTGGAAAACCGTTGGGTGGGCTGGCGATCTACAAAGATCACCAATTCATCAAATATGATCTGAAAGATCTTGTAAAAGATCTCAGTAAAGATTCAACTTTGGCCTTTAATGCTTTTATTTTTTTTTACTAAGAATTAAAATTTATAGGATAATAAATAAAAAGTGAAAATGTATTTTACAGTGAAAGCCTGAATTTTGAGATGATTTTAAACTTTCCTCTTACATTTTTTCATTCAGAATAAAATTAAATAATATAAATTGAACATGCGGAAACCTGTATAAAAATTCTTGTCAAAACTAATGTTTCTTCTACAAAATTGGCATTTACAATTTATATATATATATATATATATATATATATATATATATATATATATATATATATATATATATATATATATATATATATTGCGTTTGCTATAAGATGATGTTAATTGAAAAAATTTAACTATATATAATGAAATTGCTAAATCTAGCGGGCATATTCTCTATTTTGCTTTTAACAGTGCTCTCTATCGGCATTAATTAATATCGATTATCTAATTCTAATATTCCAAAATATTGTAAAAATATTAGAATTTTTAATCAACAGTGTTACTATTGACATATTATGTAGTCTAATTGATACAAAACTTTATAAAACTTCCGAATCATTTCTTGGTTGAAACTATTTGATAACCGAATTGTTATCATGTGAATTTTAGGAAATTATGTAAACCGTTCTGGTGGTTGTTAACAAGAATAATAAGCTCTTTTCGCTTTGAATTTCATTTGGAATTTTTTCTAGTATCGATAAAGTTTTCCACCACGCGCTTTGAAATGTTTTCCTATTCAATTATCATAAGTGACGTTTTTGGTTTCTAACAACCATATATTGTCATATACTATGGTCCCTGTGAATGAGGCCACTCCCATGCCTCATACATAAGTCTTCTAAACAAGCGTGTTATCGTTCTACCACAGGCTCCTTGGATTGTCATATGAGGCGACTAAATAAAGGTTGGATCGCTGGGCTGACTATCCGCATCCGTAAAAAAACCTAATTGTTGAAAAGCTCAACCAAATAAAAGATGGATATCGCCAAAATTATACCAGACCAACGCCTATGATAACCGATACGCAGTTCAGGATTGGTACGTGGAAGGTGCTGTCGCTAATAAAAGCTGGTCCGTTTGATGGCACTATATCAGCTATGAGTATCGCTTGGAACTCGTTGCTCTCGATAATGAGAAAATAATGATGTACTTTGCGATCGCGCACGACCTCATTGTGACTAGCACATTCTTTCCTCATAAAACTATCAATTTGGATATACATGGATACATCCTCGAAAGACATCCAAAGTTAAATTGACCATGTGTTAATTACTAAATTGGTTACTGCAAAGCTAAGATGGCCGTTTTCGTACAAGTCAGGTATCACAGAAAAATGAAACTTACGTGCCGACTGTGAAGGTCTGATAAACGAAGATGTTAGCAGTAGCATTATGGAAACCAACTCTCGATTTGATTATATGAATGGTCTATGGGAGATATTGAAAACTTCAGTTGTCAGTCTCAGGCGACCTTGGTATTGTAAAAATTAAATCCAAAAATGATTGGTTTGAGGAGTGTCGTCATGAAACAGAATATAGCCTATATAAAGAAGCGCGAATACGTTATACAATCTCAAGGATGAACAAAGCGGACCTTGCTAGGAGTATTGCCAAGTATATTTGTAGTAAAAAAAGCGTAAATGGTGGAAAGCTAAAGTCTTCAGCAATGATCATAGTTCTCGTAACTTCTTTAAAGGAATCACCGGACTGAACCATACTTTCAGACCTAAGTCTATCGCCATTCGGGACTAGGATGGAAATCTCCGTGCTAACATCGTTGAAGTTATGCCTGATGAATGGAAGATGGCCACGTTATGTCCTATCCTAGAAAACTATCACGGCATAGTTCTCCTTTGCACAGCATAGACAAATTACTGTCTTACATAATATTGGGAGAATCACTTCTCTGACGGAGGAAATTTTAGGTGGTTACCAAAGAGAAGTTTGTCCAAATTGGTCAGTCACTGATCAAGTTTTTTCATTAAGGATGATTCTTTTTAAATATTACGAGACATCTCATGACGTAAATCAGCTATTCTTGGATTTTCAACAAGCCTATGAATCAATACATCGGGATAGCTTATAGTTTTGCGATGTCTGCGAATACCTCACAAATATGTGCGTTTGTGTAAAATGACAGTAATGCAGTCACAATGTTGTGTCAAAGTTGAGACCAAGCTATCAAGAATTTTTGCAATTAGCTCTGAGGTATAACGGCAAGGAGATGCTCTGTTCCCGATACTCTTTAATCTCATGTTAGAATTCATCTTTCGTAAAAGTGAAACACCTCAGGATAATAGCTTGTACCGTCAGTCCAACCAGGTTCTAGCATATGCAGATAATATCTGTGTAATTGGATTAAATGGCAACGATGTCAGAGAACTACTGGATCTACTTGTACGTTTCTCAGTTTTCGTTGCTAAATATGTGTGGTGACCACACATTTGAAGGAGTGAAAAGTTTTCGATACCGTGGATCCTTTGTCACTCATGATAACTGTGTAGGAGGGGATATTAGTCGCTGGCAACCGTACTTTGAATACCTTATGTCCACTGCTAAAGTCATAATACTTTGTAAATGTCGAAAAGCTAATGTTTTACAAGGTGTTGAACAGACCCGTTGTCATGTATGGGTGTGAGTTGGTTCTGGACGAATGACATTGAGAGAAAAATCAGGCGCTTAGTTTATGGCCTTAAACGTGATGATGACGACACTAATCGAGTGGTTTTATTCAACCACGAGTTAAGGAATTTAATGAAAATTCCTGTCCTCCTCCATTAAATAAAAGGACAGTGAGTGGTAATGCTGACTCGGTAATGTTCTGCGTGCCGATCTTAAACGAAAGGTTCAGCGATCTCTGAGAGGAGAGCCACCATTTGGCAGGTGCAGAGGTCGCTATCAGTGACAATGGCTCCTCGGGGTAGAGAACGATTTATTTTCTTCGGGTTGTCTAGACCAATATGAATAATATTCTCGGGATCAAATCATTTGGAGCCTGACTGGTGACTCGGTACGGGCCAGTAATGGCCTGTAAAAACCGTTTTATTATTATCATATATTATATAGTACGGGTCCATTGATTTCAAATAGAACTTGAAAATCGTACAAATGGTATACACAAAATATCAGCCAGATACCTGCTTACGCCAAAACCTATGGTTGAACGGTTATTATGAAAACTACTCTGATTTTTCCACTTTTAAGATTAAATAATTTTAGCAAGAGAATAAATAATGTAGCGGGAGAGATTAAATAATGTCCCTTCAACATATTATCCGGATATTACCATATATTTTAATGAAAATCGTAATATTTTGCTTGAAACTCTGTGCTAAAGAAGACATTGCTACAATATTATAATTCTCTGTATACTGGACATAAAGCGATCAGTTTACATTAAAGGAATATAATTTGGGATTTAAGGGTATTGACCTAAGAGATTTAGAGTATCATCATCAGTAACATCAATAAGTTCAAATCTATATTATTATAAAAATCATTAGCAGTTCAGACTTAACATAATATTGTTTGCCTCACCTTACTAGAACCTAATGGTAATTTAACGGACTCTATATTAAGTTCATCTGGTGGAAACTAGGTGACACTTTCATCCATATCTTTTTTCTATCATAATCCTTAAAGTTTTCCCCATAATTTGTTGACTCTCATTAGTCTTATCATCGTAATTGAAATAATTAAACCAATCAATTTGTCAACCATCCTAAGTCTAGTTTACTGAACAGAAGTGAAAACCGACTTGTTTAGTACCATATACAAAGAGCGGTCACATATATAATAATAATCATTACTGTCAATTGATTACAGTAACAAAATTGGGTTTAAAACTTTAGGTGTTTTGAAAGTGTTATTTAGCTAATTATACGTAATTTTATTCTAAATCACGTTAACAGATTAACTGTGATCTGGGCTATCTAATCGAATAAAAACTTTTAAATTGGTTAACTAAATAGTTTATGCCATAAACATCATGAATTGGCTTAGTTTCCTTCTACGTCCAAAGCACAAGTGAATTCATATTTAAGTAAACATTTTAGCATATACCTACGCTTAAAATCATCAAAAATGGAAACATTTATTGGTAAAATATCAACAATCTAAAAGATGATTGACTTAAAAATTATCACCACTGCTAAAATAAGATCATATGTAGGTGGTCAATTTGTCCATAAAATTTTAATAGGTTTTTGAATGCACAATATATTCAACTTTCATTACAATTTACCATTTTTTTTCATAATGACATCAAACTTCAAAGTTCAAAATTGTAACGATTCCAATTAGTAAAACAATTTAAATCTTATTTATTTACATAACTATTATGAAACAGCAAACTATTGTTTTTGTACGACTTGCGGCTTATCATTAATTAAATACTATTACGTATAAACGAGAAGTAAAATATTTGTAGAAATTCCCGATTGCAAAGTAAACAATAAATAATATTTCTTTTTGCTTTCTTATCGGAGCGTAACACTTCACATACTCGTATCATATACTTTGGTCATTTTATTAATATAAAAATGTAAATTAGATGTGCAACTATTAAAAAAATGTATTTGCATAATGTTCAAAAAAGTAAAATTAAAAATGATAATTTTGATCTAAATTTATTTTTACCTTTTGAACTTTCGATTTTTATCTGCATACTCCAAAATACACGTTTATATATATATATATATATATATATATATATGGTAGTCGAATATCAACAAACATATATGGAGTCGCGACGATAAGACGATGTTTGTATATACGAGTATATAATAAAAACAATAACATAAAATATAAATTTACTTTCATTTCGTTGATGTCGTTGGTGTGGTGCCCTAGTTTCCGCCAACAACAAAGTGTAAAATTGTATACAATTTATGGAAACTGAAAGTATCATAACACTATAGTGATAGTAAAAATAAAATAATTCCATTTTTAATTAGACATTTTTTTTTGTTTCTATTCTAAATTAGAATAATTTGTTTGATATTGAGAGAAGAATCTGATTTTTTTTATTTTAACTTAATTTTGGTGAAAGAAATAGAAATCACATTCATCCGGAGATTAACAAAGATGTCGTTTTGAAAGTTTTATTTTTGACACAATCGTAATTTACTTTTTTTTCAAATATGTGCTATCCACCTTAAATTCACTTGATGTATATACGATGATTATCAAAAATGACTTTGTATTTCAATTTGTTCTACTTATTTGAAATGGTTGATAGTATATACGAATTTACTATAACAATATAAGTTTATGAAATTCAATTCTGTCTGCTCATGCTGTTATATGATATGTGTATGTAAACGATTTTAAGGCCATAGTTCACCCTAACCGTAACAAATATCAGATTTCATCTTAGCAGAAAAGCTAAGTTATTCTCTACACTAATAGTCCTCTGCACCCACCAACCGGGATCCTCCCTTTAAAAATCCTTTATTTATAGAATCAGCACGTAAAACGTGACCGTTTATCATTCGTAAATATTCGGCTCTCACAAACATACATGCCCACTGATTTTTCGCTTCTTTAAAGTTTATATTCTCGACGCTATTTATTATTTTACATCTAACCTTCTTATTTTTTGTTAGGTTTTCCCCATACTATTGACAGACCGGCACTGACAACCAATAAAATGTTTACTTATATAGTATTCTCATGTTATGATTTTGACAGTTGAAACGCTCATGAAATTGATAGTTGACAGTTTAATTTTAAGACGTCTTAAGAGTGGGCTCATATTACCAAGTAGATGTGCTAACCGCTATATGAGATTGTATGTAATCGCAAAGTTTTGCTTATGAGCCCAAATTTATTTAATAGAGTATGGCATCAATATTTGATTCCTAAAATTCGATCACTAAATTTGGATAGTTTTCTTATTAATTGAATAGAGAGTTGTCTAATGGATCGACCAAATTAGTAATAAGTGGCATTTTATCAGCCACGCATAAGATCAATACTGCATGCAGTTCAGGCTTTTAGCCTACCTTATTTATGATTTATAATAATGATATTTTTCATTGGTATCGTGTGATATCAACTCTTTTGATATAATGATACTACAGTGTCTGTTTCTATTGAGTTTAACAGCTAAAAGGAATGTAATTCATTTTTGATTAACAATGACAAGGTGATTAAATTGGGCAAATCTAAAAGGGTCACAAAAACTCCAAGCGTGCCTGTTTTTTAAATAAAAAGATCAAAATTGTGCAATAAAACATGTAATAGTGGTCCGATTTTGATGAGTGTTACTTTAATCAAAACCTCTTGATGCATGCATAAAACTGATGCAAAATATTCATACATTTTCATAAATCATTTTCGAGCATAATAATCAGGCAAGGATAATTTAGCCCACAAAATTATCAATATGAATAAATTGTGAAACACAGCGTTCCATTAATGGGTCATATTTTTGGGATTAGAGATTTTGATCTCTCTTAAAAAGATATGAAAAAATCTATGAAAAGATATGATTATGAAATTTGACTTGTTTGAAAAGATTGCTCATTTTTATGTATTTTACATGTTTTGAGAACTCCCCGACCACATGGGCTATACATCCGTACACAGTATAAATATATCGAACCACATATCTATCAAAATTGCCAACCTATTTTAATTTATTTTTATTTATATCGAACGGCAAAAACGTAAATCGTTTGAATAAATCAAAAAATCGTGATCTAAATGTTAACCTTTTCATATAAATGTAGAAGATGAAGTGGTAGAACATCACCAATTTCGTTTCAAAACAATTTCTATCTTACTATAAAGATACAAATACGGTGAGGATACAATCGAATAAAGGTAATTTATGAATTGATTTAAAAATATTTGCTTTAGAATAAATGTTTGTTTGAACTGTTTTTGAAATATTGACTCAAAATTCTAAATATGTTTGGTTATTTAATTTGGGTTCATTCGTGAATCAAACGTGAACTTTGATTCTAGTTAAAAAATCCATAAATCTCTAGAGAACTTCAAATGTGGTATTCATATTTTTAAACTTGTCTTCCAAATTTAAAATACTTGCATTTTCATAAGAAAGCATGGGAGAAACGTTGAAGGATATCCAGGTATTAAAAATAATCCGACTCTCGGTAGAGTCTATAATATATGCACCCAAATTAAACCAAAGGCTTTTATATACGTATGTTGCTGCCTCATGTCTGATGGTCAAGTTATCCAGGAAACTTGCCGAGAAATTTGCCTTCACGGAAATGACGATCGCTGGAGATACACCGGCTAATGCTACCGTCTTTCAGTTGTCCTACAAGTTAAGAGAATTATTCACAATAATCTTGGTTTTATTTCAACTACCCCAACCAAACGCATTGTGCGAAACATTTCAATAAAATCTACGGTGGAACTGCCACACTCATTAGCGGTAGAAGAACAGCACATTCCACATTTAAACGACTTACTTCAACAAGAATACGTCTGCTACATAAAAAAAAATGGATCTCTCGGAAAAGTATTGCAATAAACTACGTTTTTAGTGTGGAAAGGCGAGAGCACGAAGGGTTATCGAGCACACACGGAAGCTATCAACTAGACCCTAAAATACATTAAATCAAACAGAAAATATTTGAAAGCGTGGCATGTGATTTTGCTGAAAATTTCCGCCAGACCTGATAGACTTGTGTTTCGAATATTATTCACGTGATCAATTTTATGTGGGTTTATCACAACATTCTCTCGTTGGGCCTGCCTATAAAACCATTGTATCTTGAAGATCATACTATTTTCATCAGGATAACTTTTCATTCACTTCACTATCTTTTTATTTTACGTTTAGTGTGAAATGAGAGTATTAGCAATTAAAATAATAACGATATTAATGCTGTGTGTAAATAAATAAATTTAATTTAAGCTTCCAATATTCAACTTTAGATGGTAATAAGAGAAATTGTATTTTTGCATTTTACTTTCGATTGACTCTCCATGGTTATGGTGTGTCGATTGACTCCACAAATTATAGTGTGTCGATCACAAATTATTAGGACCCTGAGAAGTAACTGAATAATAATTGATCTGAACATTTTATATTTATATATATTTTAATATCCTAGTGACATAATGGTATCATAAATGATAAATGATGTTTTCAATGAAAACTTATGCTTTAAATAAATATTTCTAGGTTTTGAAAAAAGAAACTCTATTTCGGATTAGTCTCAACGAGTTTGTTCAAAAGCTTACCTAATATAGGCAAATATGAGACTTTTCATCATAATGTCATCTGTAAATAAATATTTTACTTCAACTACATTTATTTAAAGTTAGTAAGTCAATTTGGTGGAATAAATGTTCCTCCCAAAATTAAAGGACATAAAGCTTCATAAAAAATATAATATTTTGCCACATTAAAACAATTTAAAAATAATCGATATAGATCCTTTAGTGATAAATAATTTAGTGTTAGTACCTAATATTATATATGAGGCTTGGTTTGAGTTAAAATACTAAATAGTTTAAAAAATTGTTTCTATATAAGGTGCTAACTAGTGGTTTTCTATAATACTATACAACTTTTAATATCAATAGTTGACCATTCATCAGTTAAGCCACTATATTTAAATTATATGTTACTTCAGAAAAACCGGAAACTGCCTGGGAAAAATAAGATACCGGTTCCATCAATTTATCTAATGAGGCCGAAATGCTAATTGATGTAATTTAATACAGAAAATGTTTCGAGAATCGTACATTTCAAATTTAGAAACTCAATGTATTTGGTTTGGTTACTGCACAGCTTTGATCTGTACATTTACATTTTTTTGATTCAACCGCGTGCACAGAATATTATGTATTGATTAGTTATGATATAGTATCGAACATTATTCCGATCATTGGCTGCCGTTTTGACCGACCACATGTCAAACTATATTGTCGAAAACAATATTATGATAACTACTTCAAATAATTGATAGTTCTCTTTCTTCAAATCAACGATAAAAAATCGTATAGACAAATTTCAGTTCCTGCTATTAAAAAATTACAGCTCAAAAGGCGTGAACCAATAACAGATAATTCAAATTTGATTTCACCACATCAATTTGGGTTTAGAAAAAAATTGTATCGAATTTATTTATTTATAAAAATATTTCAACATTTATTTGTTACAACTAAACTATAGTGCAGTAATATAATTTAAGGAGATAAAGTTAAAACAAAGGAAATGTCCTATGAGCAAAAAAAGTCAGTGGCATACATTTCTTACAATAATTTAAATTATTAAATTAGGGTGAGAATTGTGGGGGGAATACAAGTAAAATTTAAAAATTACAGAGAAACAATTTTAAAAAACAGAAATACAATTATGGGGTTCGATAAATATTTAGATACAAAAATTACAAATAAAAAAAAATTTATAGATCCAAAATGACAACAATAGCTTAGCAGCTTAGGTTACGATTACCACTTATATCGAAATATACATCAAACATTTTAAAAACTTGGGGATGCTAACGGTAAAATGTTACTATTTAAAACAAAGGATAAAAATGTTACTCTTATTCTTAAAGTTCATGAGATGTAACGCGTAAATGAGATGTCTGCGTAATTATATTAGTTTTAAGTACGTGAAGAGGACAATGATCTTTAGAACTGCATCATGGCACTTCTAGTCCAAGCGACAATTCACATTTAGGCCCAGATATTAAATGTCCTTAATAGATTTAATAACCATACAATGGGATGTACTACTGGCATTACGAAGGTAGTTGAAACCATGAAACATTGTTTCGTTTGCAAATGAGCGAGTTCTGATCAGGTTAACAGAACTACTTTCGTTCTGACGGTAATTTGCAACTTATGAGTCACCAAATATTTACTTAGAATCTCAAGATCATTAATCATGATTAATCAACTTTGTCAAATAATTCGATATGCAAACGCCATGCCATCTACGACTGCTATACACATTTCCCTTAAAATTTAGTTATATATTATATTAAGAACAAAATTGGACCCAACACAGGTCTTTATGAGACATCTGCTTTTAGATTTACGGTTTCGCCGCTTAAGAAGTATCTAATTCGTACTTTTTCGGAACGATTATTAATAAAGGAACAAAACTAGGAATACATATAGAACTTTTAACTCCAACCATATCAAATGCCTTACATATATATGTCAACAAAACTGGCTGATAAATTATTGGTTTTATTAAGACGTTGAGCAACTAGAGCATCCTCAGCAAGAATGTGCGTCGACACGTCAACAATTATTGTCGACGCTGACGCGTCAACATTACGTAATGTCTAAGACGTAATGTCGAGAAACAAAATTATTTTGAAAATTTCTTTTGTTTTTGTTTCCTCTTTAGCATTAATTTTTTACTTTGTTTTCCTTTACAAAAGTAAGATGCCATAATTTGACATTAATGGGCCAACCAGCGACTCAGCAACTATTTTAAGTACGGATACGATAGATCGAGTCTACATGTTACAGACCAGTGAAATTTTTAAGAACTGAATCAAAATGTTTTGTTTAAATAAATTATCATTTAACAGAGTTAACAAAGCAACAATTACAAAACAAGCTGTAGGACAGGTCAAATCATTTTCTAAGCATCCTCAAACCAAGGCAATTTGTTGAATTTACCATGAAAAGTAACATTCGTCAATTTGCATTGTTTGAAAATAGCACTGCTCAATACAACTTGATCAGTAGACCACTAATCCTCCAGAGAGTTAATTATAATTTTTGTCGCGTATTTGTTACAAAATTTTACTAACCGACCATTGTGTTTTGCCATTACCATGAGTGCGGTAAAATTATGCTAGATAGTATTTCATTTTGTCACTGAAATAGTGTAATTTGTGCATAGGATTATTTGGATTGCCTTTCAACCACTTTCTATATGTAACCGATTTTTTGTATTAATTTGTGAAAGTAGAAATTTGCTGAAGCTAAATCGTGGTAAATTTCGTAAGCTTCGTAAATTTTTTAGGCAATTTGATTATGTTGCTATGTGTTGTACTAAAATTACATAAAAATACTATCAAAGGCTTTAGTATTGGGGATATATAAAACTGAGCTCCACGATTCGTTTAGTATAGTAAAGTGTTCAGCAAATCAGAATTAATTCGACTTCGAGGAGAAGGAATTACGAGGTCAGATTTTTTAATAAAATTTCGAATTAACTTCTAATGAAATAAAAATAGCACGATGATCTGTAATTCTAAAATTTTTAGCATATGACGATATAGTGGCATTAGAACTATACTCCTGTAGAATACATGGTCAATGTATATACAGACTAGAGGTCATACTTTCTCGTCTGTACTTAGACCATGACTAGTCATTAAAAATTTGTACTCGTCAACAATCGCGGAGTTAAGAAGAATGTTAATATTAAGGTCACAAAAATTGTTGTAAGCGGTATGATTGCAATCTGTAAGCACACAACATTGAAATTTTATAATTATTTAAATTTTACTCTAACAATAGAACATCAGTGGTCACAAAACTAAAATTATTGCTGATTTTTAAATCCAAACTGTTCGCATCATAAACAGCAACACCTCACCAGTTATGATTACAATTTCCGTAAAGGATAAATCCAGGTATTCATAATTTTTTCATTCTTGATTTAAAATCCTAATTTTCCGACCAAAAAAATCTCTACTATATAGAACAAGTACATAGAAAAACAGTCATAATCGAAGGAGCGCTTTACGATCAACAGATCTACCTAATTCTTAAATCTTATAACGGAGACCTACATTTCTGTGTAAAATATAATGAAAAGTAATACTATTTTCTACATCTTGTACACTACAGGTTTGTCTAATAGACTCTAATACAGCAGCCACAGCCACATCAACCTTTGTAAATAATACGGCTAACCTTGCAACTGGAAAATGAATATTAGAAGCAACGACCACATTTTAAAATGTTATAAACGCGCTGTGAGTTGTTGGACAAAATATGACGTATTCGTTTAAACGAAGAGAAATCGGTTCGCGTTAAACTTTACAATTCAAAAAGTAACTGGATTCTATAACTTAATTCAAGGCCAGTCCGCGTGACCATCGATTGCAAGATTGGATACCATTAATGCAATAAGAAGAATGTAGCGACCATTGCTACACACACAATTAAAATTATTCAGATATTTCGTGCAATTTTCATATATAATTCGCTAACGCTACATGTACACTGTACATAAATACATATAGAGCGTAAAGTAGCTATTACACATAGCACTCGGTCGCCATGGCCTGATGAGATGACAAATAATTTTTAACAAAATTATTTACGATTCCTCATCAGATCGAAACTGAGCTTTGCTTTGCACAACATCCAAATCTGAATAATTAAAAATAATGACGTCAATCGCCGTCGTTATAAGACTCCAAACGCCGAAACCTTTAGAACTGGGCAATTATACTTAACTATTACAAAGAAAAGTCTATAAATTCAAACGGGAGTAACCATTAGGTAACTCGTCAAAAGAATTTATATATATGTAGAATTTATATATATGTAGCCTAATTTAGTAGAGATAAATTACTAAATGAACGAAATGTGCAGCGATTTGCGAATTTTAAATTATGGATTGGTAAGCGTGAAATGAATAAACGAATTGATCTCAAGCAGCAACTTTCAAAATACCAGCTCAAAAGATTAATATAAATATCTTTTTTCGTGGTGAAAGACTAAAACAATTGGTCCTGTATAGCATCATGTCTGTCAAGTTAATTTGTTTTAATTGTCATCTAATTTAAAGTCAAATAATATGTTTTGATACTTTGCAAAAAATGGCATCTTTAAAAACTTCTAAAATTAAAATAAGAATAGGTGGTCAACCCAACGAAACCTTATTTATACGTTTTCGTAAACAGTAAGCAAAGAGCTCATGCTCAATGCGTATCACTATACGACAGTTAACTAATTAAACTAATTATTTTGTGTTTTTCATTGCTTTGTCTTGCAATACTAAAGTGTCTTGTTTATACCGTAAATAATTGGCAAATATGAAAAAATAAGAAATCTCCCGAGAATTACCTATGTTCAAAACGAAAATATGAATACCATAATTATATTGAGATCTTCCAATTATTATTAATAAATAAAAAATATTTTTCTGATAATCAAGCAAATTTTCTTCTACCTTCCACGAATATCACATTCATTAATAATATAAAAAGTTTATTGGTTTAAGTATAAAAAACAAAATTTAGTTAGCACACTTACCTTGTCCATTATTCCCATATCCATTATTAAAATATTCATCAACAACATCTTCATTATTTATAGCATCGGTAATTTCATTTTCATTGATATTCTCATTTATTTCCAGTTTAATATTATTGTCAGTGGTAATGGTAGCACAAGTAGTGCTGCTGTTGCTATTTTCACTAACAAAAACCTCATCATCTTCGTCATCATCAACATTACTCTCAATTATATTATTAAGATTATGATATTCATCATCATCATCATTTTCAACCAATTCACATTGGGTTTGAACCTCGGCATGCGATTCTATAATCCGAGGTGGTGAACTCGATATTTGAATAACTTCATCGTTATCGACTAAAAATTGTACTTTTTTACGTGTCGTTGGCAGTGGTAAATAGAAATGTGATCCCGAAACAGTATTACAATTCGGCTGATTACTATAATTACTTTGATTATTATTACTAATACTATTATTACGGTTATTTTTATCACGATCACGATTAATTTTTTTACTATTACTATTATTACTAATATTTGATTGATTACTACTACTATTATTACTGCTATTATTATTATTGGAAATTTGATTTAAACAATTTTTATCGTTTAGCTTTGAATTGTTTAAATTTGATTTAAAATTATCACTGCTATTGTCGTCGGCGGCCTCGTGATACGATGACCGCTTTAAAATTGATTTTATCGAATTATTGGCCGATGTTGATGTTGGTGTTGAATTTTGTGAAGCTGGCCGTAGTACATCTTTATTCGATGCCGATGATGATGTACTGTCGTTTAATGTCAAATTACTGTAGATATTAATTTGACTAGAATCAATTGGAGTAGAATTTCTTATTTGAATTTGTTCGTAAAAGAAATCGTTTGCGTCTTCATAATTCGATGATGTGGATGACGATGATAGTTGACGAGGTGTACTCGATATTCGAATCCGCTGACCCGAAATTGACGTTGTCGTACCGGTAATAATCGATGAACCGGATGAAATTGATCCACGTTTTTTACTGTTAGTGTTATTATTAATACTGTTCATGTTACCATTGTGGGATGGATTTAAAATCGTTTCGTATTTTTTCGAGTGTAGCGCTAGTAGGTCATATTCAAAATTATCATCGTTTATGGGTGAAAATTCGCTTGATGAATTAGTTTTGGCGAGTAAATCATATGGATTTATATCGTACGTTAAAATTGATCGGCGTCCCCCTGGATCCGGATCAAGTTTATCGATCCAACATTCAGGACTTTTGATTTTATTCAATCGGCTTGCACTTCGCGATCGATTTCCTATATTAATACTGTTTTCGTTTGGTGATGGACTTCGTTTACGAGTTCGACTTCGACTTCGTGATGGACTTATTGATTTAGCTCGACTCTTTTTATTATTAAGTACGGGTTTTAATTCGGGCGACACTAATCGAGATCGTCTCATTAAGTCGTAAGGATCATTTTGCGAGTCTAAAATTGATGGTCGAGCCCTTTGTTTGATCATTACAGATGCCGGCGGTAGGCGCATAGTTCCACCACTAGTTCGCACCGATTGCGGAATCATACCGGGTGATGGTCGAATACGTACTGTGCCACCCATTGGTGCCAACGGCAATCGTGATCCTTTACATTTTTTACAAATACTCGCTTTTTTTACTTCACGTTTTGTCCCATTTAAATATTCGGGACAAGAACACACCACAACCGCCATCTCGTGAGGAAATCGGCCGAAAATTCCATGGCCATTGTGAACAGATGGCGCAGGAATTCCACGGACCGTTCCATACAGCCATGGTTCAGCGTACTTCATTGATTTTGATAGTGCACTTTGATTACTAATACTATTTTTATTATGATTATTATTCAAATTGTATTCAACTTCTTTCGTGTCGTTTGACAATTTTTCATTATTTTTTGATATTTTTAATCGTTGGCCCCACGTTTTTTTACTACATTTTTCTGGAGAGACAGTCACCTGAAATGATTAAAAAAAAACAAAAAATGATTAATTATGATGGCAGAGTTTAATCTACGTATTAAAGACTTAATTGTATTATTGTATGTGTTCGTGAATGTATAAAGTTAAATCAAGTAACAATAACTAAATCAAGGGCAAAAGTTTATAAAAACTTATAAAATTGAAATTGAAAGTTGTTAACAACATGAAAATCATGTCATTTGGTACTTTACTACTTTAGAAGATTTTTGGCTTCCCTATGACTATTAATGAATCTTTTTATTTTATCGTTTGCTTTCGTGTGAACATTCTGCTCAAGTTCATCGGATAAAATGCCGATTTTTTTTTTTTTTGATTTCTTTTATAAAACTTTTTAATTTTTCAATGTTAACCACAATTTTTATTTATATGGATACAAAAAAAAAGTAACAAGAAGTTTATAAGTCATCACTTAAAGTGTTTCAAACGGTTTATAGTTTGGTTTCATTAATAGCTTAAAATACAGACATACTGCGGTATGTTACGTACATTCACTTTAATATTGTACAGTTTGGCATTTCAACAAAAGAAATAATCGTCTCTGTGCTTTATACTCGTATACGTAAATCATAATTGCATGAACTTGAAATAAGGAAGTCTGAAAACATTATTGGAACGTAAATTTATAAATTATCGTTGTACTCTAATTCAAGGTTTAAAGTAACATTAAATGTTATTGTACACCCACGGAGCGATGTCAAAGAACAGTAAATGGAATGTTGTGGTTAGTACCGAGGTAGCTTCAACTGAATTGCGGATATATATATATATATATATATATATATATATATATATATATATATATATATATATATATATATATATTTATATATATATATATATATATATATATATATATATATATATATATATATATATATATATATATATATATATATGTGTGTTTTTATGCGGATTTTTTTAATGCGATTTTGAAGTTATGCAGTTCGGCAAATAAAAAAAACTCCACTAAAAGAGCCATACAATAAACGAAACTATATAATAAGAAATTCTGTCATTTCTGGCACAAAATGAAACGCAAAATTATCGTCGTACGCAAGGGATGTTTGGTTAGAAAAAATGAAGAAAGCTTCTGTTATTTGGATGGAAGATTTGATTAAAAAAAATTCCATTAAGTGGCCATTTCATCAAACAAAAAGCCCTTCGTTTTTATGATAAAATAAAACAGTCAGAGCTATCGCCCAACCAACAAACTAATAAACAATTTTCAGCAAGACAAGGATGGTTAACTGGGTTTATTAAAAGGAACGAATTTCACAACGTAAAGATTACAGGCGTGGCCGCATCAAGAGACTAAGTAGCAGCAAATATTTTTCCGGTTACGTTATCCAAAATTATTGAAGATGGTGGATATCACCCCGATCAAGTCTTCAACGCGGAAGAAACGGCGTTATTTTGGAAGAAAATGCACAATAGAACGTACTTCGCAAAGGCCGAAAAAACAGCAAGTGGATTTAATGCAAGCAAAGATCAGGTAACATTGTTACTTTGCAGCAATGCATCAAAAGATGCTGCAAAGCCGCTTCTTGTACATCGAGCTCTCAAACCACGAACACTAAAAGAAAAAAACCTTAAGCACTTGTCAGTATATTGGATGGATAATGCAAAAGCCTTAAATTTTGTTGATTGTTGACAATGCACCAGGACATCTACAGTTAAAAGATCCAAATGTGGATCTTTTAACTGTAGATGTCCTGAGATCTTTTAACTGTAGATGAAAGAGATACCGAAATAAAATTAGCACTGAGAAAAATATCAATTCTCTTTCAACGCTTGTCTACGACGGTTAGTGTATAAGAATCCGAATTAAATACTTTCGGTTAAAGTATAACTGACATCAAAATAGGACAACTTTTACGTGTTTTATTGCATAATTTAGCATATTCATGAATTTGTGGGTTAAACCCTAGCCTGACTTTTATGCTGGAAAATGATTTATACAATTTTGCTTATATTTAACAGTTGTATGAATGCTGCTATCGGATGCTTAGTAAACGATTCCAAGCTTGATAACCTATTAGATGGCACCTCGTTGGTGAAATTTGTGAACATGAAATTTGTTCGGGTGAGCTCGTCGTGCAATGAACCTCTTTATAGAAGCCAGGAATGACTCGGTGTCAAGATAGGTTAAAACTTCGAAGTGTCCTGCTTTTACAGCCAAGCACGCAAAAGCTGCTTTATCATCTAAATCAGTTTTCGAAATGGTTGGCTCGATCGAGCTGCTGGTAAATCTACGCATAATTTTAGACAGTGTTTGATAGTGTATCGGGCGTCTATCATCCAATACTTGTTTCGAAGAATGCTTAAAGACAATTAGTTACCAGTATGCATTTGTTTAACATGGATATTGTCAACTATTCGTTTGCAGACAACGTGGTTAAGAATATCATTTTTTAAGATTTATTAACTCATACCAATTCTCAATAAGAAAACCATTGTTTGGGGGATTTTAAATGGTGATGGTAATTTTGTGATTATATTGGGCATGATTTCATTTACTTCCCTGTTGCCTGCTGTCAACACATTGATGTATTTTGATCTTTCTTCCAAACGTGAATTATTCTCTTTTATTGATGATGGTTTAGGAGTTGGCGAATTACAATCATTTTCACTCAGCCATTGTGGACCATGCTACTAAAGTAGAGATTTAGATAACACTTGTGATGCTAGACCCCTAGATATGACATCACCTGGATTTTATTTGGATTCAATATACTATCATTTTCGTGGAATATCGGACAACCAATGAAGCACGATCATAGAATCCGTCCATGCGAATATTTCAATTTTGTTATATTCTAGCGACTTTAAACACAGCTTGACAGATTTACACAAAAGAACAGCTCCACATATTTCAAGCCAATAGAGAAGAAATTGTTTTCCACCGCACTGTCGTACGTAGCTTCAGAAGCATTACAAAATGCATGCAGTTGCAAGTGTTTTGGGTTTGTGATATCATGCATCAGGGAAACCAGATAGTTTCTAATTCCAGTAGCGATTGGCAGATATCTTACCATATAGTTCTAATAGTGTTAGGTAACTAGGTAACGTTCTCTTTAATAAGTACAGCAAATCATCGATAAAAAAATCTTGATGAAAGAAGTTTTTGCAGAAGTTTTTAACTTTTCTACGGTTAGATGTGGTGCACAAGTTGTGCCATTTATCACATATTTGTACACCTTTGACTATTTATTGGAATTTTTGAGCCAAAGAATAAGTTGTACAATAAATGTACGGTACATCTTTTCTATATCTGCCACGATCGCACTGGCAGATTATCGAAAAGGTCTCTCTGAATATTTGGACTTATTTTAAAAATGTCATTCAACGACACTTGGGATTCATTTTGCATCATGCTTCGAAAACGACTGTTTATTTGGTGGTGCTACTACTAGCCTTAAACACAGCCTGGTGCAGTATAAAATACTTTGTTTTGTCTGTAACAGGAAGTTTTCTCCACGATAGGTGCGTCATTTGGTCGAAATTCATTGTATGGCGGCTTTGTGGACCACGAAAAACTTTAGTTGTTTTAAAAAACTTCTTTCGATGGCTAATAATCACTGATTCGATACCTGATAGGAACAGCCCAATAATAATCGTGATTCTGTGAACGGAAGTTTTACCATAAATCGCCTGTTGAAAACCTAAACTATTTGTTCGCAACTTTTTCGAAAGAAATCAAAAACTAACGTGCAAAGAATATGTATAATAACACTCGATTTCGAATAATCACCGTAAGTTTCTGGAAGCAATCGATGACGTTCAGCAGTATCTTTCTTTGAATAGAAGAGAAAAGTAAAACTACCGACAAATGCTACTATTTTGGTTCGTAATTCGAAACTAATTCGAAAATTAACATCCCTCTTATAAATCTCCAAAAATGAATACTCAATTTCAATACATTTTTCTCTGATCTTACTTTTGCCAAACGGAAAGATCAGTTGCGCAAACTTTTAATATCCACTAGAACTGAAAACTCTATGCATCCTTTGTTAGTCCAATTATTCCATTTATGCAGTATTAAAAGGTCATATCATGATACAAATCGCATGGCTTACCGGATCATAAAATTCTCTTTTTTTTACGTACCTATTGCCTACATATTGGTCATGTTTCTACTAACTTTATATTTTATGCACCAGTCTTGAAAATATCTTAAGAATAAATATGTGTGTATAAACTAAAAGGTATTATTTTTTAATGTGCTGGCCTGCCGCCACTCTATTGCTGCATGATGAATGTTTCATTATGATTACCTATATCGTAATCTTGTAAGTAACACTTTCAATTTCATTCTTCAAAACATTAATTATAGTTCACCAAACGCATTATAAACGTTAAACATGTCCAAAAAAATAAAAGTGAGAGTCCACAGTATAAAACCAAAATTTCACTAAAATAACAATTAAACATAATACCTTTAAGTTAATCACCATTAGGTGTATACAAGATACTTTTCAATAAATCAATATTAATTTATCGGTGTTTTTTTTTTTTGCGTTTTCAACTGAAAGTGAATGAAGCTTCATTATACCATATTGATTTTTATTTAATTATAAAATTTCTCGTTAACATAAAAAACAGGTTGATATTAAAACCAACAAACCAAACCTTCAAGTATTTTATAAAGCGTGCGATTTATTAAATCCACCCAACCTAATCGAAATGAAAGCAAATTTCTTTCGAATGCCGACCAACGATTACAAACAAGAAATACTAATATATTGACAGATTCATATATATTTATGTTGTATGTGGCAGAGAGTAACAGTAAAAAATAAATATATATATTTATTCATATTTTCTTAAACTTTCATTCTGACCTACATTTTTTATCTCGAAAAATATTTTATAATCGTTATACACAAACAAAATCTCGACACCAACTTTACTACTTGTTGTTTATATATATAGGATGAAAAAACGAGCTTTTATTTTTTTTTAAAATACAAATACGTTAAAAAGAAAAATCCACCAAAAAACAAGTTGAATTTTTAATCACGCGCTTATTTGCTTAAAATAAAAAAAATTTTCATTTTTTTTTGTACATAAACGTATTGATGTTGAAAACGTTGTTATAATTTATTCAAGAATTTCACTTTTCACAAAATTTTGTGCTTTAAAGTTTTTTTGAATATTTTCGGTTCACACACAAAAATTTGTATGCATAAAGTTCAAACTACTTTGCAATAATGCATTCAAAAATGATGATAAGCTGATGAAAACAATTTAATTTTTTTTTTTTGTTATTTGAAGATTTCACTTTTTAAAGTTTGATTTACATTATGTATCAATAAAATGCGATAGTAAATTTAATTTATTCATTTTATCTGTTTGATTAAAGAAAATAAAAGTTTTATGTTTTTGTATTTTGGGTGTGATTTTTTATTTTCGATTTTTAGTGAAAATCAATACACACATTTTTGTCTGATCGGTTAGTTTAAAGGTTAGAACTGTAATAAAGTTTAAAAAATTTAAATAATTAAATAATTTTTTTTTATTAAATAATGACTAATTATAGTGAAACGTAATTTAACTAATTTATAAAAACGAAATTTTGGTATTGATGCACTAGTTGTTAATCTTGTCTGTGCACGAATGTGAATTCCTAAATATTTAATTGTTCCACGCATCATATTTCACACACTGTCCAGGACAAGTACTATCATCGAAAGGTTATGATTTCTCGAGAAATTAAACTTCTCGGGAAATCGAAAAAAATAGTGGGTCTCTAGAACTCTCGAAAAATTCTAATAATTAATTAAAAAAAAGAAAAAACAAAAAATATGTAATATTTAATGCAAATATGCCCTTATTGTTAACTATATTTATTTATTAAAACCAGGATATCGAACCGAACCTGAACTCGATCCGGTTCAGAGATTTTTTCATAATTTTGTGACCCCGTATCTAAACCAAATCAGAATTCGGGTTCGAGTTCAAGTTAATTTTGCTTTTTAAAAATAAATTAAATGAAGACCAAAGAAAATACTGTAATGCGGAAGGTATACAGAAAGCGAAGAAAATGACAGCGCCAACTGCGTTGATTTTATTATAAAAAGAGTTTGCTGCATATCAAGTGTCTCCCATAGTTTTAAAGATAAAAAATGTTTTGGAGCTCTGGCAAAACCATAAATTGGCATTGCAGTAACACAGGTCAGTGTGGAGCGGACCTTTTCTGCCCCTTAATTAATTTTATCGCCACAGCGTGTCCCACTGAATGTCCAATTTCCTTCAAAAACATTTTATTTGTAGGTTTAGATAACATTGTTTTTAAATAAATAAAAATAAAAAAAAAAATAAGTTATCAGTTGATCAATCTGAGAGGCTTGTTCTTTTCTTCGAAACAAAATTTACCGCAATTGATAAATTCCTTTCGTTTCGCATTGAAGTTGGTTTAACCGTTTGTAATGCTGCTTGCAACAACGCTAATTTTGGAGTAAGTTGGCCATTGATAGAATAAATATATTAATTCCTCTCGACAATGTCAGGATTTGAGATCTGAGAACATTTGTTGATTTTACTAATGAAATTTTCCAGCTGCTTTTTCAGAATTTTTTCGTTAGTAATGTGCATATCCTGGTTCATATCATTCGGTTCGAATTTTGAATCTTCTATTTCCATTATTTCTGCATTCTTTGCACGTACTTCAAGAAGACGTAATTCATTACCACGTGATTCATCAGGTGGTACAGGAAAAAGCTTTATCAAGTTTTTAGCTGATTTCGTAGTTTTATTTTTACTGGTGATCCTGAAAAACTCATATTCCACATATTCCAAAGAGGATGGATCCTGTAAAAATTTCAAAAGAGACACTAATGATTTTTAGCCCTTCTCTTTTCTATATACAATCTTTTAATTCAAAAGATCTTTTAATTTTTCAGAATTCCTTCAGCTATCAATAAGAGGCTGTACGACTTAATGCTTCTATTGCTATTGGGTTAGGTTTAAAAACATCCAGCATATTTCTGGCGTTAGTAATATTATCATTCATCAAAAAATAATTCATATTAAGATTTAGGTTTTTTTTTCTTCCAATGTTTGAAGATCATAATTTGTATTCCTGATAGTCACAAATTTGTCAAGTGTTGAGTATAATTTTTTAACTACCTGCGGTTGCAAAATCGACTGTGATGACCACTTAAATGTCGATAAAGTCCACTCGTTTTCAAAGCTTTGCATGATATGGATTTACAGATTACAAACAGCTGTATGTTTATCACTTGGTTTTTGGTGAAAGTTTTTTTGGCGGAAGGAGAAGAAGGGAAGGAATAAATAAATTAAAATTTTTAAGAATTGAGAAGTTGCAAATTGTAAAAAATTCTCGAGTAATCGAGAATTAAAAATTCTTGATCACATGCTCTACTATCAACAACGATTGCCGATTTGACCAGAAATATTAAAGTACCTATTTTTTGATTGTGAAGAAAGTGCTGATCAAACCAAGCTTAAATCACGGTAAATTTGTAAAATGATTTTATCATTGTTGATTCCATCATAAGCCAATGCTAAATCATCTGCAAGTGTTATTATTAGACCCCTTCCTACTGAGTTCTAGCAATGTATATGTATCGAAAGAGAGCACAAACAGTTCTATCACGAAACCTTGCAGATCTGCTTAAATTTCCGTCAACCTTTACCATTAATAATAATTATGACAACATTAATAGTGATCCTCGGTGTTGCCAGCTTTTGTGACATCCAACATTCACATTCTCATGCACCTATGCAAACAATTTAATCTGAGCTTCGGTACTTAACCCATCGCAAAACCTAAACTAGTTTACAAACTAGTTTGTCTAATGATTAATGGGTTTAATCATTAGAAGCAGTTGTTGTTGATAAACATATGTTAATAATATTAATAAAAAAATGTTAATTTCGATTTAATAATTATATCAACTCCACAGTTTTTGTTCACGATTAGTGTTTCAAATGTACTTTCATTCAATGGTACAATCCCATATATTCGGTATGGAATAGTGTGCTCGGGTTCGACTTATTTTTTGAATATTAAAATTTTGGTGACTGGTCAAAAACTTTGTTTGAAGATTAATCACTCTAGGCCTCGCTTGTCACCCTCGTTTTCTTTATTTTAAAATCAAACATTCTTCAACTGAAGAATTCTTCAACAGCATGAATTGGCGTATGGAACTTTTAAAGTCATGGATAATCAACATTAAAAACGTGGGAAATTTACGAAAGGAGCAGTAATGTTGGCCATCGCTATTTTAAGATTGTAATTTACCGTTATTGTTTTACCGAGCTTTTGAAAATTTCATGGGATATTAGACGTGGATATTAGACGTGAGTGAAAAGCAGTTATAACGACGGTGGATGATGTCTTTATTTTAATTATTCAGATGTAGATGTTGTGCGAAGCAAAGCTCAATTTCGATCTGATGAGGAATCATAATAATTTTGTTAAAAATTATTTGTCATCTCATCAGGCCATGGCGACCGAATGCTATGTGTAATAGTTACTTTACGCTCTATATATATTTTTGCACAGTGTACATGTAGTGTTAGCGAATTATATGAATGTGCACGAAATATCTGAATAATTGATTTTTTGTGTTTGTGTAGCGAAGTCGCTACACAGTCAATAAAATATTGAACAAATCTTCCAAGACCAACACAATCACTGAACTTGACGTTAATTCAAATGTGATAGACAATGAAACCGATATGGCAAATCAATTTAACAATTATTTTGTTCATTGCGCAATTAATTCCCTACCACTAACTCACAACAAACCATGCCTGTGTAAAAGTTACGGCCTTTTAACTTTTGAGAGAAGTGAAACAAGAAGTTTTTATTTTGAGCCTTTCACAGCTTTAGAAATTTTTAGCATGATTCGGACTTTAGATAATAAAAATTCAAGTACTTCGAATCTCGTTACAAATACAATACTTTAACAGAATTCTTATTTTATAATCGACGTATTGTGTTATTTATTCAATTTAAGCGTAAAAAGCGGCATATTCCCAACAAGATTAAAGTCTGCCGAAGTTATTCTTTTATTTAAGAAAGGTAATCGTAGATTAATGTTTAACTAAAGACCAATATCTCTATTATCTACCATTGCTAAGTTGTTTGAAATACTAATGAAAACAATGAACTAATGGATAAAATTAACTTTTTTAGCAGCTATCAATTTGGATTTAGGGAAGGTCGTCCTACTGAAGATACCTTACTAAGAGTTTGTGAGAAATTATACGATGGCTTAAATGCAAACAAGTGCAGTGTTGAATTATTTCTAGACATGACGAAAGGTGATATGGTTGACCATCAAATACTTCTTAGCAAATTAAACACAATTAGTTTTAGAGGTATGGTCTATAAATGGTTTACATCCTACCTAATAGGAAGACGACAAAGGATTAATCTAAATGGGTTATTTAGCAAAGAGCAAGTCGTAGTTTCGAGAGTACCTCAAGGCTCCGTATTAGGCCCAATCTTATTTTTGATTTATATAAACTAAATTTTTAAACAAAAATTTCATGGTAGTGTAACAGGTTTTGCTGATGATCTCGCTTTCACTTATACCAATGATAATCGTTTTGTAACAGCTACGAGCATTAATTATTATTTACATGTTATGAGGCAATGGTTTGCCAAACACAAGTTACTAGTAAGTGGAAAAACTAAATTAATTAATTTCATGTTATCCGGATCCATTGTTTATGATTTTGACATATTCTATCATTCGGCTGACTGTGTAAAACATTCTTTAGCTATTGAAAATTGTGACAAATGCATCATTACAAATCGTTCAAATTATATAACTCTTTTAAAATTGAATCTGTAAAGAGTATCAAATATTTGGGTTTTATCATCGACATCAATTTAGAGAATATGTTACCCGCAATACGTAATCTTCCAAGACCATAACAATTGAAAAATTGCTCCTTGAAAATCTGTAAACGTATATACTATGGAATAGTACATTCAAAGCTTTAATATTGTATTTTTTGTTGGGAAGGAACATATTTCAATGCTCTTGAACCAATTCTGTTAGCTCAAAAACACATAATTAGAATAATTTGTCAAAAGAAAAAGAGAACCGCAGTAGTTGCCTGTTATTTTGTAAATTGCGCGTACTACCACTGAGACATTTATATATATTCAAAGTACTGAAAGTTTTTTTTGTTAGAAGTGGCAATTTATCTTTTCGGTATTCATATAACTACAATCTAAGAACTAATATTAAATCTCTAGGAACCGTGCCTAGCCATAACAAAAAAAAATTTAACTTTTACACAGTTTTAGCTCCATTTTTATTTAATTTATTGTCATTCGGGATACAAGAAAATTAGCTGCATCAGTTCATTCGGGATACGAGAAAATTAGCTGCATTCTTAAAGAGTATTGAAACCTGGCTTTATGATTTTGATATTGCAAAAATTGAATCTTCATTTAAAGTAAACAGTTGATCGTTTTAAGCTCACATATCCATTTTTATTCATTTTTAAATTTGTTTTTTAACTATTTTTAAGATACAATTGTTAAAACTTTAATCATTTTAAGACTGTATATTTCTTTGTAATTACATTTAGTTAATCTTTTTGATTTATATAAATTTTTATATCATTTTATAATAGTAATAATAAAATTATCCTATTACATTTTTTACCATATAAATTAATTCAACATAAGGGATCATTCGCCTCTATTGCTTAAAAAAAAAATTATAGTGGGAACGAATGATCTGATGTTGTTGTATCCTAGACCATTTCTTAGTAATAATATTATCAATTTATTAACTATTACGATGTGGGAGTTTTAACAAAGAATTTTATCAAAAATTAAACCAAGATTATTAACGGTATCGGAGAAGTTAACGCTTACCTTTTAAAATTAATACTGTCCTTAACACTTGTGGGATCACAAAATCTACAAATTTGAACATAGACAGCAAGTCAATAGTTAGCATAGTCAATAAATAATATTTAAAGCGTGTTATCACTGTCAATAACGTATCAATATACATCATCAATAAAAAATGGTCTTAAAATTGAACCTTGTGGAACAGTAGAATAAGTATATTTAGATTCGGATACGGAAAAGTGCATGGTTACAATTTACGAGTGATAGATTGAATGAACCAATTGACTCGTTTTTTCTTGAAAGAAAACTTGAACTTAAAGAGTTTATAAGTAAGAAGCTGATCCGAAGCCCTACTACCAGCAACATCAACATACATACCTTCCTCTTATCAACTACATCTCTGGTTTGGAGCAATACAGTTATCGTGCTATAGATAGAGCTATAAGCAGACTGAAGTTCAGATAAAAGGTTTTTGGAATTCAGATATTCTATACTATTTGTATTAGCAAAACTTTTTCAAATAACTTGGAGAGCCCTGTCAGATAGAGCCCCAATCAAAAGATAAATTAGTAGATTTTTTTCTTTTTTGTAAATATTCCAATGAAGACTGCAACAGAATTCTGTAAATTTAGGGATATTAATATGCTTGATAAATGGAAACTAAGTGTCTTCTATAAATAAACGCACCCATCGCCACTTCGTTTTCTATTATTCAATGTGCGAGAATTTTTTACAACATTATATCCAGATATAATAATAAACGAATCAAGATTCGACAAAACACAAAACAGTCAATTCCATAAAAACATGATGTTTAACCCAGAACCCCTGTTAATTGATGACTTAATTGTTAATCTTAGCTGAACGGATAGCATTTAGACAACCCCGATCATACAAGCATTAGAAAATATATATAGCACACTTTAGAAAAAAAAAAATTAATACAGATCACTAACTTATAGATGTCAGCGGAAACGCAAAGTAAAATAATAGTTTAAGAGTAAGAAGCTTCTTTCTCAAATACTATATACCTAAATACTGATGACCAGTGGCTAAGTTGACTTTTTTCTTGGCATATCAATTATACGGCATATTGGAAAATTTAGCAGTTATTCTAGAGAAATTTTCAATTTTATTATTTTTTATATTGACATCGAAATGAACCATACTTGTCAATTATAAACACAGTTTGGCTTGGCCCCCTCAACCATAATCTTAATTAAAAAACAACGGGTTTTTTTTAGAACGATACAAGCAAAAAAAAATTTATAAAATAGAGGTAACCAATAGATTTAGCATATAATTAAAAATTAAATTACTTTTAAAATATGTATGTTGAAGAGAAGAAAAAAAATCATTAAAGTGTCATAAAAATACGTGTACTACACATATTATGCATACGAGTATCTTAATAGAACGACAACAACTATAAAAATACATAGAGTGGAATGGAACAGTTTTAATATTATGATGTTGTTCGTATATGAAACGAAACGTAAATATTATGTATAACCACAATTTTCAATTAATAGGTGAAAAATATATTATATTTATGTATTCACATTGGGGATGCATATTTGGTTTGGACATTTAAAAAAAATATATATATATATATAATCTCGTAAACAACTTTTTAAAATTTTCTATCCATACATAAGTACGAGTATATGTATAAATTTATTTTGTATAGAACTGTTAATCGGAATAACCTTGATACTAACTATATAAATTTACTATCTCAGGTAAATTTGAAATGAAATTTTCCAAATATAGATTTCATGGTTAGAATTTAATTATATGAAATTGATTTAATATCAAAATCAGCTTACAAAACATGTATTCGTATTTACATGTAATCCTACTATGCATTCAGATTCTGCAAAGTATGTGGCTAAGACTATAAGCCAAAACCGCATCATACCTATAATGTACATTTTTGGTCCGGCTAAAAGAAATCCACTCCGAAATTGGATAGATTTTTCATTATTTTAATACGAAACACCTTTAAAATTAGGGAATGTATAAGGGAATGTATAATAATACAGTGTAGACCTCATAATAATTTCAAAATCTGATTTTCATTAATGAAAATTTAAATATGTTTCAGATTTTATGAATTATTTGAAGATAATTCCGAAGATTCACAAAAACACCGCCTTGAAGTTATCCCAGACTTTCATCCCAGGAAAATTTAAGATTTCCTCTGACAACACACGCGTAAGAAATACATCGAATTCGTATGTTGCATAGGATTTCTGCTACATAAATAAATATGTCGAATTTTAATGTTGCACTATAAGAAAAACAAAAGAAAAAAATTCTTCTGGTCAAAATTACAGTAGGCCTTGATTTTTGACATATCGAGTTAATACTGTAAATATTCAAACTTACTGTGGTTACCCGGATTGTTCTAAAAAATTTAAATTATCAAATAATGATATTACTCGCTGCAATTTTACAATTTATTCTACTCCATGGTCCTCGAATCATAAAGCACTTGTTCCTAGAAAACTCAGAGGCTTAGATCGAGATGTATTGAAAGTTGTGTGCTTTGAAAAACTGCGTTGCAAATTTATGAGGACCTTGTAACATCGGAAAGTGGTGAAATGTTGAAAAAGTTTAAAACAACAACCGTTAAGAATCGATTTCAATTCAAAAAGCGCGTTCTGAAATGCTGAAAATCAAAGATTTAATATCACAAGCATGTTCAAGTAATTCAAAAATTCACCGATTATCTGTGTTACTGTTTTATGCTGCAACATTTAGTAAGACGCAAATAAAAATTTTAACATTTTTAAATAACGACTGCAAAGCAAAAGATACCGATCTTATTGCGTATTTCAATGGTACAGGTGGAGTTCCAGAGACTCATAAAATTCACAGGAATTCATTTAAAATTTTGCCATTACAACCCCTGTAGAGGTGAATGGAAACGATCCCACGGATCCATTTCATTTAACGGATATTTTAACGGCTAGTCACAATGCCGAAACCGTCGGAAATTTGCTTCGATCTTACAGATTCGAGTTTACAAATCAATTGAGCGTATGACCTGTGATAATTGTGGTAGTCTCAGACTTTAGCTTTACGCAGCTTAATGCAGCATTGTATGCATTCAATAGAATGGATTTCACTTATTCAAAGATTTTAATACAGCAAAATAAGTGAAACTATTATGCGTCTTTTTGCCAAATCGCTACTTTGATAGAACGGTGCATTAACGGATGCATTAACCGAATTAATAAAAATGATTGCAGAATTTGAAACAAATGATGTGCAGTTACTTGATGGTACCGACAAAATAAATGTCTCGGACGCAGATGACATTGATGTAAGGAATATTAATAAACCGGTCCCAGAATAGGCCAAAATAAAGTCAATAGAACTCTTTACCATATCGATTTGTCAAAAATCTAGGCCTACTGTAATCTTGACCAGAAGAATTTTTTCTTGTTTTTCTAATAGTGCAATTCGAAATATTTGAAAAAGTCTGGGATGTATTTTTTACGCGCGTGTTTTGTTAGAGGAAATTTTGAATTTTGCTGGGATGAAGGTCTGGGATAACTTTAAAATTGCATGCGATAAGAATGTTCAAAACGTGAAAGCGTGAAATTGCTTTGGAGAGTTTTGCACGCCATCTCTGATATTTGAAGAAAAGGCGATTAATTTGATGAAAATGTATGTTAAAAATGTCTATGAAGTAGTGACGTAGCAGCTGCAACTTGTAATTTAATTAAAAATATAAACAATAAACATTTAAAAATTACAATAAACGCTGTTGCTAATTTCTTAAGACACCAAAATAAACTAAGTTGTTGTTGTTAACGACATCTGACTTTATTAAATTATGGATATATATATATATATATATATATATATATATATATATATATATATATATATATATTTATATATATATATATATATATATATATATATATATATATATATATATATATATATATATATATATATATATATATATATATATATTGTGGCAATTATTTAGGTATTACAAATCCGTTAATATTTTAAAAATGTGTTCGCCACTATTAAAAACCATGACCGTTAAAATCAATAATCATTAATTTTGTTTTAACTTGTTGGCTTTGAAATTAACGCTTTTAGTTGAAGACACAGAATAAATAATATGTTATTGTATGGCTTTTTACTATAAAAAATTGCTAAAAAGTGAATAGCATGTTTTCAACATGAACACTGTCACTAAACTTCTTGCTTTATTTACTTCTAGGTTTCTTTAAAAAAAACATGTTTCTTCAAAACTAAGTAAAACACTTAAGTGCATACTGCCGGTATGTATACATTTTCAAAGAGCTTGAGAAGCATGAACTGTCTCCCACAGTATTTCAGTCATCTATATATGCAAAGAAATGAACAGGCTATATATTTTCAATAAAATCACGAGGAAGGACACTATACATCACACACAGTCACATGATATTTTCAACAAAATTAAGAAGATACCGATGTCCAAAATTCGGAAGAAAATAAAGGTTAAACGTGCCATAAGCTCAATACAATTGTAAATAGGGAGCAATAGTAAATAGGCCATTTGCCTTAACATTGTTTTTTGTGACTCTTATTATTTACAATTAGCCAGCGAACCCTTTACGATTTTTAGCCCAACATATCTAAAAAAAAAAATTTCATTTAAGGGAAGATCAAGAAACTTCTTTGATAATGTGCCTAATTGAAATTCTAAATCAACTGAAATCAGAGGAGCTGAGTTCGGACTGTTCCGCGAATTACATTACATTGATAACCATATAATGTGCCAATAAGATGACTGATATTGCAGCACATATGTGGAATTGTCTAAACATTGAACCAGCCACAGAAGAAATTTGTATTGCCGTTTTGCTAATAGTGAACAGAAAAACTTATACATAGATGGCACTGGGAGAAGTGGTAAAATATAACCCATTAATTTTAACCTTTCCCTCAAAGCAATTAAAAACATTAACATGAGTTTAAAATTATATTGCTTCCAATTTATTGGATTATGGTATCACATGCCATTTCGCTTTTAATTTTTCTAATATGTCAAGAGCGCAAAAATCCCGATATTATATCACATTTGAAATAAAAATCCGAGTTTTATAATTTAATGATGGCTTGATATTTATAGAAAATCATATTGTGGCATGAAGAACAGCTCTTCAGTTTCTATTTAGTTTTAAAATTTTACCTTTTTTCATTTATAAACAAAACGATATAAAACACAAATCATTTATTCTATTTGTTTATAAAATAAATTATTTATTTTTAATTTAATTAAGAAACTGGAAATAATACGAAAAAAAATTAATTAAATTAAAATCAAAAGAGATGAAAACTACTTTGTTGCAGAGACAAGTAAGTAAGTACCATATGAAAATTGTATTTCGAAATGATGATATAATCGAAATAAATTTAAATTAAATTAAATTGAAATGCTTGTCTGTAATAAAATGTTTTTATTTCTATCTCTCTTTCGTATAAGTAATAAATTTACCAGATATCATTGAATTAAAATCTTGTAAGATGTGTATGTTCTTTTCATTCTACCACAAAAAAAGAAGATGTTTTTTTGACGATAAAGACACCGAGATATGTACATCAAGATTTATTTTCTAAATTATTAGTTGTATGTTCTAAAGATTTGAAATCGTTATGGCAATATTATATACAGGATCATGCTTTCTGAAAAACTAATGTCAAGTGTTTTTTTTTTTAAGTATAATATTACCAAATCTCATGAAAGTGGATTAAGCTTATAGAATAAAGAATACCTTTTCAAGATTTTGGTGTACATCTAAAGGGATTTCGCATTATTTAAAAGTAAAATAAATATATAATCTTAAGATGTCAAGGTTTTATCATTGTAATACATAAAGAGCAGCAGCATATAAAATTTAATATTCAACCTGATAGGCATATATCCGGATGCCATTAAACTAGATAGCATTATATTGTTTGTGACCAGGAAACTACTGTAATAAATTTTTAAATTAAAAAAAAAAATGAATACAACATATCGTTGTACATATTTTAATTTATTTATATAACAACACTTTAATTTAATGTGTAATCCAATTAATTAATTATTCAAAACTATATAATACTGGTATAAATAATCAGCGCCGAACATTTTAAATTCGTAAAATGTAAACAACAAAATTACATCATTTTTTTAGAAATTTTGTGTTAAATTACCATTTTTGAAAAAATTTAGATTTAAAAAAAAAATTAAGACGAATTAAGTATAGTAGCCGAATTAAATAGTATTCATAACATAGATTAATAAATTATTATCGAAGTTATATGATCAATTTATAAATTAAGTGTGAAGGTTAATTAAAAGCTTAACCATGACTAGGTGCATAGAAAAGGATGTTCCAACCGATTAATTATTAAAAAATAATATATTAAAATTGCCTTAAGGTTAACAACTTAAAAAAATTATCAGCATTATGGTATTTCAGATGCACTTTAACTATTGATATAATTAATTTATTGGCCTTGTGATGCAAAAAAAAGTTGATATTGGGTTTTGTTTAAAACTGTGACCCAGTCAATTTAGGATTCAACAATTTGTCAAATTAAGTAACATTTATTTTAGTGTATTTAATTTGTCTACCTTGGATACCAATGATTTCCGTATTGACTTGACTTTTATCGACATTTTCTAGATATTTTAAAGTGACTGCTAAGTTGGTCATATATGCTAATTTGAGTAGTGTATAATGCAATTTAATAATTAACAAAGATTATCTTTCGATTAATGATTAACGAATTTTATCCATACTTCATTAACTGTAATTAAAATTAATTAAGAAACAAGATTAAGGTTAGGTTTTAATTACAAAGGTAATAACATTTTATTTTATTTTTAGAAGCATACTACAATTTTAGTGGGCAAAAACTAAAAAGAATTTTGTAAAATTTGCAACAAACATTTAAAAATAAATGAAGGCGGTCTTAAAATAACTAATGATTAACTTTGCAACGGGTGCAACATTTAAATTGCTATCATATATGAACTAACAAGAATCAAAAATATCATAGTAAGAGAATATTTGGAAATTTCATTCTTAATATATAATACTGTTGTAAGTACGATTACTGATCTATAAAGTTACAACGTCTTAAGATAGAATAACCAAAGTAATGATAATTTGTTGTTCTGGCAATTAAATAAGATCGATATCTGAGGCACATACACTATTTTACAGAGTAACACAACGAATATTGCAAATACTCTATGTTAGGGTCAAATCATTTGTTTTTTTTTTGTTTTTTGAACCCTACAATCTTTTCTGGGGCTAAAGCTCTCCCAATTCTTTCGCGGTTAATTTTTAACATCCTACCTTACGCCGTCACCAGCCAAATCGAGGACGCACAAATACTGGTTCGATTTTAAATCCATCTGCATTACTCCAGTCAGCCTGTACTGACACGGACGATGATTCGGCCCATGGATTCTGCACTCCAACAGGGGTCATAGTTGTGTTCTTCGTCATCACCGATCGTAATCAGGTGATAAAAAATCCCTTTTGTAACCCTTCGTTGGGATTCGAACCTGGTACCTCCCGTCCCAAACACCACAGCTTTAACTAAACTGCGCCAATTGCTCGGTAAATTATTGGTTTTTAATGCAATAAAATATATTCGGGATTTTTATCACAGACTGAAGGCGCTTTTATGGTTGTGTTCTTTCGTTCATTCGCTCAAAAAAGCTGTTCTCTCTATTTTAAATATTCTGTGTAAAATTATTTATTATTTAACAAATAGATTAGGTAAAAAATAGGTGATAGGTAAATTTAGCTAATTTTTAGTTTTGTTTTATAATGGGATGATATTGAGATTAATTTACTCCTATCAGATAACGATATTGCCGCCGGTACCATTATATGGTATATGCAAAATATGCATACACAGAAAAGAAGAATGTACAATGCCAGAGAAATTTTGAAACAACGGGCTCCTACAATAACCTTGTTGTGGAAATATGGCTAAAAGATAAGGTAGCATTTAAAAATTTGCATCACACCGGAAGTTATTAATGGTTTATTATACATAATCGGACTGACTATTCAGAATAAATAATCGAGGGAAACATCCTGAGAATATAAGAAATATTTATAATGTTTATTAAGAATATCATTCTAATATATTTTTAGCTATTTGGCAAATAGGGACAGCATGATGTCGATTGGATACGGATATCGAACCACTGCGATTTGCAATCATTTAAAGGTTAGTATTTCCAACACTAAAAACGTCGACATGGTAGAAATATTTGTTGTATATATATTCAAATAATTGATTTTATATTCTCCAGAATTTTCCGAATTCGAGCAGTAAGTGATACATTTATAAGAACTCACATAGAATCGTACTAAAGGCTATATGCGATGCGGATTACAAATTTATATTTGTAGATATTGGCGCATCTGTCAAAAATTATGACAATAGGAGTTTTCGAAGAAGTGAATTAGGCAAGCAAATTGTACCAAAATCATCAAAATCACCAATCCAGCAACACCTTATTGATTCATTGGAGATGAAGATAATTTCCATTATTGGAAAACATGATGCGCCCTTATCCGGACAGGAGATCGATAATTTTAGCCCATGAACAGGATGTTTTTAATTACAGTTTGTCTAGCCAGGAGAGTTGTGAAAAACTCGTTTGGGGTCTTGAGTTCAAAATGGCGTATTCTTTGCAATACCAAGTATTTCCATGATGAGCTCGTCGACCATTATAATAGGAATGGTGATTTTGTATTGGGGTTATGAAGAGCGGATGGAAATAATATTGGATTGCGGAATATCGAAAGGATGGGTTCAAATAACGCATTCTGCTAGGAAATAAGAAATCGTTTTAACAATTATTTTACAACGGTGAACATATTATCTTGGCAAAATGTCCACATACACGAATAAAAAAGAATTATAACTTTTTAATTTCAGGATTACATTTTTTTTCCTCTTCCATGTGATGGCTCATTGTATTTAAAAATGCAATTTTGGTCCACCCTGTTTGTATTTAATTTAAAAAAATGATATTTTGTACAAAAGACAATCGAAAACATCAACAATACGAATAAAACAAATTTATTGCAGATGTCAAAATTTGTAGTATTGCCATCCTTTTTATTTTGTATGGTTTTGTCTTTTTTCTCCATTTTTGTTCAGTAAAAAAGTAATAAATTGGTCATCTTGATGAAAAAAATGCAGACCGAAAATAGAGGCATTTTTAATTAACGTGATTGGTTGAAAAAAATACAGAACGAACGCAACCATAAAAGCGCCTTGGGAACGGTTTTAGAGATAAAAGAAATAGCAATTTTATCGGATCCAATTTCAGAGCTAACTGAAGTGTGGTAAGCAATATAATATCATGGTCAACCGAATCAAAGACCTCTCTTATAGATTAAGGCTAGCGAAAATTTTTTTCTTGCACACTTCCGTAATGAAAGATATCAAAGATATCCAGCGTCAAAGTAAGTGGATTATCTGTATTTAAAATTGTTCTTCCCTTGTATAATTTTATACAAGGTTCTCAGTTTTGATTTCAATTTTGATATATTATTTCTGTGAATTTTAGAGTTGCCTATTATTAAGCCCTTCCAGAACACAAGAACGGTCGGTGCAAAGAAAGTAAATGTAAAATCCTGCTTGTTTCTGTTTCATCACAGACGAGAACTTGTCAAACACATTCTTGACGGTGCTCAACAGTGTAATCCGGCTTAGTCCTTTTGGACACCATGATTAGAATCCTTACAGTTGTAGCTGTAAGGCTATTAATTAGCTAACATTGGACAATAATAAAACATTTTGTGTTCATTTTCCATACATTAATTAATACAAGATAATGTATAATAAATGACAAACTATATATTTGGTAAACTATCAAACTAATGATACATAATCAAGTGAATTTGAAGAACGAAACTGTTTAAGTATAGCAGTCACAATCTAAGTTTTATGATTTAATTAAATATACAAGTTATTATGCCAAGGTAGCTAACGTTTATATATAACGGTTAAAACTTTAAGATACTGGTACTCTAATACGTAGTACTTTATTTAGTATCCTAAACCTATGATTGATTAGCCCTTAAGAATTTTGGGAACCCAATTTTCTATAATTGTTTTTTAAAAGCTTGATTTATTTTGCTAAATTTAGGATTTAGGTGTTACTAATCAACGACGCAAAATCTGTAATGTTCATATAGTTTCAAACGTCGCTGATTATGGCACATGTTTTTTCATTATCTGTTGACTTTGGTTTAATGGTTTTAATGGTGTTTTTGATTGCAAATTCCGTCAAATAAATTTGGAAGCCTAGCGGGTTTATGACTCATTAGGATATGTAGGCCTAGCGGGTTTATTGCCCATTAGGATATGTAGCACAAGCCATCGTCCATATTAAGATACTCTTTCAACTAGACTTAAAAATTTCAAAATATTTAAGTTTGGATTACTTTTTCGTGCTTTTAAAATATCTGCCAAAATATATAGTACAATTAATGTACCGTGCAAATAAGTAACCGTTAAATTCAGTTAAGATTTGTTAGTAATACCAGCAAAATTAAATTCGTACAACAACTCAATTTTTAGTTTGAAGCTACCGATACTAGATCGAAAGATAAATTTTACGTTTTTCTTTTAGGTTAGCTAAATTTTACGTCAAATTTGTATGGAAAATTTAACTAAGATCGAGCTGCGTCCCTACTTCTTTTGCTAGATATTTTATAATTTCATATTACGTATTTATTACATCATTGATGTCTTAAGGCGAAGGCAAGTATGCGGATGAAAACATGCATTTACTTAAGTTTGCGGATAAAAATTATCCTTGTAAAAACAAATTTAAAATCACCCTTATTGTGGTTGTCGTAGCAATTTTGAAACGACGTGACTACGTCGTGTCGTGAAGTTTTTTATTTTGCATTATGTAAGAAAATCGAAACGACTTATTAGTATTGCCGTAGTAATACGAGAACTTATAGCATTTTTGTGAATTTTTTCGTAAAAATTAACTATTCTGAACTGGAATTAATTATAATCGGTCAAAATAAATATGGCGTCACTTATAAAAATAAATTGAATTGTAATAAATAAATTTGTGTGAAATATAAATAGTTATAAAAAAAATTGTGTCAATCAAATAATAAAATACAATTTTTGTGAAATGAATTCATTCGAATTATTTTTTGAAGAAGACGATAAAAGACAAATTATAGAATCGTCACGCAACAGAAAAATTTTAAGGGACTCTTCGAATCCTCTTGAGCTAGACGATTTTACGTAATGAAATATTTTATTTTCAAATATGTGTGTACGGTGTACGGTATTTTAGTTTCTGATACTATTATACTATTATATCTGGTATTGTTTTTAAGATTTAGAAAATATTTTTGGCTATCAAAAGGCATTTATATGTGTATTGGATGATGTGGAGCCACACCTGAAACTTCAAATACGGTTGTCCTCAATCCCCAACATTTTGGAATTGGCATCTGTGCTAAGATTTTTCACGGAGGGAAATTACCAAAAAGGCACTGGTCATGTTTTTAATATCAGTTTAGCACAGCCAACATTTTCTTTGGTTCTTACCGAAATGTTAAATGCTTTAAAATCTAATTTATGTAGTAAATGGATTCAATTTAATTCGAATGAAAATGAGAAACGAACATGTAAAAAATATTTTTATAAAACATGTAAAATCCCAGGTGTTATTGAGTGTGTAGATGGAAAACACGTAAAAATTATCAAGCCAAAAGAAGACGTTCAGCATTTATATTATAACCGAAAAGGATTTTTCAGTATTAATGTGATGATAGCAAGTGTTAAAAATTGAAATACGTTTTTACTGCTTATTAAAACGAGTTTATTTTGTATAGGTGTGCGACCATCAAATGAAAATTGAATGTATAAATGGAAAACATCCAGGCCCTTCTCATGCCGCTATGGTTTCGGATTTATCAGAATTAAAAAATAGCTTGATGCAAGCTTACAATAATGGTGATAATAACTCGTGATAAGAACTTCTGGGTTTTCTTTCATTAGATCCACTAACTTTTCAAATTGATATTTATTTGTAATTTTCCTATAAATAAATTGCATATTTTTAAATATTAAAATTTAAATAAATTCCTTCATAATTTTCAACAAATTTGAAAAATTACATTTTTATAATAGACTACGTCGTTTACGAATGCAACAAGTCGTGTATTAAAATTTCATCGACAAAAATATCGCAAAATTACGACTAACGTCGCATCGTAGTCAACATCCACAATGCAATTTTTTTCATGTGATACGTTATTGAAGTTGAAACGACTACCACAATAAGGGTGAATATTTGTATCTGTGTTTTTACTTTGTTTTTATTCTGCTATGAAACATTTGATCCGCAAACGTGCGATTTGATTGGTGAAGTTCACATGATTTAGATATATTGATTTTATTGGTTGATGTGTGGATGATTTTTATAATTTTCATCCGCATACGTGCTTCTAGGGGTAATACTACCGATTTACCGGTAAATTATTCCATATTGGTGTATTTAAAATTACCAATTTTTTTCAATAAATCACTGTTAAACCGGTAAAATTTTATAATATTTTAACGCTATAGAGTTCTGGCACGTCACGTAATTTTAAAGGAAAAGTTGGCATTGGCCATCTAATTTCAAGAAAACTAGATTTGCTTAAAATTATGCTTTAGATATATAAAATTATCATAAAACTAGTATATAATATGAAAAGTATAATTAAAAGTGTAAATCAAAATTTAATAAACTATCAAATTTTGTTAAGTTTGATTAAATGAGACAAATAAAAACAACCAGTACTTGAAAGCAATTTAAATTTCATGTCAGCGCTCTACATATAGTATCATATTGTTGATATTTTATTGTCCGCCCGTTTCTGAACTAATGTGAATCCTGCATTATTCATTCAGTAGTACCAACCATGCAAGTAAAAAAATCATAGTTTTCTTTTGCTTTTTTTATACAAAAAAATTAATGTTGATAATGACGTTTTAAATTAATAGAATTCAAATAAAATTTGAACTTTAACGTTATTTTTATAGTAAAATATTAAACTAAAAATATTAACTTGTGTTGTGAAGTAATAAATAAGTAAGAAAATATAAATATGTAAATTTTTTGGTGATATTATAGTTGTTTTCTTTAATTTAACCAACTATTTTAATTAAACTTTAGAAATAAAGAAGCGTAATTGTAGTTAAAAAGGACAAAACCTATTATCATTATAAAAAAATATATATATGCAAAATTGCTTTCATATTTAATTTTGGTTATTTAAATTTTATATGGTTATTATTTTTATTATGAGTTTAATTATTTTGATGTCGAATATTGAAAATTAAGCCTAACTTATTATTAAAATCATAAATTCTAATTATATATTTACTCTAAAATATTATAGCCTATCCATGTCTGCTGGAAGAAAGACCCTATTGTGAAATAATTTTACGCGAATGAAAGACGGGAATTCAGCTCGATGAAAAAAGTGTAATACAACGATAAAATGCGCAGTCGGAAGCACAAGTGGCTTGCATAATCACCTTATCAGAAAATACAGCATTAATCTTTTAAAGAGAGAAACAGTTGATATAGAAGCTGAAGGATCATGTAACTCTAAAATGATTTCCGTTTCGGATGATACTAATTCTCAGTCTAAATAGTCCAACTATTTCATGAAAATTAAAACCATTGACAACTCATTTCCAGCTGTTTGCGACTGATGGCACGAGAATGCTTATCATTTCAAAAAAATTGCACATCATGCGATCTGCAGGAATTGTTTAAATCAAAAGAATGATATCCCTAAATCCCCAATGACGATAAAAAGAATAGTTATGGATTATGGTGACAAAATACGCCAATAAATCGTCATCGAATTATCAAAATCGAGAAATCGAGGTTTTTTGAATGTGAAAGTTCACTCGTATGATGATGTATATTGGAATCTGGGTTTGGTAAGGCTTAAATGGTCCTATTCGGAAAGTTGTTGTAATTTTTCGTAGATCACCATGTCACCATGTCAAGGACAAATTTGATAAAAAGCTTTCGCGAATACTTGGCACAAAGATATGGTGGAGTAGTTTGCTTGGTAAGTTGGAAAGATTTTATCAAATAAAAAATTGCGTTTAAAAGACTAATCGATATTAAAGCCGATTTAGAAATCTCAGAAAAAGAACTTAATTTGGTATCAAATATAATATCGGCTTTGTAACCGATCAAAATTGTTGAAATAATTTAAACTTTATCAAAAAGCGATTCTGCAACTATTAGTTACTGAATCTGAAATAGTGTGTTTAGAACCAGAATTAACTATTAAATCTGTGATTCCATCAACTTCTGCAAGAACATCTTCAGGGCTCTTAATGAAAGAAAAACTAAATTTAGTAATTCAAAATACAATTAATATAAATGCAGATGAAGAGATCAGTGATCCGAAGACAACATCTGGGCTTTTAAATATAATAAGAAAAGAAATGTTATATTTTAATGAACAAAATATTAAAGACAAATATTTACAGAAAGTGTTGTACATATATTTCAACAGCTCGCCCACCTAGCGTAGAGTCGGAAAGGACTTTCTCCGCCGCTGGTTTATTTGGCACAAATCCAGCATGAATGAGCAAACCCTTAACATAATCTTGAGTTTCTTGAGAGCCTACTTTGAGAAGCAATTTATGCTAGATGAGCAGTAAAGATTGCAATTGAGATTAAGCTAAGCTAAGTAAAGGCATTTTGTGAATTGTGATTAGCATTATAATATTTTTAATATTATTTTAATAAATGGATTCTCCAAAAGTATTTTAATATAAGACATTCCATTTTTGTATTATTTCATTTATTAGTTGTCTGTTTGATTTGTTCTTCAACTTAAGGGGTCTCCAGTCCCCACTACCAAAATGTTACTTCAAAATATACTGCAGCCGATAATATGTATTCATTTAGTAGGGTTTTTTTGGTAAATATTTTGATTATTAATGCATACTAAGCTTCTAAAAATTACCGGTAAAAATGTAAAAAATACCGAAACACCGGTTTTTCAAAGTCCCGGTAAAATTATTACCCCTACGTGGTTCTACTTTAATTGATTAAATGTTAGGTAATCCTTTTTTTTTAGTTTTCTCTTAGAACCTCAGGGTCGAGTGTTTTCAAAAGTTGAAAACCCTAATGAATGAAAACATGAGATGTAATTTAATTTCTGGATTTTATTTATATTGTCCTCCCATCTCTAACTCGAAACTATAAAAAAAAAGTTTTTTTATTTCTAGGAATCATAAAATTAATTTTGTCATAAACGATAACAAAATCGATATATCAAAATAACATATCAGCACCATCCATATACACGAGATGAAAAGTCGTATGATGACAATAAATATATAGTATAGAAACTGCACACATATTATGATGTTATTTAACGCCAAAAACTGTATGTTGAAAGTTTTATGGTTAGATAGAGTTTTTGTTAACTTTATATATTTCGTGCACATCAAAATTCAGGATTAAAAAAATTGAATAGGATTAAAAATGAAAATTATTTTTTATATAGCTAATGACTGTCAATCGAACTGTTTTTTTTATTAAATATTAATAATAGTTGAACATATTAGTATTTAAAATGATTAAAATTTTTCGAACCGCACGATAAAATATTAAACTTGCTAAAGGGGTGTAGACACTTTATTTTTATAAGTAGCGCGCCTAACAACACCAAAAAGGAATTATTACATAAAATTAACATAAGTTTTTAATAATTTTGTAAAATAAAAACAAAAAAATAATAATTAATCAATTGCTATGCTCCAAAAAAACAAACAAAATTGTTTTTTTTTCTCGAAATTAGATATAGTTAATTCTGTTGATTGAAATATAATTGAAAGATTAATTGATTTTTCTTGAGAAATCCGATTAGGCTTCGAGGTGTATTAATTTTGAAATGTCCATAATAGTTTCAATTAGAAAAAGTTTTATATATATATATATATATATATATATATATATATATATATATATATATATATATATATATATATATATATATATATATATATATATATATATATAAAGTACCATACAAAAAGGGCAGATTAATGAATAAAAAATTAATCATTAATTAAATTATTACGATTAATTAGAAGTGAACAACAATCGTGAGCCTAATACATTAAAACATTTCGGAACTTTTGCGTAATGAGTTTGTGCGTGGTTTTAAAATTACAGATTTGATTGATTATATTTCCGTGGTACAATGGACTTTGTTTTAACGTATATATGTGCTTGTTAATTATAATAATAAGCCCTACAGTTATCGACAGTACTAAGTACGAATAAAAACATATGGCATTGTGTTTAGTAATTTCTAGTGTATCACTAGAGTTCGAACTGTCTGTGGACACTGTGTCACCTTAGTTAAACTTTATGCCTATTTTCATATTTTGTAGTTAGCTTAAAAATGGCTTTAAGTCTTTTTAAAAATAGAAAGAATATTGAAAGACTTAAGTAACTTATTTAACTTTTTGCTAGGTCAACCAATACATATACCATGTTACGTCAAGTATTTGTCCATTTTCGAGATTTTCATATTTTTTTTAAGAATAAATATCGGTTTTTCGGAATTAATTCAAATATCGATTTTGAGAGTGAAAACGACTTAAAAAAACAACAATTGTTGATGTAACAAATATGTTAATATAAAGAAAAAATAACCGACCTATTGACGCAAACAATTTGTTTTATTTTAAGAGATTTAGTTGTAGTTATAAACACCTACAAATATATATATTATAGTTTGAAATTAGACAAAAAGCAAAAATTTTAAAACTTGTTTTATATATTTGACGAGCTAAATGTAAAAATCTGAATGTACATTATGTTAAGTTTAATTTTACATTGGAATTTGAGTTCATTGGGATTTGGTTTTGATTTTTCTTAGTTTTGAGGATCTTTATAAACACGTTTTGACACAAACGAGTTATTACGGACTTCAAGATCTGGAAGCTGATAAGCTTTCTGATATAATATATTCAATTAAAGACACGCTAATTTAGTTTAGTGTAGCAACTACACTGAAAATAATATGGCAAACTATAGAGGGTGCCCAATATATATAGGGCTGAAAACAAAAATTAATCCTAGGCAGGGGGCTAAACAACGCTATATCAATCTAATTTTGAACGGCAACCAGAAGAAGTTTACACTAATAGAAACCAAAAGCCAACCATCAATAATGCTGCGCATTCAAACTTTTCATATGCAAGTATACTTAAATATCTACAAAAGTTCAAACTAGTAAAGAAGGACACATCTCAACTGTGTTAAACAAGCTTACAGGTATGATGCAAAGCTTTATGTCAATGATGGACCATGGGTCTTTTGATGCAAAATATGAATACATTGATGAAGTTAGTTGTGAAAGAATTAAAATGAGTGTTCTCTAAATATCCATATAGAATGCAAACGGCCTTGCCGAACACAAATACGAGGTGCAAGCATTCCTTAACGAGCACAATATTAACATAATGGTAATGTCAGAAACACATTTCACCAAAAAAAGTGACAAATATCTGCCTGGAGGAGTGGTCTGGAAACTGTGTAATAATAGTAAGTACTGATGCCCTGAAGACTGAAAGCAATGAAACGTCTGTCAAATAAAAAAACTAAATGGGATCAAGTAGACAAATTGAAGAGAATTTCCAACTGGATATTCATTCCTCTTAGCACACCAGAAAATATTGATGCAGCTGAAGCATACCTCAGAGATCTACTGGAAGTAGCAGCAGAAAAAAAAGCAACACTTAATAAATATTGAAAAATTTAATATTGACTTTCTAAAAATATCTCAGAATTAATACAAAAAAAGTGAAAATGCGACGGCGCAGCAAAGATCGCTGATATTAAAATGGAAATTCAATCGAGCAATTAAAACCCTCAAAGTAGCTCTGAAGGATGAAGAATACTAAAGCAACTAAAATTGTTAAAAAGCCGGCAAATTCGCGTTCGCCGTTGGTGGCGCTTATCTCAAAGATTTATAGCTAGCAAAGCTCTTTTATAGCATCTTTACATTTGTCGTTAGTTGCTTCCTTAATTAATAAAAATGAATTTCCTTACCAATTGTCTTAGTGCTCAATTCGATGTCTTGGATTTAAAACCCTAGACGTAGACCTTTTTAATGTTTTCTCCAGTTTTCTTTTATTTCCTGGCATTAATTGTATTTCTTATCGATTTCCGTATCACTGTCATCACCATTGACTAAGCCTAAGACTTTTAATTTCATACATTGAGGTAGATTTAAAGAAGTCATCTGTTTTTTTATAGTTATTCAAATATTTTAATAAAGGATTAGACGGGGTTCCGTAATTTGTAATTTTAATTCGATTAAAACTTCATGACTAATATAAGAATAATTTTCTTGAAAGGTTTCCAAATAAAACTGTAGTATTCCCTAGCTAGATAATAGATTTAGATCAAGATTTGCATCACTGGTCGTGCTACTCCACATATTACGTAAGTTTAGCCGTTTCGACCACACATCGTGACCAATTGTGCATGTGAAATAGTTGAAAGGGCCACCTACAACGATCGCCAACTAAAAATTAAATTTTTAAAGATCTTGTAAACAATTTTACTAAACCGTTAAATATGACCTGTAGCGCTGTAGATTTTGTTTAATGGAAAGTAAATGTGGCTATAATAAAGTGGTTCGTTTAATGATTTTTTTTTTTTTTTTTTAATTTTTTTAGATTTCCAATTTATCAGTGGATATATGCTATAGATGTATTTGTCACATTTTTCAATTATATATTAAATATGATCTTTGAATGTGAGTTTTGAATAAAAGATCATTCCTAGATGCATACATCGGTAGAGACATCATATTAACATACTGTTTGGCTTACAGAGCTTCTAATGAGTTTTTCAATTTTTAATCACATCAGTATAATTTTCTCAAAAAATTATGTTTAGTAAATGTATAGGACGATAATTTAGTATTAGCATAACCGCTCTGAGTATTTCTATCCAGAAAGAAAATATCGAAGTTAAAGCAACTATTTTATAAAATATTAATGTATGTAAAAGCTTTACGCGGTAATCTCTTCAACAGTATGTTACTAATATGATTATTACAAGAAGATTTAGAACTGGAAATGGTTAAAGTGTTCATTCAATTTATTGGCAACGCATTATCGCAAAAAAAAAATATCGCAACAAATATATATCAGTACTTTTAACGCAATACAATAATATCGCAAGGAAAAACAATGTAGCATCAATATTTCGCTTCACACATAAATTGTCGAAGAAATATTTAGTCATTTGTTTTCCACAAGCTACTATCATCGCAAATAACAAAATTCCAACACAAAATTTATTGTTTTATTTATAAAAATTTTTATAAATACAATTATTCCCTTGCTAAGCAAAATTCCTTGTTTTTTATTTAGAGAATTTGGCAACAAAAGCCAACCGCGCTTTGCGATTGATTACTATATATTTCCTAAAGATAGAAAAAAAGGATTGTTTTTAATAAACAAAAATCGAAATCCAAGTAGGAAATAAATTTACAAACATAAATATTGCATATGTTCTTTTCGAATTTTTGGTGACATATGCAATATGTTTATTTGTAAATTTAAAACGATATTTTTTCTGCGATATTTGTGTTTTGCGAAATTTTGGTTGCGAAATTTTATCTGACAAAATACGGTAGGGAACCAATTTTTTATTTCTAAACTTAAAAATTTCAGACTGTGTAGTAAGGTAAACAAGTTTACATATACTTTCATATTTTGGTAATATATTTCGTTGCCATGTTCCTATTTAGTTTCTTAAGGTAATAAAGTTTTTAATATGTTCCGGAAGAACTACTCGTTAAACGAAACTACTCGTTAACTACTCGTTAAACGAAACGAGTTTTTGGAGCTGATAGAACCATTTCATCTATTTGTAAAGTATTTGTATTATTACCGATGGTAAGATTTGTTAAGCTGGGCTTGGAATTAATATGTTTTTTAAAACAAATTCAATCCACGTGAATTTAATCAAATATCTAATTGTCAGGAACACTTTCGGTATTTTCATTATAAATGTCAAGTCTAACCGAAAGGAAAATGAAAACAGTTTATCATCGACGGTTTAATGAAAAATACGATAAATTTAGTAGGCATGTATAAAAAACTGTAAAACATTTTTTTCTTCAAATTTACTTGATTTTTCTTGTGACAATAAATCAACTTCGCTTCGTTGGTAATTTAATATAGTTTGGCTATGGCTCTACGTTAAACTACTTGTGGCAACTTTGATAATATATTTACTATCCCTAAATAAAACATTTCCCAGTTCATAATGTGTATATAGCGATGAACTAATCGTTAAAGGTGACCAACAAAATTCCATAAAATGTTTATTTATTGTATCATGGCTTGAATTTAATATAAGCTACGACGATGATGTACCTCACGCACTAAAACCAATTTCATTTAGACATATAGTAATAAAAAAATAAAATTATTATTTTAATTTTCAAACATCTATTTACTCACGATTTTCAAGAAATAAGAACATTTTAAAAAACTATTTATTTAACAATTATACACTAATACTACTTTATTACATTTATGATTATTATTCATAACATGTGTGTGATATGATATAAAGAAGGTTATAATAGTTAGTGTATATATATTATGTATAGTATATTGTTATTATTATAAAAGCATTATTATGTTATTTTTTATATTTTTTTTTAAAGTATGTAGTCATTGAAAATATTTAAAGAAAAGGTAAAGTGGATGGGAAAAGACTTAAGAATAACTATGTTAAGAATGTACCCAATACGATCATGTTTCATCTTCAATTATTTATACGAGATTTGTAGTTTATTTTCGTTATTACTATTATATTGTAATTAGATCTTTCCACATATTATAATTTGTATATACTGAAAAATAATAAAAAAAGGATAATTCATCAGGGGAAGACAACTTTTCGAACGTGTCATTCTAATGATGATTATATTTAATATAAAACGTGATTTTTCGATGATGGATTGAATTATTTCGGTTTATTCAATATGATTTATGGATTAAGTTTTTGGTGTGCGGTTTATGAGGGCGTAATTATATTATAAAATGATTCTTACTATATTATAACAACAAAACTTCCATCTTAATTCATTCTCGTGTTATGTTAAAATATTTATATAGAATTTAAAGTAGACTTTTGCGGATTAACATTTTCATTAATTTTAATGCTTTTATACATGAAAATTTAACAATATTTTTGTTGGTATTGTATATGTAGGTACATATAAAATATAATCTTATGGATTTTTGGTTTTGGTACGAAGAAAGAAAGTTGTTATAAATCGGTTTGTTGCGGTTTATAATTTTTATTTTATTTTTTTGGTTATACATTTTTAATTCTATTTTCTTGAGAAAAATATTTGCGGCATTTTTTTATGGCATTTTTTTCAATATTTTATAATACAATATTGAAATTTTTATGTCGAGCAAGAACGAATTTTTGACACCCACTCCTGTTAATTAACAAAATTTAACTAAGCTTAGTCAAAAAGTTTAATGTCGAGCTGTCAACACGGAAACAAATATTCGAAAACCTATTGGCGCAGTGGTTAGAGCTGCGGTGTTCGGGTTGGGAGGTTACGGGTTCGAATCCCAACGGGGGAGGGTTGAAAAAGGAATTTTTCAATGTGTAGATAAATATTCAAAGTGAATCTGTATTTGTGCGTCCTCGAATTGGCTGGTAACGGCAAAAAGTAAGACTTAAATTAACTGCGAAAGAGTTGGGAGAGCAAGCCAATAGATCAAAAGGGTGATTCTGTGGAATTATTTGCGGAAATCAATCTTTATGTACACTTGTTTTTGGCTATCATAATTGATAAAAATTATAATAATGAGAATGCTCGACATGATCTTTCTTTCTTAACTTTATTATTTTATAATTATAACTATATTATAAAACCACTATTCAAAAGGCAAATTTATTAGCCTTACATTTTTAACCACGTCGACTATCTTTTTACGCTAGCCATTACTCACCACATACACCATACTGTTATCAATGTTCAAAATTTTTTTTCGGTCCCGAGTTGATCTAAGAACCCTTAACCTAAATAAAGCAACTATGGACATGATGGTGTACCATCAATTGCCTTAAAAACTGTTATTTATTTCTAACTAAACCTCTGAGCAAGTAGTTTCAAATGTCATTGAAAGCCAAGACATAAAAATTATGTAACAAATAGTCACTTATAATTGTTATTTCAAAGTATCAAGATCGAATATAAAATTATAATCAAACCATAAACCAAACGTAATTTTTTTTTAACGAACTAATCTGTGTACGTATTATCAGAAATACTGTCCGCGAAACAACTAAACTTGGGAAAAGAGTGCAGCCAGAAACACAACCAAGCAACAATTAGTTATCACATCATCTTTTACGATTGCACCCAAACATTTGGTTTTTCGAGCCAGATCTTTTTGATAATCATCCACATAACTACACGACACCGTGTTCCATAATACAAATCGGTAAATATATCCGGGAATCAACGGTGTTAAACAGCTACTTTTGACAGTACACCATGAATCATTGTTGGAAAAGTGCGAGGTTGTTGCCACGTTTTTTCATATATGCATCACCTCAGAGGTGGCGATATAACAAAAAAGGATAGGAACAAATTGGATGACATCATACATTTTAATAATAAGTATCCATTTTTAGTTTATAAATAAGCGTTTGAAACCAAATAAAAGGTCCACGAGAACGCAGATTTATTTTATAAAGAAAATTATCTCCACATTTAATAACTTGAGGTTGGGTTGAAAAATCTCGATCAAGGTGTGAATAATCTCAATATCTCAAATAATACAACGAATAATGGCCAACATTGACAGATAAAACTGCTAAAAAATTAAATACCTGCATTTACATGTATACAGTATAATAGTACTGTTGGGAGAAGCGACAGTACTATTACGACATATATCTGTAACTCAGGGGAACTACATAGGCACTCTCAATAAGTTAAAAGAACGCTACGATCGCAAAAACAGAACGAACATTAAGCGATTAATGGACACATAAGACGAGGTGATCCGCGGTCCCCAAACACTTGGTTAGGTAGCCCTACACGAGAGATCGCTGGCTTGTCTATGTTTTGATGCAGAAGTAAGATGTACAGACAAGGGCATTCTGAAAAGTAAACCAGAGTTTCTAGAATTCTCAAAATTCCTGGGTCGACATTTAGACACGCTCGAATCAAAGATTCCATGCCTAAGTGAACCCAACTAAAAATTGAAATCAAGACTCATGACGCTTTTAGGAGTTTAGATGGTAAACCGGGGGGCCTCACTGCGAGAAAACCATGATCTAAGTTCAATATATCAATGCAACGAGTTTCACACTTTGGATGTAATAAAACAGAAGACATTTGTACAAAAAACGGGTAGATACATCAAATGCTTCTAGAGTCCATCCAGACAACGCTATCTAAAATGTAGCAGAAAACAAAACACCCTACTACACCAAGATCTAGCTACTGATAGTACACCAGAACCTGCACAACCATCCACAACAGAAGAAAGGGTCAGCCTTAATAAGAGCTATCATCAATTAATAAGAGCTATCATCAATGTAATCCACGCATCAGGCATAGCCGTACATGCAGAGTACTGTTGCATTCCAGGTCAGCTTTATTACTGAATCGTATGCGCAACGTCTTCTGCTTAAAAACAAAAATGCCTGAATTGCTATTGGTGGGCTAGGCCAAATTGAATCAGGGACATCAAAGCATTTAGTGACAATTCATTAGAACAACATCCCAAATTCTCCATCGAAGCGCTTTTAATGATAAAAATTACAAGCCAACTGACATAACAAAACATGAAAATCAATTTCTATTCGTGGACAGGAATCAAATTCACTGATCCAATATTCAATATGAAAGGCACCATAGATATCCTTATTAGAGCGGACTACTTTTTCAATATCGTGCAAGATAGTTAAACCAAAGCCAAACCTTGGGGATGGATAGTTTCGGAACCAACCGGTCCGTTATAGAAGAATGAAGTCATTTCCATGTTATCACTCACCAACCAAGACGAAATGGTCGATATTGACAAAAAGTTTACGCAGGTTTTGGGAATTATAGTGCCAACCAATGATTAGGAACTCTTGCTTACGGAATAAGAAACGTTTTACGAGAATCAAACGGAATCTGAATAAGTATTCAGAAGGACGATTCACAATGAAACTACCATTTAAAACCACTTCACTTGCCTCAAGGGAATCTCTTGGCTATGCAATTTTGCTTAATATTTTGCCAGACGAGCGATTTAACAAATGTCAAAATATTTACCAAGATATTTACGTGAATGGCCTAATGACAAGAGCTGTCGACGAAAACCATGCATTGCATACCGAAGAAATGATCACTGAACTATTTAAAGGCTATGGTTTCAACATTAGAATATGGAAATCTAAGAAAAAACATACTACGTAATATCCCAGAAGCCTATCAGGAAGCGGACAACAAGATAATTGAAGAACATTTTTATTATGAGTGGATTGGAGTCGACAAATTGATTCGTTTACATTCACTTTGCAGATTCTACACAAAACGAACTGTTCTATAGAAGCAAGTCGCTGGTTTTATCTGCTCCGTTGGATCGCACGGGTGATCATCATCTTTAAAATATTCCTACAACACCTTTGGACAGAAAACCTGAGTTGGGATAAGCCTATCAGGAAGCGGACAACAAGATAATTGAAGAACATTTTTATTATGAGTGGATTGGAGTCGACAAATTGATTCGTTTACATTCACTTTGCAGATTCTACACAAAACGAACTGTTCTATAGAAGCAAGTCGCTGGTTTTATCTGCTCCGTTGGATCGCACGGGTGATCATCATCTTTAAAATATTCCTACAACACCTTTGGACAGAAAACCTGAGTTGGGATGAACGGCTTCCACGAAACAAACATCTAGTGTGGGAGAGGATAAGGCAAAACCTAAACCCAAGTAATACCACTAGTAGTTCTAATATTGCAATGAAAAGTTCTTGACATTAGTTAATGAACCAATTGTTCTGGTTGTCGTGATTGATACCTAATGAAGCAAATATCAACTAATTGCTTACAAATTTATGAATATAAACAAATATTTCAAGAAAAAGATGACAGTAACCCGATTGAGGTTACGTATATTGCAATTAAAAACTCTCGATATTAGTTTACATATTATTCATATACAATTTTCATAAGAGGTTCGTCATTTCGTACAAACAATAATTATTATGTCAATGTACTTATATGATAAATAAAAAGGACTTAGTTGTTTTTAGCATAAACAAATTTAAATATAAATCGTGTCTAGCCAGAATAATTATATGGATTGTCAGAACAAACATTTTTCATAATATTATATACTCTGTACATTACGCTGGTCATCGTTCCCATAAAATCTATTTTATTTCTAAAAAACAGTAAGAAATATTTTAATTTATTAAAATTCTATTCGTATATTTATATAAGCAATAATAATAATAGTTAAAATAAATGTCATTTAATTTTGCATTTCTTTAGATTTTGTTATGTTTAATTATGTAAAATTTTTATAGTACTGTTCATCACACTTTAGATTTAAAATTATCATAAATCAATCAATCAACAAATAAAATATAATGTAATTATAATATTTCTATAAATATTTAATATGATATTTTTTTTTTTTTAATTTATGAGCTTCAACTTTCGCTCGGGTTTTGGTTAGCGATATACATACATTTTTGGGGGTTTCTTTCTAAGTTGATTATTTGTTTCTCTAGCATTTGTTCTGGTGCCTATTCACACCTAATTAATTTACAAATCTTTTTGAACATCTATGATTACTTCATTGCTAATCGAGGATTTAGTGAATACAGAATTGCTTTAATTTATTATCTGCATATACCTCATAGCTATATAGACATGAACCACTGCACATATTTTTTGGTTTTGTCTAAATATCGTAATTTATGTGCATTTGTGTAACTAACAAGCATATATCAAGATGCATTAATTATAGAGTAACGTAATATTATAGAAACGTATATGTATTCTTTGATGAGAGTTTTTGAACCAAAAACTTTTGCAGAACAAATTAAAAAAAAAACAACTTCAAACGTAGGTTATCTATACGTAGCACTTGGGCTCTTATTTGGTCGCAATAATAACTTAAATTTCATGGTCAAGTATTCTTCGGTTGAGTTTAAAAATTATATCGTAAATTATTATTGTTTCACTTTCGATGATCACTATGTGAGTGTCATCAAATAGGGACTTTATAAAACTTGTATATACATGAGTTGAAAATAGTAGCAGAACTTTACACGTTAAACCCTATACACGGTATATAATCGAATTATAAAAGTTACAACCTTATAATAGAATGACCAATTCCCATTGGTTTGGTTTAAAGGGATGAAACTTAAAAGCTTTTTTAAAACACATTGAAAATTATCTAAACATATTGTTTTTTGATATTCTTAAAAGCAAAACAGTCTATTCGCCTTTTAACGCAAAGTGGCTGACACCTAGCGATTTTTTTCAAAACTACAGCAAAGGTGGTCAAGTAGTAATAGTTATTTGCTAATCAAAGTTGCCTAATTCTAGTTGAATATGCATTATGACCTATAAACAATTGCTAACCACCTTTGGCTCTTATAGTAAGTAGCGCCGCCCACGGCAAACATCAAAGGCGAATATGACTGAGATTATAAATGATTTATATTATATTTTTGTTTAATTTATAACAACGAATTAGTCGAGATCTTTTAATTGTATGTTATCAACATATTTTTTGATCACTGTTACCTATTTCATTCAACATTATAGCAATACACGTAAAACAATCCATTTGTAATTATAGCAATACACGTAAAACAATCCATTTGTAATTTTTTGGGGTGGAATTGAAAATATTAGTATCAATTGTTAAAAAATTAACCAAAGTTAATGCAAGTCTCAAAAAATAGATTAATCCAAACTGTTAAATTAAAAGTTACGTCATGTTACCAGATACCTGGCTGGTAAATAAATTAGTTTTAGTACACTTAAATAAATACAATACTCATATGTGCAGTTGCAATTTAACGAGTGATCTCGAACTTAAGTTGAGATCACTCGTTAAATTGCAACTTGATATTGCGCTTCTATGGAACAAGCCTATCAACAGGTAAAATAACCATAACTACATTTAATTTATAGGAAATCACCAACTGAATTGAATCAAATCAGTTATTTCACATAAGCTACCAAATGGCACATTTTGTAGTTAGAAGACTAACTACAGACTTTTAAAACACAACTTTTTTGTTATTTTTAGTTTTAGAATTTTCCACTCACTGGCAAAGTAGTAAATATTTTCATTGTTCAAACAGGATTTCCTAAAAACTTTTCTCTCCATAAACTGTTACTACAATTTAAAACATACACTTCTTGGTACATAAATTGGATTGTGACACCAGCAAGGGCATTGATTTTTTTCTAATGCAGAAGAGACCCATTTTAGGTTCTCGGTCGATTAAACTTTAAATATGGAGTAACCTTTAACTAACAATTCCCTATTGTGATTCTATTCGACCCTTCTATTATCGCGACGATAATAGCACTGACATAAACTCAACGATTGTGAGTAAGGAAAGGCACAGGAGATCTTTTTGACGTTTTTGATTTTAACAGATTAAACTAAATAAAATTATAATATATTGAAATATGCTGGAAGAATAATAATAAAACTAGTATTAGGCTAAGGCAATCTAAAACACAACTATTGATCCTAGGAATACACAACACAACAATTTCAACATTTTAACTTTTTAGTCACCACAAAATTTGTAACTGGTGCAGTTAAAAATGTAAATCATATTTTCCTTTGACGTTTTGAGCATCATATAACCATAGATAAAAAGTTAACTAGTCATTTATTTTATCTATTATTATTTCTACCACAGTTAAGATATTTAACTTTTTAACCGATTCGCTCACGGCCTTAATAATAAAATAAAACCTCTCAAAAATTTCACTTAAAAATTAACTATCAGTAATTAAAATTATTAGTGGGACTTGTATCTAAAATCATTGACCAAACGGGCGACAGTATCTCTGGTGCAGTTTTAAGAGCTTATTAAATTAACGAATATTTCACTAGTGAAAGTCATAGTACATGAAGTGATGTTAGTATTACAAATCAGCAGAAAAATCGAAAAATTGTAAAATTTCTGAAACTACATAGTCCACTTTCAAGCGCCTTTGGCCTATGCCTATAATGTATTCGAATTATCCCGAATTAGAGAATGTCCCATACTTTAAATTAGAATCTCTTCAACATTATTCAAAAATCTCTTAATTCTTACTAAATTTGTTAAAGCAAACCAAAATTATGTATGGTATTTTCTACAACAGTTTGGGAGATACCGAGTTCGTATCGCAACGGTGAGGAGTAAACAAGTAATTTTTCATTACTTAATTACAATCGGTGATGTCGATGAACATAACTATGATTCCGTGTTAGAGTTTAGAATTCATGGGCCACACCATCGTCTATCCCAGTAAAGGCTGACTTAAGCAATACAACGTGCAGGTGGAGATTTAAAGCGAACCTGTATGTGAGCGTCCTCGATTTGGCTAGTGACGGCGTAAAAATAGTATGCTAAACCACGAAAGAGTTGGGAGGGTTTCGTCTCCAAAAAATAAGATTACGTGATCAAAAACAAAAAAAAAAAAAACAAAGTTTACAGATCGAAATTTAATATCGGAATGTAGCTTTACCGATGATGGTGATATTTTATCAGCAATGCCTGTTTAAAAAAACATTTTTATAAATGAAAAAAAAAATATGATAAATTATGCAAATCACTAAAAGTTGCACGTCAAATTATCCAGCAAGAACTTTCAAAATTGTTCACATTAAGTAACTCTCACCTACATTTTACAAGTACACTGAATAAAACTTAGTGGGCATTTGAGCTGAACAATGAGTTAAAAACGATTACTAAAGATATTTTTAAATTGGAAGATAAAATAAGTGGCGGAGAAACATTTTATGACTACATTTTGAAATGAGAACATATAAAAATGCTAAACCGATTATATGCATTGACGTGCAACCTAATCCTCTAAAAAATGTAGCAAAGGCTTTAAAGAGAGAATTAATCGACACTGTAGTAATTTCAATGTAAAAAGACTGAATAGAATCAGAAAAAATATATCATTACAGGGCATATACAGGTGGTATAATTCTAGGTTCTGAATTTAAGGTATATGTCATGAAAATTTTATTGCTATTATTTTAAAGATTTTTAGAACCTCATATATAGCTTTTACGTATATAAATGTTTAACACTATTTTCTGTTTTTAAGGTATAAACTGGCATCCAGAAAATGGTATTTTGTTTTGCACTGCAAGTTTTGTTTAAACAAACTTTCTTGATCACTGAGAATATTTAATCATAATACCCATATTAAGCTTAAGTCACTTTGAGGAAAATTGGAACTTTAGTGATGTATATATGTGCAATAAAATCACGGAGATATTCTCGGTAAAAATACTTAAGATCTGAAATTATATATACCGGAAATGTAGCACTAGATTATAAGCAAATTCTATATTTAGATCATATTTACATTTACTTTTTGTTATAAGCCCACCTATATATACGAATATATAAAACATAGTATGTATGCTTATATGACATAGGTTATAAATAAAAAGTAACATACCTTTTACTTTATTTCCCGTACATTATAATCGTGTTGTAAAACGAACCAATAATTTTTCAAAATAGACTCATAAATTTACTTCCATTTCTATTAACAATGCGATAGATGTTTGTAATTTTTACCCGTCTCAACCATAAATTGTATATAATATAGCGCATAATATTTCCGCTTCAAAATTCATTAAAAATGTATATCAAGATATTATAATAAAATACATTTTTTTTATGTGTAAGGCCATCATATAGTACGACATATGATATTCAACAAAAAAAAAATTTGACTGTCAATTAACACTTTCATGGTGTGATATGAAGAGATATAAATGGTATGGTCGTGTTTATAACAAAACTTTTGGTACATAAATAAAATTTAACAACAAACTTAATGAATTTTTAATATTTTATAACAAAATAAAATAACAATAATATGATGTGTGGACGTTAGGACTAACACTGAAAAACTATTTGTGTACATATAAAAAATTATGCAATTAAAAATTAAAAATATATTTTGTTATTCATAAAACTTTTAAGCCAAAACATTTATAAAATGTAATATAAATTTAATTTTGTTATAAATAAAGTTTGCTCGAAATAGTTATTAAATAAAACATTTTTAATTAAAAAACCAAAAATAATTTGTCTTTGCTTAATATACGAGTATATATAAATTTCAGACTTTTCAGAGATAGGAGGATGTGACAATTATTTTCTAGGTTAAGCATCTAAATGACTGATTTGTGTTGAATTTTGAATCGGAAATCGATATGATACTATCTATATACATATGTAGATAAAAATCTAGATTATTTCATGTCGCGATTAATTCGAAAGTAAATGTAAAAATGTATATCATCTTTATTTGGTACACTTGACGCGAGCGTAGATCAAAACTGTATAAATATTTCATTGAACTGTATCTAATTTACTAAATTATAAAAAAAATGTATGTTCTAAAAATGAATTCTAACTTTTTGATTTGCTGATATATAATATCCACAAGACATGGCATTATGACTCCTACTCTTCTTAGTATTTATTGATAGTAGTTTGGATCTATAGATTTCCATCAAACATAATTAAATGCCGCGCATATCTTTAATTTTAAGAATCAATACATTCTCGAAACAATAATTATACCTATTTTTAATGGCACCTCATCATATGATTTACCATGATTTTTTACTACTCATTTTTTTACTAAATCAAAATATGCCAGTTATGCTCATTCAGTATGTTTACACTTGGTCTCATGATACCCGACTCATTCTTTATTCCTTTTCCCTTTATCTACAAACCCGGTTTCGTAAAAAACATACTGATTCACTTTTGTTTTAAAACAATGAAATAAAATATTACGTTGAACCTATATTTCTGTCTTACTCTGGCAAAATAACGAGACAACTGCTATTGCAGTTGTGATTTACATAAAAACACATTATAGTCATTTTGAGCAGATGTATGAGAATTGTATGTGTATGTTTTTTTTACAAAATTAGAAGAAATGAATAGTGGTGGGTCCGAAGAAGAAAATGACTTCTCTACGGATGATAATCCGGGTGATGATGATCGCGATTATATTGTCAAAGCTATAGTAGCGAAGAATGTACTACCAATAGTGAGACTGAGTTTGTTGAAAGTTAAAAGGAAATAGATTTTCTTTTTAAAATTAAATAGAATAGAGGATACAGTTCCGCAGAAAAACAGAACATATGGAAGAGGAAAAATAGAAGAACGTTGGATATCAACCGTAGTGGAGATACCAAATTTTGAGTTCAATGAAAATACGGCTGGTTGCCAAATAAGTGGAAATTCACCCGGCGGATTTTTTAAAGTGTAAAAAGCCCAAGAAATTCGAAAGCTGCAAAATTTAAGCCAATATAAACATATAAAATGTTCAAATTTATTAGTCTGTCTTTTGCAAGGTCAATTAAAGCCACCGGAAATACAAACCTTTTTTCGAGACATCCATTATACCATCACTCGGTTTTTTCAAAAATCATGTCAGGACGCTGGTTTGAGCAGATTTTGATATGTTTGAACGTTAATCGACAATTAGGCGACGCTTACTCAGATAAGATAAATTTATTTATTCATTTATTTAACCAAAAATGTAAGGAAGCGAATCAGCCTAACCAAAAACTTTCATTGGATGAATCGTTGTTACTATTTCGGGGCAGATTACATTTTAGGCAGTATATTAAAAATAAAAAAGCAAGATATGGTATCAACTTGTATGATATATCATATAATCATGGATATATCTATATTTACCTCCTATTTTATTTCAAAAACAAATTTCCCAGTTTCAGCAAACCTGATTGAGAAAAGTCCAATAATGTCAAAACATACATTTTCATCTGGCCAACATTCTTTGGAGAAACATACATTACTCAAAAATTGGGAAAGGAAGACCTATTTTTGCGATTGCAAATGTTGCGGACAGATTTTTCAAATATTAGATATATTCTCTTTCCAACATATGATCTTTTAAAGTATTTTAGATTCTTAGTGGAAATACTACTGGAAATTTTCCTAACGATAATCTTCGATGGCATTTACTAATTACTATTAAAAATACTTGTATAAAAAAATTTATAAAATGTAATATAAATTTAATTTTGTTATAAATAAAGTTTGCTTGAATTAAGTAAAAAAAAATCAATTAAAAAACAAAAAGGAAATTGTCTTTTCTTAATGTATGAGTATTTGACTTTTCAGAGATAGGAGGATGTGATAGTTATTTTCTAGGTTGAGCATCTAAATGACTGATTTGCTTTGAATTTTGAAACGGAAATCGATATGATATACTATATACATAATATGTAGATAAAATCTAGATTATTTCGAAAGTAAATGTAAAAATTTATATCATCTTTATTTGGTACACTTGACGCGAGCATAAATCAAAACCGTATAAATATTTCATTGAACTGTATCTAATTTACTAAATTATAAAAACAAAAAATATGTTCTTAGAAATGAATTCTTACTTTTTGATTTGCTGATATATAATATGCTGATGACCCAATTTGGGTTTGTGATTCAATTGGACCGCCAGTTGGATATCGACGCATTTCATAATTCGTTAACTAATCTCGTCTAAAGGATTCATTCTGAAATAAGAAAATATCAATAATTAGTTGGTGCTAAATGAACTAAAGATATAAATTATTTTATAAGGTTCTAACTTTTTTTTCTATTATAAAATGATAATATTTGCAAAAGAATTTATGCATATAAAAAATTTTTTAATATTGTGTAAAAGTGAAAATTTATTAGTCGATTCACTCTGATTTCCCAATGCTGTTATGATAGATAATAATAATAATCGGTTTCTACAGCCCAATGGTAACCTGTATCAAATCATCTTTATCGGTTTCGATCCCAAAATTGCTCTTCGTATTGTGCTAGACAACGAGAAGAAGCCAATTCGAGAAGCCATCGTCACTCCTTTCAGAGATCGCTTCACCACCGAGGATCGGCTTGCAGTGCACTTGGTACAAGAGTCATCTTCGTCTTGTTTGGAAACATATCGTGTGCATGACTTTTCTCTTAAATATCGCCAGCTATATCTCTCACATTCATCCATTAGAAAGTAACTCTCACACCCTTACAAGAAAACATGTCCGATCAACAACTTGTTCACCTTCAGCTTGTCGCCTTTTGAAAGTGGACTTAGCAATACACACGGTTGTAATAAGTGACTAAATAGATGTTTATATGTGGAACCCATCCCTACTTCAAACGTCTGGTCAACCATTACTAAAATCATTGCATCTTGGTCTCATAAGCTTTTCACAAAAACTGCTGTAGACTCATTGATTTTGGGACCAACTGAGATTTGTACAAGTTGATCTAGTAGTACTTTTACACGTTTGTCGCTTAGTTAAACAAAAAGGTATTTTTTACATATGACAAACATGGTTGGACTGACAATATGTGTTGTTGGTCTAAGATATTTTAATTTTACATAAAAAGGATATTAAAGAATACGGAGAACCTATCATACACACCAGAGTTTTTAAAGAGCAAAAAATCCTAATAGTTTGTTCTCGAATTCATGACCACATTGTGACTGCAATACTGTAATTTTACATACATATACATACTTTTGAGGTATTTTCAGACATTGCAAACCTGAAAATCCAAAAACATCTGATGGATATCACGGAATCTTTGATAATTCTTATTTAGGAAGAAAGAGATAAAACTTGTTAGTGACTCATCGATTCGGACAAAATTCTTCTTAGTAATCACCTACAATTTCTTCCACCAGAGAAATTTTTCTCTTCATATTATGTAAGACAGTATGCCGCGCAAAGCAAGAAAATGTTCAAAAAACAAGAAAAAAATCTGCTAACTTTGAGACTGTCAGTGAACTTCCCCCTCATTTCTTTGAAAAATTAAATTAAGTTAGTTTCATATAAATATAAAACCCTTGCAAATTTTCTGTACGATTACTCCTTACTGTATACAATTGCTAAAATTGCAATTACTTTACAAGGAGGGGTCGAACATTTGCAAAGCCTTATTTTCAAGGGTTTTAAATTATCTGCAACTCACCTAAATTGATTTTTCAAACGAATGAAAAGGTTTTCATGAGGGTTTTGACAGGTTATAATGGCTGAAAAAATGTTGAGTATGGTGTTAAAATACACGAGAAAAACATTACGCAACTTAAGTCATTCAACGATTGGGTCGAATTTTTAAAAAGAAAAAATGCTAACCAAACCATCGATGCAGATTACGTACGTTATTTACAAAATGAAAAACAACCCAGGCGTAACATTTTTGGAAGCTTAACAAATTATTTTAATATTGACGGATCTAAACTTATCCTCTACGTAAGAGATCAAGTATATAGTATTCATAAAAAGAATAATGGGATTTTCTTGAAATTTTTGGAAAGTTAAGCGTTATGTGATCTTGTCCTCAAAGAACAAATTCTCCTGATAAAATGAAAGGAAACAAGTATAAATCATCTAGGCCCATAACAAATAAATCCATAACAAATAAATTGAGTTCTCAACCCAAAACTCCAGGAACATAATTATTGAATTGACGAAAATATCGATTTTTTTATGTAATTATTGATTCCGTTTTGGACATCAGTCATAAAGAGCAATTGACATTAGTTATTAGATTTGTAAATACCGATTCAAAAAATGCATACCTTATAGAGGAACATTTTATTGCATTCCTTGAAGTGGACGATTCATCCGGATCTAGACTTGCTGCAATATTTTTGGGTGAGCTGGACATAATGAGCCTAGACATCAAACATGTAGGGGCCAAGGTACGACAATGGTGTCAATATAAAAGGAAACATGTTGGGCTCCAGAGACAAATTTTAAATAAAAACCCGAGCATTTTTGTTCTTTACTCGTGCCATTCTGAATTTAATTTTAGGATTAATTTTTTTAACACTAGATATGGAAAAGAAGGATTAATAACATTAGAGTATTTTGCTTCCAAATTGATGAAATTTACGATGCGCTTATCGATCTGGTAGAAGATCGGTCACAAAGTGGGGCGCAAGGCAATGAAACAAACGTTGATGTCAAAACGGTTATCCAAAAATTAAGAAATTATAAATTTCTTTGCACATAACTCTTGGGTATTTATTAAAAGAAATTAACCGAGTAAATCTCTTGATTCAAAGTCCCTAAATTGTAATATTCGCAGCAGCTAAAACAATTGAAACAGTAATTACCCAATTAAAGACCCTCAGAACTGATGTGGAATCCCATAAACTTCTAAATAAAGCTCGAGATTTAGCACCTACAGTTGGCTTAGAAACTAAGATTAAAGTACGGTGGATTAGGAAACGCACTAAGAATTTCGCATATGATATTGGATATCCTATTGAAGATTAAGTCCTCACATTAAAGTAGAGGTTTACCACAGTATGCTAGATGTTGCAATTCAATCTATTAATAAATAAAACTACAGTAAAAAATTTAGATTTTTACATTTAATAAACAAGAATCTCGGGACGGCCCTGAGTTGTGTATATTTCCACCGTTAGAAAAAAATGTCCACTGTTAAATATTCTTCTTCTATCTTTACTATTGTAAAAAAGTGATTTGGTAAAATAATAAATTAGCGAGCAGTAGCAAAGAAGGTATTGCAATTAAAAGAGAATTTCAAAGAAAAGGTTTTGTAATTAAAATAAAATCAATTAATAATTTAGCAAGCAAAGTTTTACATCATACATTATTTTATTTCTTTATTTTCAATTATTTGCCTTTTCCCGATAATGTAAAAATATAATTTTGAAGACATTTCCTTTTTATTGGTAATATTTTACTTTCTTTTGCTATACATCAAGTTTATTTAATTTTATACACTGTTATAATTAAACCTGTTTGAAAATATTGAAATTCATTGATAATACTTCAGGACCACATTGGAATCACCGGTCACGATACAGACATTGTCTATTCCAAAACCAAACTATTTACAGAGAACAGAAAGGGGATATTGAATAATAAACTTTAATTTGGAAATTTCAAAATAGAAAAACTAATTTTTCAAAAAATATTTTTAGAGTAAAGTTGCCTTCACGAGTTCGGATTTAAATCCTATATATTGTCATGCAAATCACTGAAAATTGCTGATCATTTGCATGATTTGATTAAAAAGTTAAAATAATTTTAGCTAAAGAGACTTACAAAAAAAATTTTTTATAGCACATGTTAATATTTTAATAATTTAATTTGCAGCCTAATTTGACTAAGCCCAAGGAACCCACTAGGTCCGAACATAAATAAGTAAGGCATATTAATACATTTTTTCCAATCTATACGGTCATATATCGATTGGTATGGTAGAAATGTCCTATAAATCGAACAAATTATGTTATCTCCCTTATTCTAAAACATTAATTAAAAATGTCTCACATTTAAGACAGGATGGTATATGTTTTAATTGAAATTAGCTCAAAATATACCAAATACAAATAAGCTATAATTATTAAAAATTAAATAAAAGTGTTTACCAGACGTAATTTGAAACATTTTACACTACACAAAGGAAACATCAACTGCCAAAAACAAAATAAATCAGTGAATAAGAAAGATTTGTTTTATTGGGAGAGAAATGTCGAAAGCTTCGAAAATATATACATACTGAGTACATTGAAATTTAAGATTTTAATATATATTCGTCCTAAAACTTAAATATACAAAACAATTATTAATACTTTACCCTCCACAAGAAAATTCAATTAGTTGCTCGAGTCACACATAACCGCAAAATTATTTTATTTTACTACTAAAATAAGACAATCCATTTATAGACGCCAACTAACAATATGATCACTAAATTTTAACATCTTGTTTAACGACTATTAATCCGGTTATCATCAAATATATACACATTCAATTAGAAAACGCCTCTTAAATAATCACAACATGACTCATATTTTACGATAAAACACAAAGTTTAAATCTTATATAAATCTCGTAGATGATCACCAAAAAATTAAAATGTCATTCCTATTTATAAACACGAATCTGTTTTGTTAAGGTGCATCATCATCATTTCATTTGGCTGTTGATCAATGTAAAATTTGACTTTAACACTCTTATATAAACATTTTAATTACACAAAAAAGCTACTACTAGTATGTAATCCAAATATGGTGGACATAACGAAATTTTAAATATTTTTTTTTTACGTTTGCAGCCTGTTTGCATTATGCTTCATCATCTGCATATTATAAATTATCTCCTTGACATTTTATCGTTTTTTTTTTTGTGTATTTCTTAAGACAAATTCTTTATACAGCCAGCGACTCTAAATTTAATACGGTTATATTATATTGTGTTCCGCATAACATTTTTGTGTTTTTTTTTAGCAATACTGATTTTTATCAAACGGTTCATTGTTCAAATACGACTTTCTTTTCGATTATTATTATACAATAAAATTATAAGAAGTAAATAAAATATTACTATAAAGACGACAACGAAGTAAATAAAACGAACAAATGATATAATTTACGCCCTAATTTTTTTTTTATATACAACATTGTAAATTTGTTACAGTATATAGTAAATTCTAAAAAATTTTAAAAATTATTTCCATATAATTTAATAATATTTATTTTGTAATTTAGTTTTGAAAATGTCGATTTCCATTTTGTGCCATTCGTTCGATTTTTAATTTTTTCTTAACAATTTACATTGTTTATTCGAATTTAACTTGACCTTATCGTATTTGGTTGTGATCTCCATCTGTCTCTCTCTCTCTGTCTCTTTCTCTCTACCTTGCTATGTTTCGATTCAACAATGAATAATTTTATTTCGTAGCGTGACATTATAATGTGATGATGATGATGCACTATTGACCTACATTTTGAAATGTATTAATTTAATATCGTATGCAAAATGTTAATTTTTTTTTTGTATAATGTAATTACCTTGTGAGTTTGTGACTTGCAAGGAGAGCACGAGTTGAAGTAAGTACATAAATTGTGGGTTCAATATTAGTTTAAATAGTTTAAGCGGAATGTAACCATAAACTATAAATAAGTATTGGATGTTTTGATCTAGTGATTTAATTTGGTATTAAGTGAATGTATATAAATTTGGAGTGGAACAACATATTTAACTTTGCTGATGTCAATCAACAACTTGCCCTGTACAATAAACTCTCCTATTTGAAATATAAATTTCTCAAAAATCTTTTACGATGAATATTATGCAGCTCCATTGCCCTCTAAAGATATTCAAAATCTAATGAAATTGAGAGAGTTTAGCTAAATGATAAACTGATAGCGAATCTGAACCTAAGCAAACTTTTGTTAAAATTTTTTAATAAAAAAAATTATTTTTTAAATTCAGAAATTAACCAAATCACCAAAGAATCGTTTGTTATTTTGAAAAAGCCATTATCTCATCGGCGAAATTATTTTCCCAAATGCAAATGTAAAGGGATGCTTATTCTACTTCGCGCAAATTTTATGGAGAAAAAATCAAAAGGAAGTGATGAAAAAACTATATGGAAATTCAGTATCAGCCTCGTTGGAAATCAGAATGATAAAGAGTCTTTGTTCCGGAAGATGAAGATATTACTTATTACTTAGAATTAAAAAAGAAATTTGAACTCTGTAAAGTTTAGAAATTGGTTTGAATTATTAAAAGACAACAAATCAGTCTGTATATTCTTCAATATTTTGGACAGTGGGCTAAAGCACACCCGGAACAGAGTAGTTCCCAAGAACGCAAAACGACGTTGAAGCGTGGCATCGACATTTGACGCTTTTTTAATTGATAGGTGATTTATCAAAGGAGATGATAATGTCAAAAATGCAGGTGGAAAAAATGAAGGTGCAGTGTTTGGGGGTGAGTGCAAGTACGCTATGCCTGTGGGAAAAACAAATTTTTTAAAACGGATTATTTTAAGAAAATGAAATTTTCAAAAAATAGAATTTTGTAAAAACAGAATTTTATAAAACATCTCGTTGATTAGCTGATCATGTATACTTTATTCGCCTTTTAACGCAAAGTGGCTGACACCTAGCGATTTTTTTTTTCAAAACTACGGCAAAGGTAGTCAAGTAGTAATAGTTATTTGCTAATAAAAGTTGCTTAATTCTAGTTGAATATGTATTATGATATAAAAAACAATTGCTGACCACCTTTGGCTCTTATAGTACGTAGCGCCGCCCGTGGCACTTTAAAGCGCATAAATGGCAGATGTCGAAGTGCAAATAAAAACTGCTTTTGAACGGATTCCACTTTGTGTATATAGTAAAAGTAGGATCAGAAGTGTATGAACAAGTTTTACAAAAACTAGTGATGTAGTATTGGAGATCTGATTCGACAAAAAGAAAGAGACTTGCATTGACTTACGTTAAGTAGTAATCTATTTTAAACAGTTCAACTACACACAAAATGTTCAGATTACTTTACAGTTTTGAACGGTCTTATGTGTTAGTAACTGCTGTCTTTGACGTCGGCGTAAAGCAGACAACTTGACAATTTAAAACAGTCAATCACTTCATTAAGTAATAGCGAGGAAAATAGTGGCCCTATGTGATACAACCGGAAACATGAATTGTTACCGAATTATAACAATCTAAAAGATGGGACAGCAATAACCTAACTGGAATGCTGCTTCAGTTTAATTTATCTTACGTTGATGAGTATTAAATGATCAATGGTGTTAAAGGCTTTAAAAAACTCGATGTAAACAATATCCAACTAATGTCTGGGAACGATGTTACTATAAAAAAGTTTGCCGAAAGATTCAATGCATGCAACTGTGGATCTACGAAGATGAAAGTCTAAAAATAAAATAAATGAGGTTATTTGGGTTCCCAGCGCAGGTTTTAATAAGAATGGTTGGAAAACCATCGTGGTCCGATACGGCTCTAAAAATACATAATACATAAATTTATTGGAAAATTAAATTTTCGGAAATATTTACAAGATGTATCAACGGGAAAATGCGGAAATAACAGTGGTTCAACCGAGAAATTGTTACAGTGGTTAAAGCTGTGGTGTTCGTAATGGGAGGTACCGGGTTCGAATCCCAATGCGGGAGTGTCGCAAAAAGAATTTTTCTTCGCCTGATTATGATCTTTGATGACGATGAACACAACTATGACCCCCCGTTGGAGTGCAGAATCCATAGGCCGGACCATCGTACATGTCAGTACAAGCTGGCATGGTGCAATGCATTGCGCAGATGGATATTCAAAAGCAAACCTGTATTCTCGATTTGGCTGTCAATGGCGTAAACTAGGACGTTAACCGCGAAAGAGTTGGGCGAGCTTCGGCCACAAAAAAAGATTGTATTGACTAAAAAAAATATATATAGTGGTCCCCTGACAGCAGAATTTATACTAAATTTGGTGTTTTAAGAGATTGTCTTTAATGGAAAGTGTATAATATTATATAAAATTCAGCAGTGTCATTCTTCAACGAGTAACATAAAGTGATAAAGTGAAAACGAGTGCTTTACACGTTTTCATATCAAAATGCTATTCTATAACTTTTCACCAAGATAAATTAAAAAATTAGTAAGATAACAAACGTCATAACTTTCAATTTATCTTGAGAATTTAGTTTTCGAAGTGCAAAAATATAAAAGTGTAGAATCCAATTAATAAAGAATTTGAATGCGACATTTTTTTATTTATAGTTTTTATTTAAATTTTTAATTTTTTTTAAATACAAAATTAAAATAATTTTTCGAAATTTGAGTTACATATTTAATCCTCGGACAGACATTTACACTCATAGTTACAACACTCTGCGATACTCCAAGCAGAGATCGGGGCTTTTATTTTGCTGAAACGCAAAATTTAAATAAATTTAGGGTATATATTACTTCTGCAGCCTAATTCTAATAAAAAACAAGATAATGTGAAAATGTGGTAAATTTTACAGTGGACAACTTTACACAATTTTTTTCACCAAACTCTTAATTTGTATTCTATAAAGTAAAATAGTCAGCGTGTAAACTATATCGTGCTTAATATTTTTTTTCGTTGTCTAAAATCACTTTGACGTTTGTGGAAATAATTTTTGGTATAAAAATATGAAACATTCGAATTGCGGTACAAATAAAATTATTTGTATCGGTTTTCTCTAAAAGTGAAGATACGACACCATAAAAAAGTAAGAAAATATATTATGGATTCATCTAAAATTACATATTAAATAAATTTATTGGTAAAGATATTTTCTGGATTATCTACAGTATATCTCATATGAACTTATTACGATAAATAATTAGTTATTTGGAACCTATGATGCGGGAATAACAGTTTTCCACTGCGATCCCAGAACATATCCAACTTTTAGCGTTTTAAGAGATTATCTTAAATAGAAAATGCATATAAATAAATGTAGATGCATGATTGCAGAATATTTAAATCTAAATATGTAACCAATCATTTCGAATTTTTTTTTTAATTTTGCATATAAAAATATTAAATATTCAAATAAAAACTATAAATAAAAAAAAAAGTCGCATTCATCAAAAGTGGCATGATAAATTGAACATATATTGATAAATTTAAAGTTTTGACGTTTTTTATCTTACTAATTCTTTAATTTATCTTGGTGAAAAGTTATAGAATAGCATTTGGTATGAAAACGTGTAAAACAGTAGCTTTCACTTTATCACTTGTAGTATAAATATTTTTAATATTTGAATTGTTGGAGTAAATATTTGTTTAATGGGTTGAATACTGCCACCTGGTGGACTGTCTTAAAAGGTCCTAAATAAAATATAAATTGGTTCTTGAGGAATTATTATTATTAATCATTATTAAGTTGGTAACACGGAAAAAATATTGACTTGTGAATAAGGAGAAGCGAAAGAAATATTATATTATTGCAAACATCGAGAGTTTGAATACATAAATATAATTTAAACCAACTTCAGTGTAAAGTTATTTGGAGTAGAAAAACGGTCATTACTACATATCAGAAGTGGGATCACAAAAAAAAAGATATAGGGGATGCACAATCTAAACGCCAAGCCAATTACCATCCGAACATTGATCACATTTTTTCGGAGGTCAGAATGAAACTGCTCAATAAGGATGATGTTTCTAATGTCCAAATCGGACAATGAACCGACCATTTGGCAATGAAGAAACCACGTTGCATCAATTTAAGGTTAAGTCAATGGAGGTACCGATACATCCAGTCTCATCTGAAAGCACATTACTGTCAAAGTTTAATAGTGAGGAGTTGAATGTGTAGGGAGGAGTTGAATGTGCAAAATGATATAGTTGAGATGCAAAATGATATAGTGAACGCGGGTTTAATTCAAGGTTATTGAAAAAGCCAGTACATTCATTTTTACACCCAAGTGAGGTCAGCTATTTAATTCCGGAACATAACCCAGATGATAGAAATACCAGTAACACAAAGGATTGGAAACATTTGGTCAACAGATACAAAATTATACGGTTGAGTTACGACCAAGGGACCTTGCACTATGCTTCCATACGATTGTGAGGCCCGGCCAAAATTTGATACAACTTGCAAGATGATTGCACTAATCGACACAGGATCGCCAATCAACATAATTAAGATAAGTAGATTACCGCACGATATTAAATTGCTACCTTCCGATGGAAGAATTTTTAATGGAATTAATAATTCAAAATTAGCCGTGTTAGGTATCTGTAATTTAAATTGTAGTATGTCAATTGATTTTTCAAAATTTTATTGAATTGTCACAATCGCGTGGCATTGCCGGAACGAGTTCTTTGACATCCGAGTCAGATCCGAGTGAAAATCGGATTGTTAATACGAGTATAGTGATTTTGCTTACCTTATATGAATCGGAGTCAGTCACAAATTCCGAACAATTCATTTTACAGACATTGGTAATATATTTAATGGAATATTAGGACAAGATTACCCATTAAACGAAAATAGGGAACGTTCAGTTGAAATAAATTATCATAACGTGGTTGGTTCTGATTTTCATTTGCAAGGAAAGTTGAACGAATTGTTGAATAAATATGAATGTTTACCTAAACAAAATGAGCCATTTGTAAAAGAGATTTAAATTTGTCATCCAACAAAATTGTTCACATTCCACCTCGTAGGTTGTCCATTAAGGAACGAGAAACAGTTAGAGATATTGTGAATGATTTGCTTACTGCAGGAATAATAAGACTAATAAAAAAAAGAAACGGTACCCAAATACTATGCGTGGATTATCGAAATCTGAATAAGATAGGTTTTCAAGGATAGGTTTTCGCTACCTTTGATATAGATAGGACTGCCTGAATCGTCTCAGAGACAAACAGGTGCTTACGTTAATTGATCTAAAGAATGGTTTTCACCACATTCCAGTGGAATTCAAAGCATTTATCACCCCGGATGGACATTTTGAATATTTCCAGATGCAATTTGGCAGTATTTCAAAGATTTATTTCAAAAGTTTTTAGAAGATTGATTGCATCTGGTGATGTCACTGTATATTTCGACGATATATTAATCGCTACTGGAACTATAGACCAACATTTTGAGGTATTAGACAAAGTCTTGAAATTAGTCCATTCTATAATTGTTTAGAAATTCAGATGCAAAAGTGTGAGAGTTTTTCCGTCCAAAAATTGATTATTTAGGGTATGAAATAGACAGTGAAAGAATTAAACCCAACATAAGACATATAGACGTAGTAGATAGCTATCCGTTACCTAGAAACGCACATGAAATGCACCGTTTCCTGGGTTTAACCAGCTATTTTGGAAAATTTGTTTCAAATTACGCCATAATAGCACAACCTTTATTTTCATTAATAAAGAAAAATGCTAAATTCGAATTGGGTGAAAGGGAATTGAAGCCTTTCGAGATTTTAAAGTCTCGTCTAGTTAGTAAACCTATTTTAAAAATATTTGATCCTAACCTCAACAGCGAATTGCACTCTGACGCAAGTCACATCGGATTCGGAGCTATATTTTTACAAAAACACAACGAAGGTAAATGGTACCCTGTGTTTTAGTTTAGCAAACGGAGCACTGAGGCTGAGTCGAGAAACCATTCCTTCGAGCTTGTGACTTTAGCCATTATCTATGCACTCAAGCGTTTCCGCTAATCGAAACAGACGCTCGAGAAAGAGGATTTAAATAATAGGATACTTAGATGGTCTCTGTATTTGGAGCAGTTTCGGTATGAAATTATTCACCGACCCCGTAAAGATATGCGCCATGTGGATGCAATAACCGGTACTCTTGGAATATTAATAGTCGAAGAGTGTATTTTTTCACAAGCTTTAAGTGTTTTGTAATATTCAACAGGTAAAAGTCAAAATTAAACCTACCTGCGACAGTGAGTTCTATATACAGTTCAAAATAACTTGCTTTACAGAAAGCATAAAGAGAAAATCCTGTTTTATGTCCCGCCTATTTGGGAAAATAGCGTTATACAGAAAATGCACGAGATTAGTCACTAATAAAACAGCTGAGGGTACTTAAAGTTTATAATGCTTTAGCTCAAAACTGGGAAGAAAGAGAGTTTGTTAGAGATAACTTTGACCGCTCTTTTCATACCATTCACATCGACCATGTCGGTCCGTTTGAACAGACACCTCGAAAATATAAATATATTCTAGTAGTTAAAGACGCATTTCCGAAGTTCGATAGAAGTAGTAAATAGCCTCAAAAATTATTTCCGTTATTATAGTGTTCATATCGTATTATTACCGATAGAGGTTCATGCTTTACCTCATCTTAATTCAAGACATTTTTGATGCTGGCAAAATTGGTTGAAGCTCCCAACCAATGGGACAAATATCTTCCTGAAGCAGAGTATGCATTTAATAATACCATAAATTGGACTATGAAAGCAACCCATTCTATGGTTCTTTTCGGTGTTAGCCAAAAATATGAGAATGATGACATCATGACTTTACTGGATTCTACTGCAAGATAATCACCATGATGGCAAATATGCTAAAGAAAGTAAATGTGAAACTAAATTTTATGATAGCTATAAAGAGTAATGAAAGCAGTGTACTAAATCAGAGTGTGGATAGCAGTTCTCTTGAAAAAATTGATTCAACTCTAGCCATCAACCTTTAACAAGTTTTAAAATTGGAAACAGAGAAAAAAGGAAACGTAAACGAAATTGTGGTGAGACTGGAAAGTACGTGAGAGTCCGAGAAGTGATCATACTTCAACCTTTCAAAAGAAAATGTAATATTAAAGTTACTTATGAGAACAAGCTTGCCATATTCTATCAATATTTGGACTTGCAAAATTATAATTTACGTCAAGCTTTTGTCACAGGTATATGATTGTAATTGAGCAGAAGAAAACAGAATGCAGATGTAAATTTATTTATAAATTTTATTTTGGCGGAAATTGTATACAACTTTGTCAAAAGTGTTTACGCTTTTCATTTAGTAAATCTGCGCAAGGCCATAAAAAAATTGACTCTCGGAACCGTAATTGCGCTAGATAAACGCGGAAGCTTTACTCCAGGAAATAAAATTGCATATGAAACACATAAAGAAGTAGTCGAATTTTTCAAGGAAAGTGTATACATTTGATTTGCAACAATGTTTGCCTACCCCGAATCTTTAATCATCGGTATCGTTTTACAAGCGGCCTCTTTCGTCTTTCAACATTCACGATTGTGTGATCAAGCTTATAGATATCGGTTATGAAAACAATAGTATTGGTGAAACACATTTATCTATTATAACTCCACAAACCTCATTCCATGAATTTCTTCATATTGATGTCCACAAAACCAATTATGGTAATAATGAACCAGTAAACATGATGTCAAGAACTTTGACGGAAACTAAAAAACAAATACAAATTTGACAATTTCACGATCTCTCATTTATAAATGACACAACTAAAGATAAAAAAACTAAAATATTGATTGAAAGTAATTAAAAATTAATTACTTTTCACTTAAAATGGAAAAAAAAAATAAAAAAAATATTTAATTACAAAACAAAATAAAAATATGATTAATTAATAATAAATTTAAATACAAAAACAAAAAGTTTTCGAATTATAAAAATGCCTCTAGGGGTTTATTACATAGAACATGTAATATACATGTTATATTGTCAGTAGAATTTCTCGGAGATTACATCCTAAAACTGTGTTATCATGTCGTTTTTAATATTGATTAACGTTTTGATATTCAAGTTTATATTTTATATACGGTATACGGTATTGAAAATTGATTTTTTATGATTATCTTCTATAGACCGAACCGCTTTGTAAAATCCTTTTATTTACCTTCATGTACTCGCGTCTACAACATTTTTTCGTTATTTTATTTAATATTTTATTTCCAGCTTAATTTGAATATTATCATTTTTTTTGTTTTGTTTTGACATAAAATATTCACCACAATTTTATATACAATTCCCAAAGCAATTTTATAAATTTTTTAAAATATAAAAAATAAAATAAATTGAAAAAATGTTTGTTGTACAATGTACATAACCATAATCATAGCAGAGTAGCTAACAGCAATAACACAGTAGGGTTTAAACGTTATCAAACATAGAAGAACCATTAAACAGGAAACACTATATATGGATGTACCTACATCGCGTACTATTATTATTATTATTATTATTATAGATCGATTTTAAATTATGTATTTACATTTAGTAATTATATGAAGTAATTTTTTTTGTACATACATCAATTAAAATTTATTTCAATTATCACACATTATATGATTGGGAATTTATAATTTTTCATTTAATAATTGTTTTATGTGATTGAAAATCATCATAAAAATAAATTGTAATTTTTAATTTTATGTTGAAAGATTTTATAATGCAATATGTGTTAGTTACATCGATAAATGTATGTATGTAACGAACGATTATGTGTTTGGTGTGCTGGAAAAATTAAATTAAATTACAACAATGACTGAAGTTTTTTATGTGATTTCCCGACTACAAGAACAGTTTATAAATAATAGCAATAAAAATGGAGGTTTCTCTTGTGAGAGTGTAAACTTTATTCAGGTGTACTTCAGAAGAAAAGGTAACTTTTATTGAAGTGTGCTGCAAACGTTTCGTTTCGAAAAAAAAATAGAAGAGACTTTCGAATGAATATTTTATTAATAAGAGATACGCCGTGCTTTGATGAAACTTTTTCATCTCGCTTAGCAAAATATCTATGTTAATGCAATTTAAGTAAAATATTTGTACAAGCATTGTGTGCGAGATGGCACATGGACATTTAAATATTTTTATATAGGAAAGTTATCACTTTTAACTTATCAAATTTTCAAATTTCTTGATTTATGGAAAGCACAAATAAAAAGTGTTGCATAAAGCGAAAAACAAATTACAGTATAAAATTAAATATGATTAGTGAGCACTAGTTGTAATAGAGTTAATATTGAATTAAAAAATTAAGAATATGTAGATAATTTAGTTAAAATTTATGTTTCTAGTATTTGGTGTGTTGCCAGCTTAAAATTGCTTAAATCCCAGATTGCCAGGATATAAATATAGTGGCAAAAACTTTCTCTGTGGTTAACCATTTTTAATAGTGATTAAGCTCGTGTTATCTTATTTTCGAACTCTGAAAAGAGTGAAATTTTTTAAAAAATTTAACTTTTGTAAAAAAATATAAAACCAACCTAATATAATATGCATTATAGGTGTGTTTCCTTGCTAATTTTTAAACGTCCATGAAGCTAGTACAACACTAGCACTATCATGATATTTTTATGTTAAACTATAACGATATTTGAATTTACTTGTATTACTTAAAACTAAAATTAACGAACAACTAAAATAAAACTACAATATATTAATTTTTGACGATTTTAGTGTAAGAAGTTGTGTATACATTTGTAGTACATTTTTTCTACCATCTATAAGAAACTTAGGTTACTCATTTACCATGGCTACGTAGAAATTTGTGTACAGGCGATTATTCCAGATTAAATTTTTCTAAAATGTGCACAGAATATGGTCAAAATCACAATGAATCTAACCCTATAGTGCTCGTTTACCACCTGTATTATTATATTCGTACGACCTGCGTAAATTAAATGTAGTTAACGACATTAAATTAAAATTATTATAACTATAATGTTTTGATAATTATAAAAATATGATAAAATATTTGAATGATAAAATAAGTAGATTTTATCGAGCATAGACATTTTATTGAGAAAGAAAATCAATATTTTATGATAGTTATAGTACAATTATAGTGATAGTTTTCGGGCTGAGAGTAAAAACTGTCGCGATAGAGATAGTTTGGTGTTGCCATCGCTTTTTTCCGGGATGAGTTTCGGACTAACTTCACATACATAATTTTTAACTGGTCTTACTATTTTGCATGAGCAGTTACGACTATGTAGTTAAAATTTAGCAAAGACACACATAAGTATTTGCTACTATTATTAATAAAATACAAGCCTATTAGAAACTTAAGAAACTTTTTGCAGGGGTTCAACCAACTAAAATCAATCTAGCAATACCACGAAAAATATTGCTTAAAATTTATGACGTAGTTAAAAAAGCCTAGAAATGCATCTTAGGTTCATATACAATATTTTAAGTGGTAAATCTCATTGTACAATGTGGTCTCCATTAAAAAAAGTGACACTATGAACAGAGGTTCTCTATATAAAAGAAACATTTTTTCAGACATTTTTCGTTCATCTAAGTGACCTTTGCATTTACTGTTCACTAATTGTCACTATTGTAAATAAGTAAGTTTTTAATAATTGTGAATGAAAATGGCTGCATCTAACATTGAAATAAACGGTTAGGATTATTTAACTAAAATTAATGACGAAGCAGAGTTAATTGCCTAAAACTTACTACCCAAAAAAACTGCTGATGTGTATTTACGCACGTATGATAAGTTTATGGAGTAGAAGAAAAAACTAAAAATTGACAAAAAATGCATTAGTTAATCGGTATAACATGATAAGCTCACTGCATTTTTGAAAAAGAATTCTGTTGGATTTGGCATAAAAAAATCCAACATTTTCCAACCAAAAGACATACGAAAATATTTATCTGCTGCAGACGATATGAACTTCTTAGCTATGAAGGTGACAGATCACTTACAAACAAATGTACAAATTTTCCAGCGTTGTTTTCGTAGGTGATAATTATTTTTGGTGTATATGGTGCAACTCAACCGGACGAATTGACCAAAGCTGGTGTTAATGATGTGTGTGAAAAAGGAAATGTTTACATTATAATAATTCAAAAAACAAAAACAATTGTGGTGCGCACATTTACTGTTAAGTAGGACTATTCAGCGTATATCACAGTCCTTTAAACTTCGTCCATCAATTGTTGGTCATAATCGATGCTTCGTTAATTACAAAAGGGACAATGCACATCTCAACTAATTGTAAGAAATAAATGTTTAAGTACACCTAAATAAATTGCAAATTTTTGTCGACAATTACACGTTCCATAGTTTTTAATGCTTCCGCAAGAGCATCAATCGAACGCAGTACATTCACATCTGGTATTTCAATACCATTACAATAAAAATTATGCTTCAGCCACATCAACTTGCTTAACGTTGTTTCCATCAAATACAACCAACACAATCCATTCGGAACCAGGTAATGTAAATAATGCTGAAAAAATATCTCAAATTCAATAAATAAATCAAATTGCGATATTACATGCAATTGTTTGATTTATACAAAATGTTCAATTCACAACTGCCTCGACAATTGAATGGTAGAGTTACCAACAAAACTCCTTTATTGTTATAGGTTTCTCTTCCATAAAGTGCCTATTACAATTGAGAATGATATAAAATATTTAAAAGCTAATTTCGCCTAAATGTGCTCTTTGTTTACTAGCTCCTAAGAATACATATTATGATGTTAGGAATAAATTCAAACGCATGGCACTTTTGGAAAATCTGCACTAACTCAATTACGTTTAGATCATATCAAATTTGGAGTTGGGATGGAAAAATATGAATAAATAGTTACTCCATTAATAGAAGACCTAGGATTACTGAAATCATGTTATGTATATGAACGTATTATACTTACATTTAAAGTCCATGCAAAATATTTACTAATTTTCTGCAGCAAGATCTCTATTGCTTAGAAAAACGTTGTTAGCATAGAACAAAGACAAATTTGAGATCACCAACTCGTACAGTCTCAGTCAGAAACGAGAGTAGGTATTATCAATATTTAAAAGTTAAATAAATGTATATATCATATTAATTATTTTTTATTAAAAAAACTAAAGCTCAAGCATTCCAATGAAATCATTAGATACGCTTATTTCACTATAGTGACATAAATTTTACTGCAAATTACAAATTAAGTTTTATCATTAATAATTTTGCTCCGGCAATAAATGCGAAAATACCCATTAAAAAATAATAATTATTATTGTGGAATCATGACAATTAATTCAGATAGCATAGAAACTATTGCTAAGGTTGCATGTTGAATGGAAACGTGACCGACTGAGTTGTAAACTGAAATTATGAGGAATGAATTTTCGGTCGAGAGTTACACGTGTTTTTAATTTTATGACCGAAATGATGTTTAAGGTCACATTATAATAAAAAAATGATGTAATCCGAACCACTTTTGGTCAAATAAGCATGAGTCAAGAACAAAATATTTCTATTAACTTCTGGTTATATCAACAACATTTAATTTAATTACATTAATAGTACCTAACTTTAACTAATCTCGAACGTTTTTTTTTATTTAATTTTAATGTCAGCTATAGTTCGGTTAATACGTTAAACTATAAACTAAAACCGAATCAACTATTTCCGTAGGAGCTATTTCAGTCGGTCACGTTTACAATTCCAAGAAAGTGTGTTTCAATTCTAATATTCTTAGTAATTGATAAAACGGACTTTATTTTGCACTATTAATTTTTCACACTGGTACACCAACGAGTAAATCATTTGTAGCAGCGACAGAAATTAAAAAATCCTTATCTACTGCATTGCTAAATGATAATCACTTACAGTTGTAAACATTTTAAAAAAAAGTTTAAAAATAAAAAATTAACAAGATATGGCAGCGTCGAATTTTTTTTATTCAAATATGTTAAAAATTGGCGCAACAAAGTATAAAAATTATTTTTAAAACTTATCTAAGATGACTTTAACAATGTCAGGTCGGAGACAGTTCATGAAGGACTATCAGTTCACGAAGGACTGTCTTTCTTAGATGTGGAATACTCCTTATATCAGGATAAATCAGATGCTAGAATGCAGGATTTTTAACGCGGAGATAGAAACCGCAGAATCCACCATTAGGAGGCCACCATTGTGATCTTGGGTAGGTACCTAAACACGATTAGGGAAGTCATGCAACACGCACACTTAATCATTAAAAAGGGGGGTAGCAAATGTAGGCTGGGTATAAATCCATCCAAAACAGAGCCTCACCAAGAAATATAAAATTAAAAGACACGGCCCTGGCCTTTACTGATAAGGCAAGATTTCTGGGCATAATTTTGGACAGTAGGCTAAATTGGAAGCACAATATTTTAGAGAGAGTAAAGAAGTCTACCATAGCTCTGTACTCATGTAGGAACGCCGTCGGTAGGAGATGGGGTCTGAAATCAGAGCTAGTACACTGGCTTTTCACCGATGTAGTCAGGCCGATTCTGATGTATGGGGTAAGTGTGTGGTAGCCAGTACTAGACAAGAAAACTTATAAAAATGTGATAGAGAAGGTACAAAAAACGGCTTGCTTGCTTATAAGCGGGCACTGAGAACAACCCCTAGAATTGCTCTGGAGGCAATTCTCTACCTTCTTCCTGTCAACATCTTTGGTAAGCAGGCAAGTATGTAGCGTGGCAAGTCTGTAGCGTGGCAAGTCTGGCCGAAACTGGACTTGAACCGCTCCAAAACACTACTATCCCTACGTAGACCTGACTTAAGTATAGCCGTGGGGGTGCTCACAGGACACTGCCTCATTGGAGAGCATGCGAGGAGGCTTGTGTCAATGGCAAATGACTTCTGTAGAAGCTGTATGGATGAGGAGGAGGAAGACACTGTGAGACACTTCCTCTGCTCATGCCCGGCGCTAGCTTACAGGATGCACAAACATTTGGGCAAGTATTGTTTCGATGGCTTTATGGATCTCGAGAACTGCAATGTGCGAGATATCTTACGCTACATAAGTAGCTCTGAATGGTACCAATGAAGGAGAGTAGGATCCTTTGGTATCACAATGGACCGTGACCGGTCTAAGTGTGCGTTAGCAGCCACTCTAACCCCACTCTAACCTAACATATCTAAGATGACTGGTTGCTAATTTAGGGAGTTGCCTTTAATTAGACCATCAATGCAGCATATTTTTATTTTTCGAAGATTAAATGTAATTTATGAATGATTGTGTTCTGAACAGAGCAGCGGTGACTACTTCATGCTAATAAAATTTTAATTTACAGGAGAACAGCTTTTTTTTGGTCAGAAAACTAAATTTGTAACGATTTGTTAAGTGTACGCATCTATGACCACAGTAGATCAGCTTGGATCTCCTATAAGCCCAAAAAACATGTTGAATTCATTGGCAATGTCACTCAGGTCAGTGATGCCCATTTATCAGCTCATTGATCGTTTGCCAGTTTTTCCTAACATTTTTAATATTTGGCCAAAATTAATGGACGTACAACTTTTTTCTAGTCTGACCGACTTTGAAATTTATAATTTTACAAAGTTTGAGTATTTGTTTGCAAGATGGTATATTTTATTTCTCAAGCGTATATATTTTAGTAAGTGGTCGGACATCCAAGGCCTAAGCTAAACTGTACATTTTCTAGCAATGAATCTAGACATAGATAGACCTTCTTTACCAGTAAAGTTAGTTTCACTTAAACGGTGGTCAGATACATCCGCCAGTTTAAAACATTACGAAAATACAACTAATCAAGTTTACAATACGTTATCAATGGATGGAGCCGAACACTTAAAAATGTTGGTTCAGAAATAAGAATATCTAGAACATTAAATAGATTATCGACTTCTGAGTTCTCAAGTAAAAAATCTATAAAAGTCGCTTATAATTGTAAGATTTAAAATGTCAAAACAAACAAAAACGAAGTAAATCCTAAATGCAATTCTACAAATCTAGCCAATTGTAATATGGTCTTACATGGTCTATAATTAAGGAGAAATTGAGTAGGGTTTTCATGTTTTGCAGCCTCTAATTAAAGTTACATACAAACTCGAAATCATAATTTGACTCAAAACAATGTTAATTTGAACGTTTAACTGAGCCTGCAAAATCAATGCTTCGATTTCAGATCAGATACAAATGCAAATAAATAAGTTGTTAGGGTTTAATCATATACCAGTTGAATAGTTTTGTAGTTCTTAACATTGGTAAATTAATTACTATATTTTTAAATTTGAATTATCGGCACAATTTGCAATTTACTAAGCAGTCCTTTATCAAATATACCAATACCTCTGCAGCATATATCCTTATAAAATTTTTTAAGAAAGCAGTTTTAACAATTTCATTTTTAAGAGTTTAAATGACAACTGCAACTGTTTGCTGAAAATAGTATCCTAATCTATAGCTACTAATGATTCCTACTATTAAAATTGCCTATCAAATCTAGAAACTATTAAAATCTAGAAATGTTTATAAATCCAATTTGAAGTTCGGTTACATGTGCCTTATTAACTTAATAAATTGGAAATTTTACAAAAAAAGTGTGCTATAATATTATTTATGTACCGATAATGTATCCAACTGAATTATTACTTACAGAATTTTTATCATTCGGCAACTACTTACATTAAGCATAGTTTAATTTTAGACGCCTAACATTTCAAAGAAGAACGTTTCAAAATGCATTTTAGAGGAATAATTTCAAATTCAATGGGCGTCATCTACAAGCTGTCGTTTACTAAACTAATATTTAGGTAGATGCTTAAAGGAATAAAATTCTATTATAATTTTAGTAAATTCATCGTTTTGATTTAATTATTGTCTTTATATAGAAACTTTCTTTCGTTTCCTCCGCGTAGTACAAACTGTCTTCAGTTGTTAAAAATTTATTTTCGCCCATTTCATTTTACCATTGAACATATTTGTTTACAAATGCTTCCTTTGAACTATAGAATTATTCATAGACTGTTTCATATTTGCAGCAACAGTTTTATTTTGTAAAGAGACTTGGACAGTTCATTTAATGAGTAACATTATTAGGTTTACCTGTTTATTATTTTCTTGTAAAATATTTTAAAAAACTTTCAATATTAAGAGTTTGGAACATAAATACTTAATTTTATTGATTTTCCTGCTATATACTTTGTAAATAATTATTATATACTCACCCTGTGCTACATTTGCATGCATGCAACCTGACTCATATGCATTTACGTAATATTAAATACAAAAATAAGCCCATGAACAAAATTTACCGCTACAAATAACATTTAATTCGTGCAAACGTGTGCAAAAACTAGTCCAATTAACAATCATAATAATAGCAACAAACAGTTTACATGACTCATATCAGCTTAAAACAATTAGCAATCATGTTATAACAATCATAATATATACGATTTTACGTCATCGACTTAACGGTTAAAAAAAAATAATACAATTTCTTCGACCGATTATACCACCTCGATCTAATTGCGCTAATTTCCTTTTTTTAATCGTTAAATCGGAGCTCATGAATATTGTTACAATATAATAATTGTATCTTGCACAGTGCTTTGAGCAATTTTATTTGTAATTTAGAAAACAAATCTATATATTTTATCGTTAACAAAATATGTTTTGTTAATCATATATATGTACACATGTAACGACCCTACAGGCAATTATTTTATATTTATATATTTAAAATTGAATCCAATATTTTATGGTTAATTGGAAAATTGAAATAATTTGTGTGTGTTCGGGTGTTTTTATTTCGAAACTATTAACAATTCTATCTACTAGTCGTGAAGGCAGAAATTTACATTGTTCGTCTTAGCTAAGTGAACCGGAAGAATATTTGTGGTAGTTTTATTTTTTCCACTATTTCCGTCTCTCGCTAAATATTTACTATATAAGATCTAACCGTGAATACTTAATTATTTCACAATGGACAATGAAAATTATGTTACAACACTATGTACGGTAATGAACATTTTTTTAAACTATCCTATAATAAATTCATATTATATGAATTATGGTACTTGTTAATTAACTGTGCTTCACAACATATTGCTTGATTAACAAAGTTTCAAGCATAAAGACTTATTATACAAGTCACAAATAGTAATTAAAATTTGATCTATTTGTTGGGAAATAACTACATACTTGTCAATTAGAGTCATGGCATTTTACCTATAATTATAAATGATAACATTTTTTTACCACAATACAAAATATCTTTTAAAAAAATTACTATCGATAACTGATAACATCGGTAATTTATTGATGGTGAAGATACTTAACACGCCGTGGTCTCGAGTTTGAATCTTGTCGTTGACCAAAAAGCGCTCGTTGGGCTGGTTCACCTACGAACGTTTATCAATTCTTAATAAGTGGTACAATAAGGTTTCTTTAGAGATGCGAAAATATTCGATTACGGTGTAGTAGCAGCAATTTCCAGTTAAAGTATGCATATGGTATTGTATAAACCTCGTATTTCCTATAGTGCAAACTGTACAACATTTTTGACGAAGATGACTGTTACTGCTAAGGATGTATTCTTACCACAAGAACAAGTTAACAACTATATGGACCCAGGCCAAACGGCGAAGGTTCCTAATTTTAAGCCCATAAAATTCAAGTTCATAAGTTACAATATAAAACTGCATAACTCTAAAATATCACCGGTGCACAAATGCATTCAACAAATAACGTAAATCTTTAATAAATCATGCGAACCTAGAGTGTATTCCTTAAAAGTGCTAGATATCGCAAACCACAATTGTGTGTGCACGAATATCATAATATTAAGAATGCTCCCCATTACTTCAATCCTATTTTGACCCGACCTTTTTTAGTCTTTCTTTTTCTTTAAATGTACTACATACTAAAATTGATCAATCCTCAAATAATCTTAGCATTTGACTCCTGTGCGTAAAATAAGAGTAGTAACGCAATCGTGAAGCATTTTCATACAGCATGCGGGAGGTCGCTTTGCTCCCCTACGTTCCCTCGAAATGGCTTTAGATTTAAACTTCGGGAGACGTAGAAGCCGAGATCGACAAACATGCCGCGCGTAGGATTATATAAAATTCATTACAATTCCAAAAATATTAATTAAAATTAATTTGTTTTAAGTTATTTTAATTCGCTCTTTACCTTAGAGAATGGAGGCTACCGCCCCAAAACCTCCGCTTTTAGAACATTATACAATCGAAACCTTGATAGAAACTCCACATTTTTAAGTAGATTAAATAAAATGCAAAAAAACATTTCATGAAAATGTTCCCGGAAAATGTGGAATAATTTTCCGGAAAATACATAAAATAATACTTCATACATCATACATAAAATAATACTTTAAAGCATTGTCAAAAAATACACTCTTGTCTTTATTAAAAACAATTTTAAAAAAAAATTAAAATGTTTAATGTTAAAATTTTCCCGGAAAATGTAATAATTTTTCCGGAAAGATTGGCGTACACCTCCTTAAAAATTAAGATAAACAATCCTGAAAAACAATTTTTTCAAAAAATACACTCAGAGCTGAAAAATAAATATCCTTATTTTGTACCTCGTCAATCGAAGCACGAAGCTCATCGTACAACTTGTGGTACTACGGTGTTAATCGCGAACAAAGGTAAGTTTGATTTAGAGTAACATGTTGAAATAAAAAAGCGTCATTTTGTAATAAGGGGCGGAGAATGCTCTGAACACATATTTAGTTCGCCTAACACATATTTAGTTCCGAAGTTAGTTCCAAAATTAGCAGATTGAATTTTCGTTGGGGGAGAAACCCTTGTATTTTATACTGTTAAAACCAATTTTAATTTTCAGTTGACCAACTGCAAATGGAAAATAAATAAATTTTATGATTTTTTCCAAATATGAAAAAACTGTTTTATTTTTTGCATAAATGTTCTCATACATGTTTTGCATACATGTTCTTTTTAGAAAAAAAGTTCTTTTTCCTCTTCACACTTAAGGCCACCCTAACCAGATTGAGAAGAACAGCATATTATAACAAATAATCAATTTGGATTCCGAACTCAGCATGGCATTGCAGTGCAACTTCACAGGACGCTCATCTATATAAACATATAGTTTCAGAGAACTGTTCAGTACTCGAACAACAATTTCCAACTTTTCGATTCCTCGTTGTGCACAATAATTGTGACTTGGGTAAACATTACGTTTAAAAAAAGTAGTCTTAACAATATGGCCCACACAAGTGAAGAAACAGTCTTTATATTGCATGACAAATTGTCTTAGTTCATAATTTGACGTTAAATGGTTATAATTTATAACTTTTAGGGTTTTGCGTGGTTAGTAGTGTCAACAAGTCCTTTCCCTTTGCCAATAAATAAACCAGACGCAACCTAGAAGAAAAATGATACCATATGACAATTTTTATTTAAAATTGATCCAAATTACAATGTACTTTTTAAGGTAAGCTTGGTCTGAATGAAACTATTTTCATTTAATTACAGACATCTTTTAATTGTTTATTTTAAAGCTCAAAACAGAACAAGAGCGTCAGCACCGGGCGACGACGCCTGTCAAATTAAAATGCACTAAAAGCATAGTATGCTAACAGAAACATCGACGGTAGCGACGAAGATTTTTTCGTTGAAGCCGCTTTCACAGAAAAATTCTGCAGAATTCTTCAGTAATATTTCTTCGGCAAAACATGACGGAATTAAATTTTGTTTACCTTTTTTTAGTAATTTTTTAGTAATAAATAATAAAATTCAATTTTAGGTTGGTATACACTTTCGGAATTTACTAAAAAAGATAAACAATATTTAATTCCGTCATGTTTTGCCGAAGAAATATTACTGAAGAATTCTGCAGAATTTTTCTGTGAAAGCGGCTTGAAATAAATTTAGAGTCTATTGCTATAAACAGAACCAGAGCGACAACGACGAGCGTCGACGCCTGTCAAATTAAAATACACTAAAAGCATACTATGCTAACAGAAACATCGTCGATGGCGACGACGATTTTTTCGTTGAAATAAATTTAGAGTCTATTTCTAATTTTATCGCCGGCGAAACAATGTTGCCAACTGTTTTTTATTTTTCTAAGGTGCTTTTTTAATAAAGAAGCATGATACAGCAGCCATGTTTTAAAATTTTTCTTGTTATTTTTATATCGCGATACGCTGACGCTTTTGTTTGTTCTGTTTACTACAGCGATATCGCTGGTGAAATATATATCTATTCGTTGACGCTCGTCGTTGACGCTCTGGTTCTGTTTATACCTTATTTCTAATTTTATCGCCGGCGAAACAATGTTGCCAACTGTTTTTTATTTTTTTGAGTTGGCTTTTTATTAAACTGAGTACTCAGTAGCCATGTTTTAAAACTTTTCATTGTTATTTTTATGTCGCGATACGATGATGACGCTTTTGTTTGTTATGTTTACAACAGCGATATCGCTGTCGAAATTTATATTTATTCGTTGACGCTCGCCGTTGACGCTCTTGTTCTGTTTTGACTTTATAGGTGGAAACAGAACAAGAGGAGGTGAAATAATGGAGGTGCCACTTTTTTTCGTCGGTAATCTCTTTTTTATTTTATTTTTATGTTTTGTTTTCACATTAGATTTTGACACAACCGCTGTCTCAATATTTTATATTTTTGTTTTGCTTTATACAGCAAAGTAGTCGTGACAGTCATGTCAAAAACAAATAACAAAAAAATAAAAAAGTTGTTGTAAAAAACCGGCGGTATTTTGTTTACTCATATGGCATCAAAAACCTAATTATAGAAACAATGTCCCGTGAGTAGATGTGCAAGTGGCATCGCCTTAACTATTATCCGACATCAAGATATCGTGACTAGATCGTATAATTTTTTTCGTTGCCGAACGCATTATACAATTTAATCAATTTCAAATGATTTCTGCGTACAGTTGATAATTTTGTTGTGTTGTTGTATGCCTTCGTGTTCGTAATATTGTTTTGTTTCGAGCTAGTTTCAACTAATTGTTACAGAACTAGTTTATACTTGCTAACACAATTTAATTTTGTATACAATTTTAAAATATACCGAATTAGGGAACTGAAGCTAGAAAAATTTAACCAATAGCAGGTTTCAAATGATTTTCAAAAGAACTAAAATTAATAAGTTAACTCAAAAAATGTTGCTTAAAATAATTCTCCTGTTATTGGTTGCAGTTTGTTGCAATTCTATCAGCTCAAGTAACAATAAAAAATTATGTTTTCTCTGCAGTGTTAGTACTTCATTAATGATCTCATGCTTCTCTCTATTAAAAGAAGTTTACTACAGCTGATATTGCACAATTAATGTTTCGTAATGTTGTATTGTGAACCACAAATAATCCTAAGGGTTCTAAGTAAGGGTTTGATAGTAGTTTTGGAAAGAAGAATATATCTAATGCATGACAATATGCTCAATTGCAATATTTTAACAATACTGTTAACAGAACCCTTATCAGAACCCAAAAAAGCGTAAATTGTATTTTTCGAACTAACTGGCCATTTTTGACATCATACTTTTGTGCAGAGAAATACTTCTTGATAACGGGACATTATAGGTGGGAATTCATGTCAGCAAAGGAACATATTTCATTATAAATGCTACGTTAAGTATGCGTGTAACCACTTCTAAAGACATTTTTCTGGCAACTTTTCCTGTAATAAGATCGTATCCAGGAGCTTGTTTTGCATTTAGGTTATGGTTGATTTCGTTTTTAAGTTCTTTCATTTTAACTGATCGTATGTCTAACTCGTCTTCTTTTTGCATGAGAAAGGTATTTTCATCTGCTCTTTGTCTAGTCAAAGATTTCAACGTTTCTTCCAGATGTTCAGCAAAAATCAACTTAATCTTTTAGAGTTTTTGGTTTTCTGATTGGTGACATCTGCTTTTTTGATCTTTTCAGTCCTTTTGTAGCTTTCCATAAAGAGTAATCAATTTCTTTGTGGCCAGGAGGCTTATTAAATATTTGTTGAAGCTTGTCGCTTTGGTTTCTTGTGTTAACTTCTGCAGCTTGTTTTTGAGCTGATTGAAAATAGTTTTGCTCTCTGGTGCTCAATTTCTTTGCCAGATTTTACGAGCTCGTTTTTCTGACCAGATTTTTTATTTATTGTTTATATGTTTCATTCTTGTGAGGTTTATTTTTGACAGAAGGAGTGCTTTCCATGCTGCGATTTGAATATTATTTATGAGCAATCCTACTTCTCTTTCAAGTTGTATTTGGTGTTGATTGGGACTTGAAGATCAATACTTTCCTCACATAACAAAACAAAGTTTTCCCAATTGGTCTTCCCGGTTGTTAACCTTGGTGGCTTTTCTTTTATTATTGTTTCACGGAACGTAAGTATGATTGGAGAATGATCCGAGGATCAACCTTCATTATTTTTAATGTGGATATAGTTTTCTGAAATACCTTTAGCTACGAAAAAGTCAATCACGTCTGGTATTTTGTTTTTGTCCGTTGACTAGAAATTCCACTTGAATGAAACCCACAGTTTATTTG